>JAZDUA010000605.1:375000-868481 GCA_038098605.1 Gryllus longicercus | reverse complement strand
TATTGACCGTAAAGATGTATAAACTCAAGTGTAACGTATGACAGATTCTAAGTACATAACAATAATCCTGATTACTACAGATTTCTCTAGTGTATTTTAAACAGAATAAGTGAGTTTTCTAAATGTTCTATGAACCTTTATCTTATAATGCGCATTTCTAATTGGCGACGATCGACGTTAACACAAGTTATTTTTACTTTCAAAACTATTATTTACAAAGTAACGAATGTTCTCACGGCCCAACAAGTTAATTTACATATTAATGTTTGATGTAATAAACATATAACATCTGTAGTGCTCGGTGTCTCCTGGGTTCGAGTTCAACGGTCATAATTTTCCATTCCCGTTCATTTTTCCCGTAGCAGAATCTTAAGCAACTGGCAACGAATCTCTTACAATTCTTCATTCCTCATTCTGTTTTCACTCACAACTTTAAGACCGAGCAATCTATGTGTTTTACTCCTCCTCGTGATCTCTCTAGGCTCCGACGCAGCGCAGATATCAGGTCGGTGTCCTACTTGGGGTTATAGCGCCGCCGGAAAAATGTGAACTTCGTCACTTCCTCAGGATTCAGCGCATCTGCACAAGCGATGGAATCCCTTGTGACGTAAATGTCTAATACAAGTTCCCGTTGCCCGCGTTCCATCCTTGACACGAAGCAACTTGCGGCAAAAAGGGATCGCAAATATAGAAACGAGATTGGAAACGCGATTACTGGAACACGCGAGTCGGGCAGAAGGCATCTGGCGCTCCGACAGCTGCTGCTGCAGCTTCTGTCGGACTTCGACAGCTTAATGCAGTGGGTGGCAGTTGCGAGGTCAAAAGAGAGACGCAAATGGACGGGGGAAATGGCGATCAGAAATAGCCTTCATGCAATCGATCAGGACGGCGCGAGTTGAATTAGCGTAGCGATCACCTTTTACTTTCGCGCGTGTCGGATGGGATTCTGCACAAGGAGGGCAAACCAATAAAATTGTTTGCGCGAGAAGTAAACAGCGAGGTAAATAACGCCGCATTCGAAGTACCAAAGCTTAAATGCAGCGAAATTATGGCTCTTTCGGAAACTTTAAGGAATGTTTACAATTATAATTGTTGAATTCGTGAAATGCCGAGTATGTTACGCAATAAACATGTTTCTATTTTTGCTTGAGAATTGAAGTTTATTATGCAGAAAAGATTATGGATTTCCGCGAATTAAAATAAAGAGAAATAACGGCATCTGTGAAGAGATGCAATGATATTGGCAGAAAACCTGGACGAATTCAAGTTCTTTACTTTTCTAATCTAAGAGTGTTGAATAATATTGTGTTTTAATAGTATTAATTCACTAATTTAATTGTGTGTGTTAGTTTTGTGATAGTAAGGAATATGCTTGGGAAGTATTAACTTGAATTCAAGAACTAAAAACCGTACTGATGCTGCCTCGGTTTTGCAACTCTATTGTAGATATCTTATTTTGCTACCATGGAAATAATGGCTCGTCGAAAATATATCTCGTCTCTGATACATTTAAATGAACACCATTCTACGAAATCATTGCCATTGAATGAAACCATTCTCTGGCATGTACTCGCACGTCACTGCTGATAATGAATCTCCCCTATCGAGGGAGTGCAAAACTGTATTTCGCTCTCTCTGTCTCTCTCTCTTTCTCTCTCTTTCTCTCTCTCTTTCTCTCTCTTTCTCTCTCTCTTTCTCTCTCTTTCTCTCTCTCTTTCTCTCTCTCTTTCTCTCTCTTTCTCTCTCTCTCTCTTTCTCTCTCTCTTTCTCTCTCTCTTTCTCTCTCTCTCTTTCTCTCTCTCTCTTTCTCTCTCTTTCTCTCTCTCTTTCTCTCTCTCTTTCTCTCTCTCTTTCTCTCTCTCTTTCTCTCTCTTTTTCTCTCTCTCTCTCTTTCTATCTCTCTCTCTCTCTCTTTCTCTCTCTCTCTTTTTCTCTCTCTCTCTTTCTATCTCTCTCTCTCTCTTTCTATTCTCTCTCTTTCTATCTCTCTCTCTCTTTCTATCTCTCTCTCTCTCTCTCTTCTATCTCTCTCTCTCTTTCTATCTCTCTCTCTCTTTCTATCTCTCTCTCTTTCTATCTCTCTCTCTCTTTCTATCTCTCTCTCTCTCTCTTTATTTTTCCCTTGTCGAATCCGATATACGAAAGAGTAGCGCGTCCGCGGTCAATGCCGGTCACCTCTCCAGAGACTCCACCTTTTGCCAATATGCAGATTTCCTACTAATTACAAAGCCATCAGCGGCGCGCCTTCTCCGGGCGCACAGAGGCGCGCCCCGTGCAGCGCTGCCCGTGATTCGCTCGCGCCCGCGTCGCCGCCGTGCGACACTCGCGCCCCGATGATTGCGGCGGGCAGAAGTTGCTCCATCACAATCTAACTTGCTAACGACCTCACTCTCCATTTCGCGCTGCGGGGGGTGAGCGGGCGCTGAGCGGGGGTGGGAATGGGGCGGGGTCGAGGGCGCGGAGGTCGGGCTTCGGCCCCGGCAGGTGGGTGACTAGCATGGTGATCGGAGAGGGGCAGGTCAATCGAATGTTGCTCTCTTCGTGTGGGAGTCGGCGACCGACCGTGTGTATAATAGAAAATAAGCGCGGCGGTGGAAATGTGTGAGGGCGCGTCCTTGGATGGCTTTCGTGTAAATTGAGAGTTGGATTGGGAAAAAATTTAATTGATGGGACTGATTTTTTTTGTTTTTTTGTTTTGTTTTGTTTCACTACCATACCTTAATCCTCCATGGGTACTTTATTTTTTTAGTTTCGCGTTCTGCACATCTGGGCCGGACTATACTGGTATTACATTCTATTTTTATTATTCAAAATGGGTTAAAATGCGACCGAGGTTATTCTTGTGGAATCGTTTGTTTGCATTGCAAATATTAATACACCCCAAAACCTGAATACAACAATATTCTCTAAAATATTGTGTAATATACTGTAATATGAATTTCTAACCGAATGGTATGGCTAATAGAACCTCTTATTAGGCACAAGACCATGTTGAATGGAACAAGTTGATCAGTTTTAAGTTACTGATTGATAAGTTTTTGCTTCTGGACACATCAAATTCCAAAGTGCATTTTAACAAATCCTCCATATGACATTCATATCAAATCGCGATTGTGCAAAATGATATTGTAATGGGGTGTCATAAGGTGGCACTTGAGGCAATCAAGGGAGGCAGTTGTCGTCAGTGGCTCCTGTGCTGGCTAGTAAAATGTATTTTCTCGGTACTGTTTTCTCATTGGTACCGTTCGTTTCGTCAATAAAGAATTCGCTTACAATTGAAATCTACTTTTTGTTGGAGCAATTTGGCATTCAAATTATCCGTAAGAAGCGTTAGAAAATTTTCAACATTCGATGTTAATATTACAATATATAAAACAATAAAAACTAAAAATATTAACTATAAAACAAACAATGAAACAAGTCATGGAAATCCTTTCTATATTAAGTATACTAACATTTAATTACATGGCAGTTCGACTAACCGTTTAATTCAAATTCATCATTAATTCGATTATCAATTCGAATTATTCGTAAATTTTAGTTATTGTCTGTTGGAGTTGCCGGGCAATTTGAATCAATACCTCCTCGTATTATCGGAAAATTCGAATTATTGCCAGTTCCAATTAGGGAACAATTTATTCTCTGGTCGAATAATCAGATACTCCAAATTGTCTAGCAAGTCGAACAATATGGAATTAACCGAAGGAAACTGATTGTGCACGGATACACACACGGCTTCGACCTTTTATCCAGGGCAGGTCAGCTGCAGCGGGGCAGCTGCGAGCGAGAGGGGCCGTGGCGCCAGATGCGCGGTCCACGCGGGCGTCTTCTCTTACGAAGCCCCTGACCCGCGCAATGCGCTTAAATTTAGCCGCGCGCACAATAGATGGCCCCGTAGCGTCCGGAGCGGCAGCGCTGGCGGAGCGGCGGGGGAGGCGACTGCGAGAAAAAAGGGACGAGAGGGATGAACGACAGACGGAGGGGGGCGACAGGGATGGGTTCTAGGGTGTAATCTACAACTAGAATGATGTATGAGGTTAAAGAATGATGGGGAGGGGAGCAGAAATTTAAGATGTGGTCCGGGTGTTGACCTTGGTGAAGGCAGAGGTAGGGGAAAGAGAGAGGTTGGAGACACATGGCGAAAGTGGAAACACGGCCATGCGGGGAGAGGCAAATGTGTCAGTGGGGGAAGGGACAAAGATGAGGATCGGATAGGGGAGGAGGAAGGTTGGAGAAGGGTACGCAGGTAAGGTGGGTACACGACGAGGTGGGCGCTTGATAGAATAATACCTCCTGAAGAATACGAAAAAAGGGGGACGAAAATGAGGTGTCGGGGGGGGGGGGGATTGCCTTACAGCATCCCGTGGTCAGTTTTTCCTCACACTCGCTTCTCAGCTACTACTCTTTCACTTTTCGTTACCTAAAAAGGCATACCCCGACTCTATTCCGTTTTGTACATCCGGTGTTTTGGAAGGAGTAAACATTTTATTTAAGTTTGCATTTATCAATGTCACATTTAGATGCACTCGCACCAGTCCAGAGGAAACCTGGAACACAGGTTGCATATGGAAAATTCTTCGAATATGAATTCGTTACGTCAGCATGGTAAGAAGATGGTCGTGATAAGTGATTGTGTATTTTATTTCCACAAACCTTTGAGCGGTTTATAACGTCGGCAGTGCTCTAAAAGGACTTTCGACATTTTCTTGAAAACAGACAAGTGAAGAAATAAATATCGATCAATGTGTTTCTGAGAAGACCACGGGAAACTTAGAAATTAATCCTCCTACTAACAGGAAAACAGAACGGCATGGAGTTGGGTTGTGCCATTTTGGGAAGGTAGTTAAAGACTTGGGAAATGTTAACCGCGGGATGAAGTTGCTATACGGATGGCCTATGGTGGTAGCTACAGCGATGTATGAGATTAAAGAAGGTTGGGGAGGTGCGGAGAAATTGAAGACCTGGGTTGGGGTGGGGCCTTTGGTGAAGGTGGAAGTACGGGAAAAAAGATGCGTAGGAGACGAAAGCGAATGTGGAAACACGGCCATGGGGGCGGGATGAAGGCAAATGTATCACTGGGGGGTAGGTTCGAAAATTGGGATAGAAAAAAGAATGGTTGGAGAAGGGAAGGAAGATAAGGTCCCTTCATATAGCTCCACTCAGCGCCGCTTGCGAATGGCAAAGGTCTGCTGGCAAAGCATTGGTTTAAATGGACGGATTCACACGAGTATCGGAGTCTCAGCGGTAGTGCACTCTCAGTGGGTAGCGATCTCAGCAACTGAGATGCGCGTTCGCGCCACCTCTAGAAGACCACAGATGTAAATAGCAGCGTTCACACGAGACGCGCCACTGAATCGTTCTTTGCCTCCTACCTGCCATTGTCCACTGCCACCGGTCTCTATCGGTCACCTAAGCCCATTGCGGTGTGACTCACGAAACCTTGTTCTCTCGCGGTCGGTGACGGTCGGCGGTGGCTGTGTGGGAAGGGCTCTGCAGCTTCTCGTGGACGCCACTGAGTGAGTGGTCGGTGTGATAAGGCGCGAAAGAAGGGCGTAGGGGCGACACGACGATATGGGCGTTTGAGAGAAGAATGAATGTGATAACAATTCAGAGGTTGACTCTTTTATAAACAGCTGACAATATAGTATTTTATTTTCATTTTCTGTGAATCATTTCATACGTTTTATGAATATTATTAGAGAAAATGGCGAAAACCCGAAGATGGCAGTTTGATTGGAAATATTACAGAACAATTATTGGTTCTGGTCTTTAAGTTGGTTTGCCACCTTTCACATCGAACATTTTGAAGTAATATACAATATAATTGAGCTGATCCACGTACAGATGAATGTTACTTACTCTTACATTACATCATTTGTATCTTCACATGGATATTACTTTCGGTTAAATGCAGGACGTCCAATTCAGTTTGTTTCTCGCAATTTAATATGGGAATGAATAGAGTGGGGCGGCTCATTGGTGGAAGTCAGATTGGGGACACGGAGGCCGCGTTGGAAGATCCAATCTGGCCGAGAAGACGCCTACGACAGACTCGAGGACCCTTCCCCCAAAAGAGGACTGCCGCGTCAAAGGCCGGCCCTTCATTCAAAGTCGCGCATTTCTCGCCGAGGATTTGAAAGCGACGGAAAGTGCAATTGGGAGAGTTTTCTGCAATTGTGTGCCAGTTACGAATGGTGTGAAGAAATTGAGCACGTGAATACCTGCATGATAAATTTCCATCTAGGGTTTGGCGGCACTTTAGTGAACCAAGAAAACACTATACATTCTCCAAAACACAATACAAATATTACAAGATGTAGACATGAATAACTAAAGAGAAATATCGAAGGTTTTAACGAATAACAACACACAGAATATCATTTATACTCCGGCACCTCGATATTTTGAATCGGAATGTGAAAATAATATCAAATAATCGAATATTTCAACTTACTGAAATTCGAGGTTACAGATTTAGAAAGCCGAGCTATCAGGTTTGCGTAGAGTAAAAATACATAAACTTTTTTGTTGCAGCAGCGCTCCTACCGTCCAGCGGTGAATGATCACTGTCACTGCTCGCGATGAAACACGTACTACACTTACGGGACTAAAGACCTTAGCCGTTGGCGCGCCCGGAATCACTAATCAATCAATCAATGTATCTAATAAGATGTAAGAAAAATCTATGTAGTTATGGATATAGAGAAATGAATGACTTAATTTGCACGGGGATAAGTGCAATTTGTAATACCCACAATTAATCGTTGATCAGGAGTATATTTACATTAAATATCTCTATTGAGTAAGTTTGTTTTCTTTTTTAAAACTCTCAATACTTTCTACACAGAATGTACAAAAAAAATGTTCTACGTCAACCTTCGAATTCATGTAGTTTTAGTGAAGTCATTATAAAATGTCAAAAGAGAAACTTCGTAGATTGTTTGGGAGGTAACAAAGACGTCGAGCTCCGTAAAGCTTATTCTCTAGAGAAAAGAGAAATTAAATTGCCAGCAGTTAAATTTTGAAAACTTACACAAGTCGTGGATAAAGGTTAGCGCATGCGCTTTCAATCGTTGGATGCCGAGATCCTCTCCATGTGGAATTTGTGCTGGTCGAAGCGAACTATCGACGTGTTTTCTTGGGATCCTCCCTTTGCCCTGTCCACCATCCACCATTTCTCCATTTTTTTTTTTATTATTATTATTATTATTATTATTATTATTATTATTATTCGTCATGTCTTTATTAGATTTTCGGCTTCAGTAAACTCAGTAATAAACATTTTAAAAATAAATTGAAAACTTTTTATAATACAAGAAGTTTGAGTTTTCATTTCCACAAATCTTAAGGGAAACGCACACATTTCATTTACGATTTATTTAAAAGAACCTTTTTATGTTGTAAAAGCTCTTTGTGGTGGAAATTGGATGAAAATCACCAGAATTGTATCGCCATTTTCAGTTGACTATTTCATTGTACCACCTCAGAAAATTTACCATTTTTCCTGGAAACGCTGTGTAGAAGTTATTGGGAAAACAGTATCATTCAGTTTGAGTTTGAATGCTCTTCATATTTCAACGTTCTTCTTGTAAACGTTGCACAATTAGAAAAAGTAGTCAGTGAACTATGCGTGCAGTGAATGATATTGTAATTAACTTGATATTATTCTGTACTTTTTTAAGTTAATAGCTTGAAAGGTGTTATTGGGACGTCAGATGTGATCAAAAATGAAAGTGCCAGTGCACATCATCTATCGTGCCGTGAATAAGAAATATAATGATTTCATTTGGTTCTAAGAAAGCAATTTCGTTCTCTGAGAGAATAGTAATGTCCTTATACAAACTTAAACAAAGCAGAGATGGAATAGGTACTGGAGTTGTAAGGTAAATTACATTTTGCATGGATAAGTGGTTTCCGGATTGGAAGTCACCTTCTTTGTCCTTTTGTTTCCATCTATTCAATTTACTCTTAAGGTAATTGGTGCTACATATTAATTTCCTTTTTAAGATATTATCCTTTATTAAAAGTATCTCGAGCATGCGAACAATTCGGTGAATACTTCTATTACTAAAAACAGTTATTGAATGGCGAAAGTAAATGCAGGATTATCATATCAAGGTCATTAACTATTAATAGGCAAAATTAATTTATTTCATTTGTGATTTCACATACGACGCGACAGACGACTAGGGAAATTTAATGGAGACGAATAATCATATTTATTCACCTTACTTATCACATATGGTATTTTCATCAGGGTATAATTTACGAGTTGGATATTTCTACGAGTTTGAGATTAGCTTGAATAATGTTAAATTGAAGGCTTCTTAACAAACCGTTGTGGTTCTCCTGATCCAAATTCGACTTAGCAATCGGTGGACCCCGAACGTTTTGATTACACGTTTCCAGAGAGGTTTCTCACAGGATCTAAGAACGAGTAGTTCATTTTAAATCGCCAAGCCTGTAATATATTCGTTGTGTTTTGATACACTCAGTTGGTGAGCAGCAGAACTGTCACAACTCAAAAAAATGAAGTTTTGGGATAAAAGTGTTTAATGTGCCCGCTTGTCCACTGTGTTGAAATACGTATTAATTGATGAATGGAGTAAACAGAATTAAAAAATTTCATAAAAGGTATGTTAATAACAATTGCTATAAAGTGACGTAATATTACTTAAAATTAGTATTTTTCGTGATGTTCAAGTGTTGCATCATTAAATAAAAAAATGTGAAATTGTCTCATTTCAATTTTTAATTGATGACACGTACGAGTGGTATTTCAGTGAAGATCCATTCGCTTGATGTTTGTCGTGTTCCATATAACCTTACATAATATCTTATGGGAAGGCAAACATTCGTGTTCGATATAGTAAGTAAGGTTGGAAAGCAGCGTATAAAAGAAATGTCAAATCCGTCTAAATACTCTTTGGGACCATCCATTGAATTAGTGAGAAGTGTAGAGAGGGTGAGTGCCCGTGCCTTGCAGGGAAGGCCGCGTGCAGGCACGAAACTGCAGGGCCAAATGTCAGAGGGGGTGGGGACACTGCAGCCCCGCGAGTTTCGCTGTGGAAGGGGAATGTCATGGGTCGAAGCTTGTTTCGGCCCCGCTCCTCTCCGCCGAGAGTCGACCCGCCTCTCTCACACCCCTCCCCCCGCCTCCTCCGTTCTCTGCGCCACCCCCTCCCCATCTGTGCATCCTCTGCATCCATGTACTTCAATGCCTCTGGCCGGGAGGTTCTAGGAAGGTCCGAGTCCCGACTGTGGTAAGATTTTCGACACTCGCTTCATAGGTAGGTCGAATTCAGTCGCTCTCTGCTGGAGAATTCTAGTAGTCGGTAGTTTTCCTTGGTTTGTCCGATCAACACCAGGCGAATGCCGGAGCAGATCCCAACAAACGGGCCACCGGCCGCGCACAATTTTTTCTCCCTCTCTTTTGTCCTATCCTCACCCCTTCAACACACTCACAAGTACTACATAACCACACTTGTCGGGGGCTGAGTGCTTGTCTCGGATGGGGCGGTGCCGCGCTGGGGGGAGATGCTCGTTGAGGAAAACCCTGTTAGCCGACGTAGGTCGACGCCGGATTTTGCCATCCAGCGGGGGAAGGTCACCGTCACCGTCACCGTCACCGTCACCGTCACCGTCACCGTCACCGTCACCGTCACCGTCACCGTCACCGTCACCGCCACCGCCACCGCCACCACCACCGTCACCGTCACCACCGTCACCGTCACCACCGTCACCGTCACCACCGACACCGTCACCACCGTCACCGTCACCACCGTCACCGTCACCACCGTCACCGTCACCACCGTCACCGTCACCACCGTCACCGTCACCACCGTCACCGTCACCACCGTCACCGTCACCACCGTCACCGTCACCACCGTCACCGTCACCACCGTCACCACCGTCACCGTCACCACCGTCACCGTCACCACCGTCACCGTCACCACCGTCACCGTCACCACCGTCACCGTCACCACCGTCAACACCGTCACCACATTCCGCGATAAAAGCATGCACTACACTTACGGGTCTGAGGACCTTGGCAATTGACACGCCAGGAATAACGTAACGATAAAATATCCTCGTTTACCTCCGCCATCCCTTCTCCATCTCTCCGTTCATGTCTTCTCCGACTCTCGGTTCCTCGATTCCCGTCCTCCGATTCTCTTTCTGCCCGCTCCGACTTTTCTTTATAGCATGGTCTTCAAAATGCAACGCTTTTCGTCTTTAATCTCTTTGATGCATCTCCGCGGAGTAATTTCTATCCAGCAGTAGCACATATACGCGTTTTTGTGTCCAATTTATCTAGTAAACATACGAAAGTCTTATTTACTTAGCGTATTTTATACAGGGATGTTTCGTTTTATTATTTAATTTTTATTTTATTTTTATTCTTTCCATACTCGCGATGGACGAAATGTAGCTAACTTTTTTGATTAAAAAGGCACAGAATATATCAGCACTTCTACATCAATTACTGCAAATACCACCATTTCAAGTTACAGCGTTAGTGCTTTAATTTACTATTTGTGAACAGAGTTGTATTGATCATTCGTTTTCTATATATTATCTCGACTTGTAAATAACCATGCAGTTCCAAACAAGTAAGAGAGTCGGAGAGGGTTGAGCAACGACCTAATTTTATCTTATGATTTTTTTATACATTACTTGCATATTTTGACGAACCTAGATGTAGCATTCAAATGCAAAGAATATTCGTATTTTAGAAATTGGATTACACTATAATGTGACTTCCTTTAAAGTTTAGAGATACGGTGATTGGTATCTTCAATAATTGTAGTGTTTTTATTTAAGTAGTTAAACCGAACATTAAAGAATTAAATTCATTGATCGATTCAGCTGGTCTTGTAAGAGAATTGTGAGACAAATCGCACTCATTATAAAGTTTTCAGTGAGAGAAGTTCTTTCAATTGGAAACGAATTGAAAAAACTGCTAATATGGGAATTATACAAAGGAATCAATTCGTTTTCGAGGAAAAGCACGAACGTAATGTAGAAGCGTAATCGAATTGCTGCCTCCTATTAGCGATTTAAACTTCCAACATTGAATCTTCATTTCTTAACATTGTAGTTCGCCAATCCAGTGGGATAGTTTCATTCTATGCACTTCAAGAAATGAGTGACAAGAACTGAAGAAGATAGAATTGGCAAAACATCGTGGTTTAAGATCACGCTCATGTAGCATGTCAGAGCTCTCTATTACTCCTCTCTCTTCTAACTTTTCTATATTTCGGTGTAATCTCCTCTCCGAAAACTTCCCTCTCCCTTTAACAACTATCCTCACTCTTTCTCACACTCCCTTCCAAGACCTTCGAGAACCTCCTTCATTAAACATTCTCGATTTAACACGTGACCAATCTGAACGGATGCCCTGATGCCTTTCTCACCGTTGCTATCAAGATTTATTTCTTTTCTACCATAATTATAACATCTTAATATCTGATCTGGGCATATACAATATCATCTTAATATCTCCCATCCACTAGAAATTTATTCTCTCCTCCCCTTCCCTCCAGGATCGATGCACCAACGTTTCAATCATCTCTTTGTCTTTTGATATTGTACAGGTCTCGCCCCTCTGCAAAGTGGGTATTGAGTGAACTAAAGCCTGCTGCGTTTAACACTTATCGGAATCGTAATTATATTCTGGTTCTATATCCGGATCAGTAAAGCTGCCTGTGACGCATGTGGATGCGACTATCGATTAGTCGTCTCGACTACTGGGTTCACAACTCGCTACTTCCGACTCATCGCATGGCCCTTTTGCACCAGCAAGGGACACTGGCATGGGTGTGATTTTAGTGTTGAGAGTTAGTTGAGATTTATTTTCTCTTACCTTGCAGTCATCCATAATTATACCATACACGATGTGCTCAATGCATCCTGTACTTTTGAACACTGACAAATCGTAATGTGTGAACAGGATTTTTGCAGCAGATTGTTTTTTTTCAAAACACTTGACTGCAATTCAATAAAAAACGAAAATCCGACGAGAATTCCATTTTATTTATTATTTACCGATTTTATGCATATATCACTCGTGGGCTGCAATAGTGGCACAACTAAAAAATACGACTTTTCAGTTTATTCACTTTCCATAATTGCAAATTGATCTACCTTCCAGCAGCAACAGCAGCATATTTTACAGTATTCCACCAACAAATGACAAAAGTGTGAATGCAAGAACGATGAATTTCATTACAATGTGAAACTTGAAACTCAATTATCTCAACACCACATTTTTTGAGTTGTGCCACTATTGCAGCTCACAAACAAAACATTTTCCTATACCTAGAATTCCATTATTTCAAATACAAAAATATGTAATATATTGAAGTTAAGTATATTTTCTTCCAATTTCGACTTAGAATTCATTGTCATTCCTTGTCGAGAATCGAACCTGTGTCTCAGGTTTCGAGGCTTAAACCTTAATCCGACCTTGAACCAGTTCAGTGCATCCGCCCTTGTCGCGCCCGGAGGGATCGCTCTCCGCTTGTCGCGGTGCGTCAGTGTCGCCTGCGCGGATCCTGCGGAGAGATGCGGTGGCGGCGATGATGCCTCCCCGCAGTAACGGCCCAGCTGACCCAGTTCGCAGAGCGCGCTCTCCCCGTGATTCATGCGTGCGTGGACGGCAACGGACGCGACGCCGGAACGCGGCTGGGACGGTGACGGTGACGGTGACGGGGCAGTGACGGTGACGGTGACGGTGACGGTGACGGTGACGGTGGCACAGGAACTGCCATCCTTGTGTCGCAGGAAGCTCTCTGTGGTGAAAGCTCGTCCGGGTGCTATCCCTTACGTTTCGGAATGGGGCGTTGGAACCTTTTTGCAGTGTAGCGTAAAACGGATTGAGGCGACCACGTGTCCTGTGACCTGTGGAGTGTGAGTTAAAAGACGACTTCTTGTTCTCGAAGAATCGTTCCAAAGGGAGGCTTCTAATATTAATTCTCCTTAATGCCACATCCTCTTGGATTCGCATTTGTTCGTCTAGATCTGCCTACCTACTGATCTGTATCTATTATTATAATTTTATTACGTAATAATTATTCTTCCGGAAGCACCTTATGCTACTTCCTCCTATGCACCTTACGCAACCTGAACTACTCGGGTAGAACGTGTATTTTTTTATTCTAATAATTACATAAAACTCACTAACAGACCTGGATTCTTTGTCTCGCAATAGCCAAAAAAATTCTTCATTTTTCATTATAAAAGTCAAAAACCAATAGTTGCCAAATATTTTCCACTTTTGAATTATGTTATAAAACATTGAAGAAATATCCTTCCAGATTTCTGCCATTTGTTCAAATTATCTTATTGTGTAATTCCCATATTTTATAAACTATACTAAAATTAATATCATGAATAACCTATTATGCTACTTGTAAATTACTATAAGAAACGATGCAGCAATAAAATGTACTTCCTTCACGACTCTCAGCAAATAATTAAAAAACAAGAAAATTAAGTAGTTTGTTTAGGAAATAAAAAGATTTGTGACAATCATACCTAACACTGCCTGAGGCAGGGTCACGAAATGTATTAACATACTCTGTAATGGGACGTAACTCAATGTCAAGTCAATTAATGTAGTGAAAGACTGCGAGTCAGTATAACGGTAAAATTCGTAATAATAATTATCACATTTACCGCAGTATTGAAATGGCTGAATGAATGAAAGGAAAGCCTGGGATGATATAAACGGTTTTCTAGCTCTAGGCAGACGTGCTGTTCCTTCTTTCGCGATGTCTCCCAGCGTTGCAGCGCTGGCACCGCGCCCTGGACGGCCGCCACATTAACCTCTCTCCTCTCCTCTCCCGCCCGCCCACAAAACACCCATCCATCCACTCCCCCACCCCGTACGTTGGGACGAGACCTCCGGCGTACAGCGGTTTGCAGTGTGTTGTTACCTCATGTCGACGCACGCTGTTTCAAGACCACTTGCAATGCTAGCTGCTGCATCATGTTTATAGCTTGCGTCAAAACCGAGCAAGGACTTTCACATTCAGTTTCGTGTATTTAAATATTTCATTGACGCAAAATACGCTAAAGCATTGCTATTGTCTCATTTGTATTGTACCATTTACCCGGTGTACTCAGTCATTGGAGTGTCTGTTTTGTTGAAAACCAAACACATACGTAAATTAGAACGTAGTATATAAAAGATTGTCTCAATAAGTTAAATCATACATTTAAGTCTGGTGGACGAACATTTTATGAGACGTCTTATCCACGCTTTTACTTCAGATCAATTTTACAAAATACAAAAAGAGTAGACACTTTCACAGGGCGCATAAAACTTTGTAAATAGTTGTAAATTTGAATGTATACAATAAGAATTCCCTTTTATACCGTTTGTATTTTCTCTTCACGGAACTGTTACTGTTCATTTGATGAAACTTAGGATCGAGGAAACGAAATATCTTTAGAGCCCGCAGCGTGGTTTTCTCGGACACGCTATCGAAATAGTGGCCAGGAGACGTTTGCCAAGGCCAAACTTGGCTCCTCTGGAAAATACTTAAATCACAGGTCGGCGGCTTATAGATGCATAAGAACTGCTTAATTGAATATAAATTCTGTAGGAGATCTACTAAGAAAAACGAGACATCGAACATATCTTAAAACGGGTCACTTTATTCTCAGCAGCGATACTTTTTTTAAAAATGGAAAAAATGGCTGAATCGTTCTACACCAAGTAATAAACCTACCTTCAATAGAGAACAATAATCGACATTAAGTGTGGGAAATATCGACCCGCTTTTATGGAATAAATCTACTTCGTTTAACATGTGTATATATAACATGGGCTCACATTTTAAGAAGTGTTGTTCTTGTTTTTGATCAATGTTGTTCTCTCAATAAAGAAGCATCATATTCAGAATACAAGAAATAAGGAAACTTGCCGCGCCATTGGAAGAACACGATCGTCTAATGTGATACGAGAGAGAAACAATAATTTGTCTGTAATGCCCTGCTCTCCTGCGGTAATAATGTCAACTCTTATGTACAAACAAATATTTTATTAAACTTTCACCAAGAACAAACTCGGATGTTATGGTGAGCAAGCGTTGGCTCAAGAGCGATGCATTGCCGATGTATCTTTTAGACAGATGGTCGATAAGCCGATATTCATTCTCGGGAAAAATGAAACATTTCGAGGGATAGTCTCACTTTGCAATATCTAGTATGTCGGTATTCTGCATAGTATCTGCTTCTTTATTCTGTGTTTGTCGTAGTATATTTCTGGATATATTCTCGATATATTTCTAACTTTTCAATTAAAATTCATATTCCAAACAATCTTAAACGTTCTTTAGCTGCAAGCTATGATGAGAGTGTAATGCATAAAAAAATATTTCTGAGATAATATGAAATAACTGTTACGAAAAAGTTTGTTTATTGGTTATAATTATTAATATTATCACTTATCATTATTATCACGTATTTTTACAAACAATTAGAAAATCAACCTATTTTTTAGCATTCTCCTTCTCTAAAAACTCAAAATTATTTTGAGCTCTTTATTTTCCAAGTTGTTTCTAGCCGCTACATAGTGAGTCTATTGTTTTCTTTTCTTTTTGCAAACAGTTGAACAAGTTTTATCATGAAATTTCATGCACCATTTCCCAAAACACAACACACAAACTTTTCGCCGAGGAATAACTAGCTTAGCTAAGTGGATACAGCAATTCCACCACATTGTCTACACAATGGAAAATTCAAGGTCCTCGCAAGTCTACCCTATAGAGCAATTATGAGCCTTATTAATTTGAAAAGAGCTGTGTGATTGCGGCAACACGAAGTTTGTCGCTCGGAGACGCGGTGCAATGGGCTTGTTACGGCGCTACTTGCATGCTCTGTATTCAAGAGGAAAGATCCAGCCTCGCCTCGAGAGGCAGCGAAAGAGCTGAGGCATACCATCAATGAGACTGCTGCTGGAAGTCTATGACTACATTTAGTCTGTACAAAAATGTAAATATTGTGTTATCCGCTTTGAATATCTTAAGTTTATAGAATATATAAGGCAACAGAACGACATTGAGATCATGGATAATTAGATTCAAGAGTATTAATAATCTAGTATGTCCTTTCGCAATGTCAATATTGCAAGTTGTGCAATATATACAAATATGTGCAATATAAAATGATTTTACTGCTATGAACACTAGTCTGTGACAGTTTGTAGAATAAATATTCAAATATAAACATAATTATTATAGTATGCCGATATTTATTATTAAGTGGATGAAACGTTGTATGATATTCGAAAACTAACATCTTATTGCAAACCTCAATACGTTATCAACAGTTTCATTTGATAGTTGTTCATTTTCGTATTGTAATAAGATCTTTTACGATATTTATGAGGCAAATAACTATTACATCTTGACAACACAATCATTAACAGAAACGTGTTGTGTTTGAATAAAGACGTACTTTCAGGTAAGTAATTTTTATTTTGGCTTTCTATATATTGTAGTAATTTATGACACGCAATTCAATAATATTTAATTTTCGAAAGTCTTTGTCGTGTATTTTATTCTGTTTTACAGATATAAAATTGAAAATATAAATTGAAACAGCCTCTTCAAATATACTTTGAGCTAAAACAATAGTTTCACCCAGAAGAAGGTATAAAAACCAACATAACTTTGAAATGAAATTAAATATTGTGTCAATATGATAAAAAAATATCAGTGTGCGATAACCATTAATTATTTACCTATTCTCATTTCGGAAAATGGCACCAAGTCGCTAAGCATTCTAGGCAAAAGATGCCGAACAACACTAAGTGTGCTCCAGTAATACCGGATTATTTGTTTTTTAGTTCATTCTCAACAAGCACAAGGATATCTGGTCTCCAAGACCTCTCGTTAGACTTACAGCACATTTAATAATCGTGACACATTTCTACATCATGACATCAGCACTCAATAATTTGGTTCAGCTTGAACAAAAACACCAGGCTATGGGATACTCAGAATGCTTAACAAGGTGCAGCATTCTGCATAGGCAGAATTGCGGTAATCGTGGCGTTATGTAACTGCGTTGCGAAGGCAGTTGGCGTAGCGTGGGGTAGCGCACTGTGACCTAGAGTAGCGTATCGTGAGATGAATCGAGACAGTGACGTCGGCGCGTGAGCGGGTTGTGGGAGAGGCCAAAAGCGTGATTTGGCGAAGCATGCCGGGCTGTGGCGTGAAACGTTGATTGGCAACGTGTTAGTAGAGATTGTCGCGGCGGGCTCCATTCTGAGGGTAGAACAGCACGTAGAAGCGTCAGAGAGAGTACAGTGGCATTTCGCAGGGGGTTGAAGTAGAGCACTTGAGCAGAACCAAAGGCCGCCACGTGGCGAAATACGGATTCATGGGCTGATGGATCGCGAGACTTAATGTGGAAAGGAGTGCGGTGGAGTGAGTGGTGGTCTGGGTGCACTGCAGTGCGTCGGAGTGCACGAGGCAGACACACGTGCAGAGGGTGGTGGAAAGTCGCCAGAGCAGAACCTGAAGGCGTGGCGGAGCGAAGCGTCGCGTTCATTTGTTGAGAGAAATGAAGTAGGAAGAGCAGAGGAGGATTGTCTGCTACAAAAAACCTACCAAACGATTGATCAAACGATCGACTGACCGACTGACCATACAACCAATCAACCGATCTAGTGACCGAAGAAATGTTCCCCGACGGCCGGCCCGACGGACGGCCCGACGGACGGCCGGCCCGACGGACGGCCGGCCCGACATTTTTACATAACAGACAAGGCAGTGAGGTGCAATGGCGAGTTGCGTTTCCGCCGGCATGATGTGTCATGTTGTGGCGCAGAGTGGCGTGTGAAGGAGTGTCGGGGCGTGGCGTAACGTGGAGGGCCGTAGAGTGTTGGAATCCATCCAGCGCGCGAGAGGCGAGGCGTTGTTGTCGCTAGTGCATAGGCGTGAGGGTGGGTCGCGGGCTAGCGCGGTGGTCGATGTGCTGTGCAGAGGAGCGTGTGATAGGAAACAGCGCCGCTTGTTTGCGGGTGCGGCGGCCGCTCTCGTTTGCGCACACACCGGCGCGCCCCACTCCGCCCCGCCCCGCCCGGCCCCACTCCGCCCCGCCCCGCCCCGCCCGGCCCCGCCCCGCCCGGCCTCACCCCGCCCCGCCCCGCCCCGCCCGGCCCCGCCCCGCCCGGCCCCGCCCCGCCCGGCCTCACTCCGCCCCGCCCCGTCCCGCCCGGCCCCGCCCCGCCCGGCCTCACTCCGCCCCGCCCCGCCCGGCCCCGCCCCGCCCCGCCCGGCCCCACTCCGCCCCGCCCCGCCCCGCCTGGCCCCACTCCGCCCCGCCCCGCCCCGCCTGGCCCCACTCCGCCCCGCCCCGCCCGGCCCCACTCCGCCCCGCCCCGCCCGGCCCCACTCCGCCCCGCCCCGCCCGGCCCCACTCCGCCCCGCCCCGCCCGGCCCCACTCCGCCCTACTGCGCCCCGCCCTACTCCTCCCCGCCCCGCCCTACTCCGCCCCGCCCTACTCCGCCCCGCCCTACTCCGCCCCGCCCGGCCCCACTCCGCCTACTCCGCCCCATCCCACCCCAAACGCAACACCTACCCCACCCACTGTTCATTTTTTAGCAACCTTTGCTTCTAGTTTACTTTAATAAATCGATCAAACTTTTTAACTAATTCTTATTTTTTTCTTTCTATTTACAGGTGAGTACCTGCTGGCTTTACTTTTACCATTCGTATCAACACTTGAAACATCAACGGTAAGTTTAAATTTTTTGTGATACGTGGTTGATAGGGAGACGAATCCAGAAAGTAAGTGAGGTCGCTAACAAAAAGAAAACAATTTTGTGGAAAAACTTCATAGTTGACAAGCACATATAGCACTGTTTTTTACCTGCTGGTATGTGATGTGTGTTGAATGGTGAAAGAAAATATTGTTCACAAAGTCTTAAAACAATTCTTCATTTCTTTAATGTACATATGAAAGAATGCCTTACAGTTCGCTTCGAGATAGAACGAGAGTTTTCCATTTCGACTCCATTTAAATGTATCAAACGTTCTGTGGCGGAATGTTTTCTTAACAGATGAACTTCACCGCTTACAGACGAAATTACTTCGACGTTTTCGTCGTTCCAATGACAGTCCAAACGGGATGTTTTATGCACCACATCTAGCTTCAATCACCGCTTCAAAGCGCTCCTTCCGAAATCCTTGCCTAAACTTAAATATGAATGCGGACACAAACATTTTTTCCGCTTTTTTTAACGTTTCCTTTTTTTACGATCGTCGCGTCGCCTCGCGCCACGCTGCGATTTGGTGGAGATAAATCGCCGATACAAGAGCGCGCGAGCGCGGCGGAGATTTCAATTTCGAAGGTTGTCGAGAGGGAAGGTGTTGGAGGGGGAGGGACTTGCGTCACAATCGGGCTCCGTGGATCGTGCACATCATGCACAATATTCCTTGCGGGGCTGTTTCTGGAACTCTCCATGTCGTACGCGCTCTATGTCTCATTCAGAGCAAGTCGATTGTCTTCACATTTGTGTTCCAGTAAGATGTTTCGTTGTGCAAGCGTCAGCGAGGCGATTGGCGACGTAATCGCCAGATGTGCGTTAATCGATTTGGCCATCGATTTGACCATGTTTCAAGTGAGCGTCATGACGCCTTAGATCAGACACTTTTTTCTTTTGACAAATGCCAAATTCTCGTCTGTATCTGATAGGAGCAGTGATTGTTGGCGGCCGTTGATTCATAAATTCATTGACTTGTGATTCCTGGCGCGTCAATGGTTAAGGTCATTACTCGCGTAAGTGTAGTACATGTTTTCGTCGTGGGAGGTGGCGGTGATCTCCCGAAGGATGGAGAGATCCGGCACGAACCTACGTTGATTTGCGAGAATTTTCGCCAACCAGCGGGACACAGCTCCTGTCGGGACAAGCTTTAGGCTCCCGACTGGTCTCCAGATAAATGTGATAATGTAGTGCATGTGAGTGTAAGTGTGTGTAAGTAAGGGGTGAGGAAAGGTCAAGAAAGAGGAAAGAAAGATCACGCGCGGTCCGTGGCTCGTTTATTAGGGTACTGCTCCGGCATTCGCCTCCTGTAGATGTAACAAATCACCGATGATGTAAATGCAAATGTACCGATGAAAGCAGCCGGCCGCTAGAATTGGTACTGCAGTGGTACGAGTTGATGATCTGAGACACTTTTGTCAGTACCACCTTCGTTATTGCATATGAATTAGTTCGCTTTCAACTTTGTTACCCTAGAGGTTACTTATGTGATACGTAATAATGATTACGAAAGGAAAATTAAGAAGAAATTCCCGTTCGGTGGTAGACTCGACCCTGATCCTCAGTGATTATAGCTATCGTGTCGCCAAACAGATCTTTATTAGTGTTGCTTATTTATTAATTCCGATTTTATGATTTAGAATTTTAAGCTGATGGCAAAATTCGTGGTTAGTTACAAGTGTTCAAAGAGACGCACTACATCCGTTTCGAGTGAAGTCATTTCAATATAAAAGTACATTCTTTCTCCACTACGGTAGGGATGATGCGTTTGAGATGGCCTTGTATGCTGCAAGGAGTACCATTTACTTACTCGTACTAGCGCGAGCATTTGAACCTCGAGCATAGTCAGTTTGAGCGTCATGCGCTCGAGGTGTATTGTTTGAAAGTTTTGAGTAATGATTTTACAGGTTTGTTTCTAATTGAGAAAGTGTTAGATGACAGATGGTGTGCGATAGTATTAGATATGTTAAATACGTCAGCAACAAGAATGAGAGGCCATCAGACTAATATTTCATTTATTATAGACACAATTACTAATATGAAAACTTATGTATTAAAAAAATAATTTATACGTGTTTTACGGATTTACTTAGGTAACTATTTTTAAAATAAAATTGGTTCACGGGATTGGTCATTGTGGTTAGAGAAACAATTAGTTGCGCCAACGTTTCGAAATATTTAATTTCTTCATCAGGACTAGAGTATAAACAATGAACAGTGCATGGGGACAACAACCATTACAATGAATTAATTAATTCATTAATTAATTAATGAACACACACAAAAATAAAAACAAACAAATAATAATAATAAATATAAACTGAGATAAAAGAAACACCAAAATATAAAAAATACACATCTTACATAATTATAAAGTAAAGTCTCATTTCAAGAGTCCACACCCAACTCCACATGGAGTAGTTGAATTGCGTAGGTCCGTCGCCGTGTTTATTTACTGAAAATTTGTAGCTATAGTTCATCAAAATAGAAACTATAATTGGTCAGTGAAATTAATTGTTGGAAAAATTTTATCACCCTTCTTTGTATCCAAATATAATCAGAAGAAATATTACATAAATTAGTATGAGTACACTATATTATTATATTTCAGAGTTTTCAGAAGAAACAATTAAATTTCAATTATTGTTTTAGATATTATACAGTGCATTTCATGAAAAGTACGATAATTAAAAACTATCAAAAACGAGAAAAGATATCAGTAATATTAATGCGGATTCATTGGGGGATGACATATTACGCGACCACTAATGCAACACAAGCGCTCGCGAATTTCAAAAGAATTAACCTTAACCTTAGCCTTGTCTTTTGGAGCGCCACAGTCACGGTCTTTAGACCTTGATGACTTCGAAACTTGTCCTGTATTCGCTTGTCACAAATTTCCAATCTCTTCGCCTGTACCTGACGTCATCGCGTACTTCTTTATTGAACTTCGCAATTGCTTCCAACGCCTCGGCCGAATTAATAACTGCGACCGGGGGCGCACTGAATGCAATTTAATACACCCACCACTGGATCATTTCGCTCGTGGGTGTGCAGGGGCGGACGTCAATATTGACTGTCGAACTCGTAGCCTGCTTTAACGTTCCGCAAGCCACGAAAATTCCGCGATTTAATTATACTAAACCAGCGCGCTATCGGTGATAAATGAATTTTTTTATTGCAAAATTGCTTTCCTACAGCTTTAGAATACATTCGAAAACACGAAATTTCCTTTGAAGGACTTATATTAAAATTACTTATTTAAAATTCAATTATTTCTTTGAGATATCTTAGTTGCTAATTAAAATATCTCCCGTCACTTTTTTAATTTTCACGATTTTCTGTTATTATTTAATTGCCTTTCAGCAATAGAATTTTTATTATTTTCGAATTTCAGGTTTTGGCTTTCTTTTTAACTGCATATTCGTGTGTGATCAATACATGGTCTTGTTTAAGTTCCATGAGGCATCATAATATTTTGTAATTTCACTTAAACACAGGCAATCCTAATTCTCTAACATATTGTCTCTCTTCTCCAATTCATTTAAAAAACCGAAGACGCTTCTTGCGATTTAAAAACGCTTCATCGAACCCTTTAGTATCTTGGAAAAAGAGACGCGAATTTTTATTGTTACTTATAAATTACACATTTTAAATTCTCTTGGAGCAGTGAGGTGGGACTTTTTGTTATTCCATTACCTTTTCCGTAGATCATGAATTTGACCCAGAGAAGCTCACCCCCGTGGAACTAGACACGTAGTGGTCTTGTGAGTTTTTGAAATTTTGCCACTATGGGGCGCACAATTTTTATATGCTGGCGGGAATACTTTTACGATTTTGTAAGAATACGATAAGACACACGATTTCCCAAGTCGATTACACGACTTACCACACTGATTTTCACAAATTCGAAAGCAATTTTGTGTGAATCTATAGACTATCTATATACCAGCAGCCGCAATCGCTGGTCGGGGATCGCTCCGGATTGCAGACTTTTTATCTCAATGTACAAGTCGATGTGACTCCGGTTTGAAACCGGCTGAGTTGACTCATGACATCAATTGCTGTCACTACAGTGCCTCTGACCTGAAGGTCGTTGGATTCGAGTCCGACGGTCACAGGCTGTCCCCTGACCAATCACAGTCAGAGTTCACAGGCTGTCTGTGGGGAAATTGTAGCGTCTGGCTGCTCTGACCAATAGGTTTCCATGGTTTCTCCTTTAAACACCAGACAAATGTCGGAGCAGTATCCTAACAAAAGACACACGGACAGCACGCGATCTTTTCTTCCGGTTCCTTGTCCTATCCTCACCCGTTCTTTACACCCACTTACATTTACATGTACTACACTACCACACTTGTCGGGAGTTGCAAGGTTGTCTCCTATGAGATGGTGCACTGCTGTTGGGCGATATCTCATAGGGAAACAGCTCGCTAGTCCAATTGTAACCTCGTAATCCAGCGATATCACTTTATTGTTATAGACAATCACACAAATTAAATCGTGTTTGTCGCACTGAGACAACACGAATTCAGTTCTCGATTGGTTTCTAATTGGTAGCATTTTGTTTCTTGTTTTTATGTTGTCAGATAGTACTTACATTACCATCTACCGTCGAAACGTTCTGCTGATGAATGGCTCTTGCCGGACCATCCGTAAAGGGCTCCATGCCTGCTCACACTAATCTAGCAAGCTTGGCTTGTGTTGGATGTCTTTTTCCGCCTAATTGTTACCACAGCGACACAACCTTGAAGAACAACACAGCGATGACAGATTTTCAACCAGAATAAGCCCGACTGGAGGCTGTCTTTAGATTAATTGTTTCGAGGCACGTCAAATGCTATGGTCAGGAGTACCGTTAGCGGAGAAATGATTTATCGCTATTCCGCCTCCGCTAGATGGTGAGAAACAGCGCCCACCTATACATCTTCTTGCGGGGATTTCTTAATACATACACCCCCGCCGAAGCACCGTCCCTACTGGTATAAGTTCTAAGCTGCTGACTAGGCTCCCGACATGTTTCAAAGTGTAGTGCATGCATAGTACCGGGAGCGTATAAGCAATTCTGACATTTCGATGCGCTATTGCTACACATTACTACGCAAATGGCACCACCTAAATGGCAGATAAATGAAATCTCAAAACATAACCTGTTGCAGACATGCGATCACGCTTCTTGATGTCATGTTTATAACCTTCGCCTTAGCCAAACCTTATTGCCTTCGCGACGGCTGTGAGAAAGTAAACAAATATGCTAGTTGATTGACTCAGAGCAGGTTGCATGACGTACCACAGAATGCGACGAGAACCGTCAGAGTCGCTTAAACGCAGCCGGTAGTGTATAGTACGATTTATTTAGTCGTGCACTTGACGTAAATCAGCTGTTGCGGTTTCAGCCAATCGGGAGCTTATATATCGCAACAGCGAAGTCACTTTGGGGACGTTCAAGCTCCCGATTGAATGAAACCGTGAACAGCTGATTTACGTCAAGTGCACGGTTAAATAAATCCTACTGTAGTAAATGTGTGTTCTCTCCATCAGACTGGCTAAAGGGCTCCCACAGATCGGCGCGGAAGGTCCGCAGCCTACGCGGAATGATCAGAGCGGAAATTTGGCCTCACGTATTGCCGTAGGGGCCTGTTTAGACCTACGCGGCAGGCGAGCGTCGCGGCAACGGATTGATAGAGTTTAATCCGCGGAAGATTTTGTAACACAGTCGGATACGTTTTTTCCTCGGCCGCTATAGAGTTCCGTGGAAGTCCGCCCGCTTTCGGGTGTCTTTGGTCCCCTCTGGGTCATGCTCCCTTGCCTTTGTTTACCGAATGAGGAAAAGTGTCATAAAAAACTGAGTCATAATTGCCTCTGCGGTGTGAACGGACGCGTGGATTTCGTCGCCGCGTCTATCAGGCAACTTTCCGCACCGCATCAGCTGCGCATCTTCCGCGCCGGTCTGTGCAAGCCTAAACTCGAGCTAGTATCGCAAATCCGCCGCCGTCGGGACTCGAGCCCTAGACCTCCCGGTCAGAGCCGCTGCTGGCTCCGAGCTACACTCAGCCCGCGTGGTCCTTTAGTGGGAGCGCTACTTCATTAGGCGCTGTCTACGCGCGTGGCGAGCGAGCGCTGCTGGGCGGCCGGCCTCGGCGTGGCGGCCGCCGCCGCCGCCGCCCGCTGCGCTGATTGCATTCCATTCCGCTGGCGGTCTCTCCCGCTGGCGCCGCCGGGCGGCCCTCGCCCTAACCTCGGCACGCGCCTCTCGTGCACGACCCGTACCAGCGGCGACCCCGAGCCGGTTGTGTCATGGTTGCGCCGCAACCGACGATGTTTGCTGTTTATATGAAGGAATCCCGAGGGAACAAAGGGTGTAAGTGAATTTGAGGGGAATTTTGAGTTGAGAGCAGGAGTGTAAAGTAAAAACTCAATTCTATTTCGTGAACGTTTCTAGAGGTGGCTCAGGGCATCAACTGATGTGCTTCTGGTCGGGAGGTACTATGTTCGAGTCCCGGTGGTGGCAGGATGTTTGACACTAGCTTGTCAGCTAGGTCGAATTCAGTCACTTAATGGATAATTCTAGCAGTCGGCTGCTCTGATCGGTACTTATCCGTGGTTTTCCCGATCAATACCAGGCAAATGCCGGAGCAGTAGCCTAACAAATGGGCCACGGACCGCGCGCTATCTTTCCTTCCTCTTCCGCGGCCTATCCTCGCCCCTTACTTACAGACACTTACACTTACATGCACAACATAACCACACATGCCGGTCGAAAGCTTAGAGCTTGTCCCAGCTGGGGCAGTGCCCTACTTGTTATACTGAGATACCTGGTTGGAGAAAACCCCGCTACCTGACAATAGGTCTGGGCCGCATGTCTCCATCTAGCGGAGGAAGATCACCGCCACCCTTCGAGGAAAACATGTACTACA
This sequence comes from Gryllus longicercus, assembly GCA_038098605.1. Lineage (NCBI taxonomy): Eukaryota > Metazoa > Arthropoda > Insecta > Orthoptera > Gryllidae > Gryllus > Gryllus longicercus. Next base: position 842,782 of record JAZDUA010000605.1, on the reverse strand, counting down.
CTTACTGGACTACATGTTTGTCGTTCATATGCGCTCTTTTGTACCATAATCGCAACAAATTGTTTTGTTGCAACAACTGCACAGCAGATCAGAGGGATGGGTTTCGGGATCCAAAGCGTGGATATTAGAAGCGACGGGGAGCTTCGCTTCTTCCACCACCAGTATTTTCAAGTACATCCAGTAGTTTTTTGTAATTTCATTTTCATTATTTATGTAAACGGCGTTCGAGTGTGAACTTCATGGACCCATCCATATACTTCAGAGCAGACGTATGCGTATGATGGCTCTGTTAATATGAGCGGAGCTGTAGCTCTCTTTAAAAACTGATATAATACCTACGAAACAGTATGGTAGAGGAACGGTTGATTATATTCTCCCAGCAGCAGTAAGATTGGCTGGTCCTTCTCAACCTAGACGGGTTAGCGTCCACATTTATTCCAGCTAGTAATAACAGCTGCAATTGCAGAACAATATTTAGACAAATAAGCACTCCAAAATAGGAGGATGTAAAAACAGCTATAATTATTCCGTTTTACTTACGTCAACATATGCGACAATTATCCAACTTATCTGACAATCTACCGCGTAGGTGAGTTCGGGACAGGTTGTCCCAATTTTAGATTTTTAATTTATTGAAGAGGTGGTGTTTTCAGTTTCTTTTTCTATTATTAATGCATCCCATAATATGAACTCTGGGCTAAATTTTCCCACAAATCGGAGGTAATAGCAGCATTTACATTGTCAGAAAAAACTTTCTGTCCAGAGTAATTTTTTGACACCAACTGCTTGGTTGTCACAATAGTCGATAGTTGTCATGGGTTAGGTTAGATGAAAAAAATAGACATTAATTGATATTTAAAAAAAATGAATAAAAATAAAAATCAATCTGTGATATTGTTAAAGCAATACATATTAAAGACTAATTTAGACACAAAAATATTCATGCAAGGGAATATTCAAGAAAAAATCGGATCTGAGCCTTGTCACTTTCGAGAGCAGTCTCACAATCTTGATATGAATAGAAGTTATTTGGTTCAGGGATAGATAATTCCTGAACCCACTTCTTACATTCTATAAACAAGTTCCATTTTTCCTTGGCTTCACTGTTAGAGAAACAAAAACAAACATCATTCTCTTCGTCTCTGATTGATATTTTTCGTTCCACTTGCGCTTTCCTTCCATTCATATTTTTTTGTAATTTCATTATGTTTAGTTGTTTTTAAGACTTTTTCCTTGATTTTATTTTTTTTTATTTTTCCTCTAAATCTTGAAGTTTTCTGTTAACTGGTAAATCTGTTAAAATTGCTGTAACTCGAGTGCGTGAATTATTTATATATCTATTTTTCTTACTGCTGCAAGCATTATGTCTGGAACTTATCCTCTGTTAGTCTTTTTTTTATAATTTCTACCTATCTTTACCGGAATCAAGCGAAAGAATTACCGAAAATACCTGCGGTGGTAGATTGTCACATGTGACTACCATTGTTTGTTCTACTTTTAATACCTATTTTAATCACTTATGAGTTTCTCAATTTTATATTGTAATTGTAAAATGTATCTCTCCGTTTAGTCGCTAGTAATCGTGATGTATTTAAAATTAAAATTATAATTAAATAATTTTTAAAAAGTATGAAGATAGGTTAATTTTTAATATATCTTAATATTTTGATTTCTTAACGATTGTAAGTTAATTAAAACAATATTTAATGTACATTTGGTTCTTGTTTTATTAATTTTTTAAATAGATAAATAGGTAAAATACAACAATACTTTGATATTTCATATAAAATTAAATGATACGGCGAGTTTGATATTTTTTTCTTCCACAGAGGGCAGTGGTCCAGAAATGTTTGGGGTCTTCTTACTTCTTCATAGTTGCTTCATCCATTTCATGTTAGCTAGTTCTTAAAAGCGTCAAGCCAATTTTTACTCTAGCTTGTGATTTGAATTGTTAATGCGATATTATGACAAAACATTTAAGCACACTCTTCTGACGCTTTTGCCTCGTAAGTATTTTTTGATCTGGTTCTAGTTCATTTCACGTTGTGTAGATTCACAATCACGAGTTCAAAGCAGTGAGTGTGTTTGAATTTCATTGATATAAAACTGCGTTTCCAATTTCACCGCGCCCAGAAGCGTTTACGTTGCCATGCTTGTGATCTCGCGGCACACTTGCAGAATTCAAATCGGTTCTCACGAACGCAATCACGCATGGGAGATGTCTCAAGATTACGGTTTACATTACGAGGTGTATTGGTAGACATTATGGGAAACTTCGACGAGTTTTCTTTTTGTTTAGTTTTCGTTGAACGCTTGTACACGTGCCCTGGTTTTTCTGCATCAACACAAAATGTGCATGTAAAGCACTTCAAAGCTCGAAGGAAATGGTTTTTGCCGGAACTTCCTAGAATGCACAATACCAAATACAAGTGCAGGAGGTAAAATGCAAACTAATTGAAATTCCTGACAAGTAAAACTCTGCGAAACTCGAATAAAAGCTTAGTTCTCAGGATACTAGAGCGCATTACACTGCATTATAAGATTCATGTTATGAAGACTGCCACAGTAGTTTCTTGTGTGGGCGAAGGATGAAACTTACCCTTTTATGACTGCTAATTTCTTGGCAGGTGTCCTGAATGGCGGTCTGCCGTTTCTCTCGAATCTACATAAACTATAGAGACAGGTGAATGATTAAGAAATGAATTGTTATAGAAGAAAAATTGTAGAAATTGTGATACATGAATGATTTGAAAAGCAAAACACGCCCCAGTTATAAAGTCTTATGTGGGATTCAAAACTTTCCTCGAAGAATGAGGAGACGAGGTCAAAAAGAATAATGTGAAAAGGAGGGAAAAAAGGATAAAAAGAGTAAGGAGGAAGAAAAGAAGATGTAAAGAGATGAATGAGGAAGAAGATTAGAAAGAGAAGTGAGTGGCGGAGGAGGAGGAGAAGAAGAAGAAGAAGAAGAAGAAGAACAAGAAGAAGAAGAAGAAGAAGAAGAAGAAGAAGAAGAAGAAGAAGAAGAAGAGAAAGAGAGAGAGAGGGGGGAGGACGCAATAAGAAGAAAAAAATAGTAAAAAGAAAAAACAAATAAGGAGTAGAATGATGTGTAGAATAGAGGGCGAGGAGTGAGAAAATGCAACACGTAAAGAGGGAGGAAGAAAAAAAATAATTCAGGAGTTGAGCGAAAGAGCAAATGAGACGACCTCATCCTTCATCTTCTCCCTTTGTCGGTGGCCTCATCAGGGGTCGTCGCCCGCCGCGGTGGACACCCACGCGTCGTCGTAGTCGTCGTCGTCGTCGTCGTCGGCGGCGGCGGCGGCGGCGCACAGTGTGAGATTTGACGAACCTAGCCGCTCAAAATACCCTTTTCCCAACTCAGCATTTAAGGGAAGGTGATGAAACTAATGCCTTCTTAGATAGTGAGAGCACATGGGTGCACAGTTTGTTTATCGCTGGCGGAAGAAATATAGCCTAAACAGAGCGGTCAAGTTACCCTTTCAGGCAGGACGTCGTCAGCCCGGTGCAGTTGCTTTGTGCAGAGTGTAGAAGAAGCACGCATTGACGCCTTTACTTTGCACATATACTGATAAATCTGACTGAATCGGATTCAGTAAAGTTTGTACTTTAGTTGCATATTAATTTCGAGATATTTAAATAAAAAAATAATATTAAAATGACTCTCATAATGGAGTCTTAAAATTTCTGAATTTTTAATTTTTTAATTTCTTTATCTTGAGTTATAAAGTTATCCCCATGACTTCCCGCCGAAAACTCAACATGGATGTATTACCCAGATTATTCTTCATGATTTACATCACATTCCAGCTGCTTCTATCTGCTCTCTCAATCGTAATATATTATTTTCAGTGACGATGCCGCTCATTACGCGACGCGCGCTTTTCGAGGTGTGGCGCTTATATACTGTACAAACAGAACGAGAAAGTGTTAGAGTATGTAACTCTGCAACTAGGCTTAGAAGATTGTTCAGAAGACATCAGCAACTCACTTATAATCGCAATTTCCAAGCGGTGTTAAAAAATTAGTGAGCGATGGCAAACATCGGCAAAGTGTGAAGAGAAATTTTTGACACTGAATGAATTGTGGCTTTCAAAAGAAATCGAATTCGAAGAGAAATTTCGTTGTGTGGGTCCATCAAACAGTACTCTTAAATTCATCTTCTATAACAAAAGTAGGACGGCCAAGAAAGTTATTTATTGATGCTACAAAGCGAAGACAGGTGAAGGCTATCGTCGATACAGCAACGTCCTCTGAATTAGTTGCAACTACTCAAAAATGTCTTAGAGACTCTGGTAAAAGAAATGCAGCAAAAATTGTCGCAGAGCTCTCCCTTGCTTCACCTCAACGTGCTACAAGATTGTTAAAAGCACGAGAAGAGGTTTCTAGGAAGCCTAGGCGTATGAACGAAGACCAGGCTCTTGCATTAATGCTCTTGGATATGACTGAACTCTACCCGCGCTATCATGTTGCGTAAGAAGCCAAAGTAAAATCTTATTCTCCAAAGGAAAGTGTAGACCTCACAGAGCAGTATGTAGAAATTAAATTGCAAGCGCTATTGGACCACACCGTTCCTAGATTGTGCGAAGTGAGGTGTGATGTTCTTGAAAGCACAGAGACAGGTAAAATTCAATGGGTGCTAATTTAGAAGTGGGTGTATGATGGTGCGGCGGATCAGAGCTGCTACAAACAAATAAATCGTGATAGTGAATACCAGTCGGACGAAAACACTTTAGTGTATCATTAGTGCCAATACAGCTCTATTCAGATACGAGAAGAGGTAAAAATATTATATGGCAAAATACACGATCATCAACTCGATTTTGAAGGCCTAATAAATCAGTTACGCAAAAGAAAATCAAATGTTTCTCACGGAAATCTTCGAGACTGAATGCAAATACTGATCTGTTTCACACACTCTTAGTATCATCTGATCCTTTCATCAGCAGCATCAGAAAATAGCCAAAAATAAAATCACAGGAAATTTCGGATGAAGCGAAACTGTTATTGTGTTTCGAAAATTTTCAAGCGTTGCGAAGTACATCAATATAGAACACAAATATTGTATCTTTATAATGTATAAATAGTCATTGATTCATGTTTTTCGTGTACAAACATTTGTGCGTGAATTTTTTAACTGTCCCGATACAAGAGGTTTCCATTTTTTTTCTGTGAATGAACTGGAATCGAACTTATAACCCTATACATGCGACCTTCACCGTCATCAGAGATGATTATTACCTTTAGGTAAGTACGTGTGCAAAGTTTCGTCAAAATTAAATGAGTAGTTTGCGAGAAAATAATTTTGAGCGGCTAGCATCCTGAAATAACACACTGTGCGGCGGCGGCGTGGGCGTCGCAAAGGGCGTCGGCACGCCTCCCGCGCACGCGTGCGCAGAGCGAGGCCGGAGCACGCGCGCGTCCTGCGGCGTGCGGAAGCGTGCGTACACACAGCCCTCGCCCACGCCCACGCCCACGCGTCGCCTCACTGACCGAGAAAGCGAAGCCCTGCGCGGCAGGGCGCAGCCCACAGTGCGACCTCTCGTCGCCCGCGCGGCCAAATACTGAAACACGTAAAAGAAATGAATAAACACATGAATACTATCCATATAGGAAATAATAAATAAATAGTTTTCTTACAAGAGGCTTGTGCAAAGTAGTCAATTATGCACGAGCGTGGCAGTGCCTGTTTTTTATTACTACCGAGTTCTTTACCTCCTTTCATACATCAGATATCGTAATATAATGAGACAATTTATCACCCGGAAACGCTTTAATATATTGAATATTTCAATTTTCGAAAATTTAGGGAGTTCAAAAAAAAGTGCCCTGCATAATTTTTAAGTGTACTTTGTGGAAATGCGCTGGAAAAATATATGGAACGAAATTAAAGAAAGAAATTGATGCCGTTTTTGTATTATTTAAAAATAAATTGTGTTAACTTCAAACAAATTCAGCTACATCACTTGTTTAAAAAAAACTGTACATGGCTTTATTTCAGGATCTATTTTTAATATTGGATTTTATTTAATAAAAACTCTATAATTAATATTATACTTTACGAAATATAAATTTTCCAATGTTGTAAATGCATAAAATTTTATCGGCTTCTTCTTTCAATAACAATATTGAAGATAGTTTTTTTCTTAATATGTGTTCTTCAAAGATATCTTAATATATGCTATTTACAATTTTATGAAAATATGAGTATTTTCTTTCTAGTTTTGCGCGAAATATAGCAATTTTCAAAAAATTATTTTCAGAATATTTGCTCAAAATTTTTTCCTATTTTTTTTTCTTGAATATAACAAACTACGCTTTTAAAAATGAATCAGATTCCATTTTCGATGAAATTGCAGTATCGCAACACTAACATCACAAAACTAAATTTTTGATGATCGAATGTTTAAATTAATGAAATCTCTATGCAAGAAAATAGTGCATTAAAAAAAGTTATGTACAATTTTTTTATACAAGTGTTTTTGGTGTACCGTTTGCTTAAAAGAGTAAATTTATAATGTTTTACTCTCTGAAATGGTACCAAATTGTTTGATTCAATATATTTGTCGGTGAGAGCAAAGGATGCATAAAAATGAAGCACGCCCTATTTTCTTTAAACTCTGTAAGTTTTCCAAAATTGTCCAAGTTAAAAATAATGCGCGAAAGAATGTGCTATTTTAGCACTACTACCTTTATCTTGAAACATGAGGCTAGTAAATATCTCCATTTTTAAAGCTGACCACATCATACGGCTCTTGGAAATGATCAATAAACTTACCGGATAGCGAGCGTAACGAGTTGTTTGTCTACGTGGGGATACGCAGGGGATCACTGTCGTTGGGCGAGGACAAGTACGGACCGTTCGCCGTTACGGCGCGGCGGCGTGAAGGAGTGCGCGTGAACGCGGGGCGGCGTCGGGGCGGCGTCGGGGCGGCGTCGGGGCGTTGGGCGATAACTGCATAGCTTGTGCTCGCGCAGGGTGGGGCGTGGCGGCGGGGCGGGGAGGGCGCGAAGAGTCAGTGGCCTGCGCGTGGCGCTGTGAGATAGGCCACCGCCGTTTGAAGGTCAAGGTCCACCCCCGGCAGCCGCCGCCCGCCAGCTCGGTCGATACGGAAACGACCGCTTTCCGCGCCCCGCCCCGCCCCCTCTTGGGCTCCATCGCCTCTCCCCCCTCTTCGTTTCTTCCTCGGTTCCGCCCCCTCGCTGCCGTTCTCGCTCTTGCCACGTTAGTTCTCTCCGCCACCCTCGTGCTTTTTACTCACCGTCGCCGTTACTCTCGCCTTTGCTATCGCCTTCATTTTTGCCCCTGCCCTCGCCTTCGTCCTCACCCTGGCCCTCGCCTTCGCTTATGTCCTCGCCGTCGCTCTCGCCGTCGCTCTCGCCCTCGCTCTCGCCCTCGCTCTCGCCCTCGCTCTCGCCCTCGCCTCGCCGTCGCTCTCGCCCTCGCTCTCGCCCTCGCTCTCGCCCTCGCTCTCGCCCTCGCTCTCGCTCTCGCCCTCGCTCTCGCCCTCGCCCTCGCCCTCGCCCTCGCCCTTGCCCTCGCCCTCGCCCTCGCCCTCGCCCTCGCCCTCGCCCTCGCCCTCGCCCTCGCCCCCGCCCGCGCCAGCGCCATCGCCCGCGCCCGCGCCCTCGCCCTCGCCCTCGCATTCGCACCAGCCTTCGTCTTCCACTCGCCATCCCACTCACCCCCACTCTCGCACTCGTTCTTTCCTTCGCCCTTGTCCTATGCTCGGATCCGGGTTCTGCCCCTGCCGCGTCTTCGCACCGTGGACTCATCCCATCCTTGCCGCGATACGGCGCTATGTCTCCACTCTGTCAATGTACCTGACATTTTCCCCGCTGTGTTCCCGCTAATTTACTTCAGTGTTTCCGCTATCTCCCCAACAATGTTCCCGCTCTCTTTCAAACCATAACAATGCCTCCTCTATGCCCCTTCCATCTCCCCGACATGTTCTCGCCATGTCCCGCCACAACCTCGACAGATCCCACATTGTTTTCGCTGTATCTCCGGAGTTGCCCCGCTTTGTCCTCGCCATGACCCGCCATGTCATTCTTACGCCCCGATCCTCTACTCTATCGTCATTGCCGTCATTGCCCTCCCCTCCGCCGCCTGACCCTCACAACGTACCCCTCTGCCAGTGTGTGCCCACTCCGGTCGCCTGGGCCCGCCCAATAATGGAGTCCGTAACTGAGGCTTATTGATTGTGCAACGCTCAGTGCCTGGACACGATGGTGTGGCTTGGCGTGGCGTGGCGTGGCGTGGCACACGCCTATGTTAATAATTCCATGTTACTAAGAAATACATCCCTATTCATTTTCTCTGATGCTGAACACCATAGAACGACTTCGGCGGCCGACTTCGCGGCTAGAGCGACTTTGGCACCTTTGGGGGCTAGGCCGAATTTGTCTGACGAAATATAGGACGAGTGACGGACGGCTGAGGCGAATGAGAGCTGGGGCGAGTTTTCTGGCTAGTGAGTCTCTGGCGCCAGGAGAGGTGGAGGGGGTGGAGGTCAGGGTGTGGGTGTTAAGGGTTTGGGTTCGTGGGCGGTAGCGATGTCGGCGCGGGCGTGGGCCGTGAGAGCGCGCGAGGCGGAGGGTCAGGTGTCCGTGTGGGGCGTTGGACTGCGCTGTTTGCCAGCTGAGACTGAGGTCGCTAATCGAATGTGCGTGCATGATCGCACTTCCGACCACGCACACGGTAACGCGCAGTCAAGTGGTGGTTAAAATGCGAGAAAAGTCTTTAAATCCTTAATAATAAAATTATTATTATTTATTATTATTTATTGTTATTTATTATTATTATTTATTGTTATTTATTATTATTATTTCTTATAATAATAATTATTATTAATATTTGGCAGTTAAAATAATTATTAATTTTTACGATTACCTTCTATCACAATGAGGAAATGGTATTATTACTACACCTCAGTAAAACAAGTCAACATCTAATGAATCATTCTTTTTTTTATTTACTCTAGCTTGGCCATTGGCGCTCAGCAGTTTCATGAGAAAATTCTTTATTTTAATTTGAACATTCATAAATAACAGCGAAGGTCGATACTGTGACTAATGGAAATAAACAACATCAATTATCATTGCAAATGTGATAGATTTGCGTTGTGGGTATTTACATAAATAAATCATGTTGCTTTTGAAATTTTCCAAATATCTGTTGAATAATTCTCATGTTGTTAGAAGGGGAAAAACAGGTTTTGTTGCTAATCATTGTATTCTGTATTTTTTTTTATAGTGTGAAATTAGTATTAACTCTTGATTATCTCTTTATAACACGTATTTCTTCTTTGCTATCATTGATTTTTTGTACTTTGTCATGTTTGAGAAGACATTTTATAGATAAGTATAACAAGCCTTTAATAAGTGGGAATCTCGGCGAAAATCATACCCTCCTTGCAATAATGTTTCCATTATTTTATAAATCAAAAAGTTATATTTATTAAGTATATTTGGAAATGTTAATCAGTTTTTCCAGACTGTGGTATTGTCTCTCACATACTAAAGGTAGAAATATGATCAATAGTCGTGGATTATACATGAGAGAATTTTGAAATCGGTGGATTAATTTCCTGGCAAATAATTATATGTTTTATAATAATATAATATATACTAAATGTAAGATTTATAATTAAATTATGCATGTTTACTTTTTTTCAAGCGTACGGCAATGACGCAGTTCTGTGCTCTGTTACCTCAAATCTCGATATCTTTATACTCCTTTATTCGGTTCGAGGCCCGACAGCTTTATTATGGAACAACTTAATTAGAATTGTGGTGCGTGACCATACGAAACTTTTCCTGTGATGATTAATATATAGATGACGTGGTGGTAGGTAATGAAGAAATTACAGGTAGTGGTAATGGGGATAATCCTGAAATCCTGCCAAAATCTGTTTTTGCTTCCATAAAATTCACGTGGAGCGATCAGATTTTGAATGTTTGTACCCAGTGATGGAAATTTGCACGGTTCTCTAAACACCCACAATGAAGTTTCCACAATACGCTTTAATATGTGAACCCTATTTATATTCATCTGACAATTTGATAGTACCTCATATTATTATGCAAATGTACACATTTTGAGTTCATACTGTGTATTGTAAAGTAACAGACTCAAATCACATATTCTAAAGACTGATGTGTTGACGTTTGTATATATTTTTATTCTACAACTTACCTTTGGTAAGAAAGTGAATCTAAAACTTTGACATTTTAAAACGCGAGTTCGGGACTGCTGGGCATCAAGAAACACATCTCATTGACTAGTAGAGAGTGTATTTCAGGAAAACGGTACCATCTAAGTCTTCCCAACTTTATTTTTGTGGTGCGTTAACGCCAGTAGTTATGTTCCTTAGGCCGTAACTTAAAAATAAAGATATTTTCTGGGCTTATAATAGATTATTTTTGATTTAACACTTTTTGTGTACTCCAACTCAGCATCGGTGACCAAAATGCATGTACGATTGCCAGTTCTGTGTGAAAATATATTTTCATAATATTTGCCATTCTATGCGATTTCATCATTTCAAATAATTTTGTGTTAATAAACACGTATCAAAATAACAATAGTTAAATACGTTCTGATCTCGACTTTGAAGATGTAATGCACTGCTAACGACCTGTTCGTACGATGATTTACAAAACGCGAAATATTCTCACAAGTTCGGCGAATGTCTTGTTTTGCATTTAATTTCTACATCTCTCACTACCGCGTGAAATGTTTGCGAAACAGGGGATGGCGAAGGCTGGCAGCGGCATTCAGCGAGTTTGAAGGAAGCGGAAGGGAGAAGAGCCGAAGAAACGAGTTCCTTCTTTGTGAAGAGTTTGAGGCGATTGTCTAGTTCGGAGAAAGCTTTAAGAGGAAGGAGGACGGACAGGGCTTCGAGTCGAGTCCCAATGGGAGGAAGGGACATTGGGAGAGGGGTGATGGTGACCGTGATGGTGACGGCGATGGCGACGTTGACGACGTTGACGACGTTGACGACGTTGACGACGTTGACGACGTTGACGTTGACGTTGACGGTGACGGTGACGGTGACGGTGACGGTGACGGTGACGGTGACGGTGACGGTGACGGTGACGATGGAAATGCGGAGCTGGTATGCAAGAGGTAGAGCTTGGCTGTCCGGGATACGCCGCATCCAAGGCACAAGTGCAAGGTATAGACTCCTTGGACGCGCCGTCTTCCGGACAGCAAAATACACACTTCCACTGCATTACCACATATGTCGGGAGGTTAGACCTTGTCCTGCGGGGGAAGATCACCGCCACCTCCCGAGGAAAAAACATGCGCTGCACTTAGGAGACCAATGACCTTAGCAGTTGACGCGCCCGGAACCACCAATCAATCTTCGGAGGAAAGTAAAGCTGCAAAGCGTGTTGTGGCCGGCGCTTCCTGGGCGACTGCCGCCGTGCTGCGACTGGGGACGCACTGAGTGTCCCGGAAGTGCGCGCTCTGCACGTTCGCTCTACTTTCGCCGCAGACGGGTCGTTCAGAAACGACGGCGCTGAGGGTGAGAGTTCCTTGGGAGCGATGGTGATGGTGGTGTGGGTTGTATGAGGGGAGAAGGTATCGGGGGCGAGATGGGAGCGGCGGCGGAGCAGTGTCTGGGGTTACGCACTCTTAGCGGGCGACGGCAACGGGGCGGTGCCGGGGGCGGTGCCGGGGGCGGTGCCGGGGGCGGTGCCGGGGGCGGTGCCGGGGGCGGTGCCGGGGGCGGTGCCGGGGGCGGTGCCGGGGGCGGTGCCGGGGGCGGTGCCGGGGGCGGTGCCGGGGGCGGTGCCGGGGGCGGTGCCGGGGGCGGTGCCGGGGGCGGTGCCGGGGGCGGTGCCGGGGGCGGTGCCGGGGGCGGTGCCGGGGGCGGTGCCGGGGGCGGTGCCGGGGGCGGTGCCGGGGGCGGTGCCGGGGGCGGTGCCGGGGGCGGTGCCGGGGCGGTGCCGGGGCGGTGCCGGGGGCGGTGCCGGGGGCGGTGCCGGGGGCGGTGCCGGGGGCGGTGCCGGGGGCGGTGCCGGGGGCGGTGCCGGGGGCGGTGCCGGGGACGGTGCCGGGGGCGGTGTCGGGGGCGGGGGCGGTGTCGGGGGCGGGGCCGGGGCCGGGGACGGGGGCGGGGGCGGGGGCAGGGGCGGGGCCGGGCGGGGACGGGGCAGCGTCGTGTCGGCGGGGCCGTCGAGGTCAGCGGGGGGTGGACGGAGTGGAGTTGCTCCTGGCGTGCTTCCGTCTGGCCGGCAGAGCTCCTTCGCGATTTGATGTACTAACCACCGCCAACAGTCAGAGCCATCGCATGACATAAGGCGATTTTGTGATTCGGCGTGGTGGGTAATGGAAGGGTGTGTTTGTAGGGCATTGACACTCAACATGAGTTGCCCGCTATGTAGTGCTACGATTTCTTTTGGTTATATATCGACATAAAAACAACTAAGTGGACTATGTAAATAACACTTTTCAGATGAATATAACCGTTGATAAAACAACATATAGCGTATAATCTCGCCACCTCAAATCTCATGTTGGTGTTACAAAATGTTTTGATAACTGGAGGCATCTGATAAAAAGTCTTCTTTGATAGTTCAATAATTGTTTTAGTAAATATTTGTTACTTTATTGTCTTACCTTTAGTATTTTTATAGAGAAAAGTGTCTGGCAAGTTTATTTTTTGGAAGAAAATATTCGCATTCGTACAATTCTTGCCTCAAAAGTATGAATGCGGAAACGCCTGTGTGACGCAACAACATTAAACACGTTCAAAGAAGTAGACGAGAAATATTAAATAAAGTGAGAAAGGAAATATTCTTGAAGAACCCAAACAAATGAAAGGGATCTGTGTCATGGAAGTGTGTCGATATCATACAGTAAGGAAAGTGATAAATATATTATTGGGTATTACATTCAAAATAATCTCAGTACCTTGTTTTCTTAGCGCTTTCTAGGTTTTATGTCCCACGATGCTTTTATCACGTTTAAACAGTTTTATTTTTAACGTACTACATAAATTTATCCACACACTACGTATATACATTAATGTGTTGATCTTTCTTCATACGTATAGTGTTTGGGTTTTTGTAGTGAAGTATTTTAATAGTAAATGTACAGTATTAAAATGATTTGGTAATATTCTATTAATTATATAGAAAATACATTGCAAGTTCTACCCTACTTCTTTGACCCTGTTGGTGTCTAAAGACGACAACCTCCCGAAAGGGCGTTTCTTCCAATTGTAGTCTCTGTGAACTTCTACAGTTTTCTTAATCATTGCGTCGATGTGGCGATTCGGATGTGGCAGACACAATGTTAGATAAGCAAAGCTTGTGATATCGTGCTTAGTCCTGAATTACAGGAAGGTTGTCAAACTACATCAGGATAACGATGATGCAGCGGTCAGTAGGCCTGTTCGTTCTTCCGCTATTTTACCACACGCGCACAACTTCTCGGAGAAGGGTAATGAATTATCAAAGCATCACCGGCGTAGCTAGGTTTTCGGGGAATCCTGTCGCGAAGGTCGAAATGGGGCCATATCTGCGATTAATATATGTGAAAGAAGAGTTTTAAATCGAATTGGCATAAGAATACGGCTTTCTTAATGAAGCGAATAAGCATAGATTGCGATTTGTTTTATTTTTCGACCCCGTCTGCGGGAGTCTTTTATAGCGCTCTGATTACGAAAGGTACACCGATTGCACCAGCCTAGTTACGATCCTGCATAGTATTATAAGGTCAAGGATAATAAATGTTAACATACATGTTACAATAGTCAACATCTCTTTAGGTGATACTGGCCAGTATGTTAAAAAGACAAAACTGTAATAATGAAGATATAAGGGAAAGTTATGACTGATTTTTGGGTTTATTCACAGCCAACGTAACAATAATTATTATTTCCGGATCATATTTATAAAATATCAATAATTAGTAACTTAATAATTATTGAAAATGAAAAAGTAATTGAATATATGATTTCCTTAAAATGATCCTGGATTTTATTATCATTTCAACACACATTTCAAGTATGTCCACTTCCTTGTTCTCTACTATTGTTTTTTCAAGGTCTATTACTACTGTCATTTTTCCTTTTCTAAAACTCAAGATTCACATTCATCTTCACAAGCTTACTCTACTGATTCAATTCCCTCTCCCAATTAGCTTACATTCCCTTTGGGTCCTCTTCGTGACAGTTTCAATTTCATTGAAATTTATTGAAAATATATAATCTACTGTATATTTATTATGCCTATAGTATACATTTTCAATAAATATATAGTGTAGTCAAAACAACACAGAATGCAATAAAGTTATTATAAAAATTGATTCCACTAACCCTCTATTTAAAACTAAATACTCACTTGGAAATGTGTCTGCCTTTGGTTACACCAATGCTCGCAGCAAGTCAACACGACTCAGTACGTCTCAAAACGTTTATTCCTCAAAACGCGTTACGAAAATCTCATCGCTTATGAAGCAATGATATGGCTAAAGATAATATAGGAGATATAAACTAGGATTAACAAATAACTATCATGCAGCCTTCTACCGGAGGAACAAAGAATTAATTTATCTGGGTCGCTGAGACACGGCGCGAGCTCTGCCGGATTAACGTTAACACCAATTAATTCCTATTGTGTTTTGATCTCGTCACAAAAGAAATAATTATGGATAACATGCTACTACTGTGATTATTTACTTCGTAAACGACACTTTCCGTACAGGTCGGCACATAACAGAGTATATCATTTTTTATTGACGTGTAAATTTCTTCAGATAACTTGTGTTGATTATGCCTCGTTACCCTGTGATTTTAAAACTAATATCGGCAAGTCATTCTTTGAGTCTTCGTAATTCTGAGCAATTTATTTCCATTCAGCGAAGTTCAATAAAGAGCAGAAACGTGTTATTTGCGCCACGAACAACGTCCTTCGGGGAAGTGGCAAACGTCTTCCGCAGTTTCGCCCACGCCCACGCCACATCGCGAACCGTTTGATCGCCCTAATTTTCCAACTCATTACCGTCACGTGAGGGGAGAACGCCTTCCGCCACCGTCCACCAATCTTCCGCGCAATTTTCTCTCTCCTCCCTCGCGCTCCCACGCACGGTTTTCCGTGAAATAGTCGCCCCGACGCGCCGAGCCGAGCCGAGCCGCGCTGCGCCGCCTCGGATAGGTCAGTGCCCTTCGAGATTGCCTGTTCGTGCCCGGCGATGTCGCTAATTGTCTTCTCAAGCAATTGCTGCCACCTCGGTGACTCAAAGAAGAGTCGGCTTTGTGACTTGCGCCATTCCGGGTTCACCAAAGAGCACCGAGGAGGACCCAAGATGGGGGAGTAGCCTCACGAAGTGCACCGCTGCCTCGGTCTGACATGAGAAGCAGGCAGGTGGGATTTTCGCTGTCAGCTGGAGCAATGGGCAGAAAATCGGTACCTCGGACTTCTATGCATCTGAGTTCTATGTCTTTAAGTTGGATATTCCTGAGTTTGATATCTATGGTCGATATCTCTGAGGGTCGATTGGATATGGATATTCGATACATGTATGTTCGATATAAGTATGTTCGATATGTGTGTGTGTTCTAGACCTCTGTGTTCGACACCTCAGAGTTTTGATCATTTAATGCATCTGTCTCTCTGTCTGTCTGTCTCTCTGTCTGACTGTCTCCTTGTCTGTCTGTCTGTCTCCTTGTCTGTCTGTCTGTCTCCTTGTCTGTCTGTCTGTCTCCTTGTCTGTCTGTCTGTCTCTCTGTCTGTCTGTCTCCTTGTCTGTCTGTCTCCTTGTCTGTCTCCTTGTCTGTCTGTCTCCTTGTCTGTCTCCTTGTCTGTCTGTCTGTCTCCTTGTCTGTCTGTCTCCTTGTCTGTCTGTCTCCTTGTCTGTCTGTCTGTCTCCTTGTCTGTCTGTCTGTCTCCTTGTCTGTCTGTCTGTCTCCTTGTCTGTCTGTCTGTCTCCTTGTCTGTCTGTCTGTCTCCTTGTCTGTCTGTCTGTCTCCTTGTCTGTCTGTCTGTCTGTCTGTCTGTCTCCTTGTCTGTCTGTCTGTCTCCTTGTCTGTCTGTCTGTCTGTCTGTCTCCTTGTCTGTCTGTCTGTCTGTCTGTCTCCTTGTCTGTCTGTCTGTCTGTCTGTCTCCTTGTCTGTCTGTCTGTCTGTCTCCTTGTCTGTCTGTCTCCTTGTCTGTCTGTCTCCTTGTCTGTCTGTCTCCTTGTCTGTCTGTCTCCTTGTCTGTCTGTCTGTCGCCGTGTCTGTCTGTCTGTCTGTCTGTCTGTCTGTCTCCTTGTCTGTCTGTCTGTCTCCTTGTCTGTCTGTCTGTCTCCTTGTCTGTCTGTCTGTCTCCTTGTCTGTCTGTCTGTCTCCTTGTCTGTCTGTCTGTCTCCTTGTCTGTCTGTCTGTCTCCTTGTCTGTCTGTCTGTCTCCTTGTCTGTCTGTCTGTCTCCTTGTCTGTCTGTCTCCTTGTCTGTCTGTCTCCTTGTCTGTCTGTCTGTCTCCTTGTCTGTCTGTCTGTCTCCTTGTCTGTCTGTCTGTCTCCTTGTCTGTCTGTCTCCTTGTCTGTCTGTCTGTCTCCTTGTCTGTCTCATCGTGAACGTCGTGAAGGATGTTGACTGATACATCAATATACGTGATAAATTTTTGATTCAGTTACACACATTTCGTCTGCGCAGAAGAATCACCCATCCCACTGTTGCTCTTACTTTTTCGAAATCGTCTCGTTATCGCGGCACACTCTTGTCAAATTTCAATCTTGTAAGTTGTATTTTAAATTATTGGTAGTTAACTAATCCTTACGATTACATTGCAAAAGAGAAAAAATTGTAAAAATATTACAATAAAAAAGTAGAACATGAACTTAATGGAAAATCGAAAACCCCAAACTTAATTCATGATGCTTAGCGCTTATTAAGGTTAATAGAAAGGCGGTGACCTTCAAATTCTGAAACAATCCTTGCACTAGTTTGCTTGTAATGCTTCTAAAAATGTGATTGAAATGTTTTATATATACCGTTATCTGGAAATGTATATTGAAGTGGTCTATAGGAGGAAGTACTATTATCCGCAGTACCTTAAAAGCATAATGTATTACACAGAAATATAGTCGCTGAACATTTTTGTCGAGGAACACATGTGACAATGTTTGTTGGACATTGCGTTTTTGTCTACCACTTGAGATTAGTTTATTTCAAAGCGCACAATGAAACGACGTGAACAAATGACGTCAGAGCAGCGTTCATTCTATTGATTGTAAGATATTTTTTAGTAAGTATTATTAGTATTTACACTATAAAACTGGTTAATACAAGCAAGTGATAAAACATCTGGGGGGTATTACCATTCATTTAAAGAAAATAGCAAAATGTGGTTGAGTAGAAAGATCAACTTTCGTTCTTAGAGAAATTCACAATGTTTTAAATATATAGAAGACATTAATGAAATATGTGACAGTCGCTCAAGCAGTAGTCTATTATTTAACAATATCTTTGGACTATGATCTCTGTTCAGTCATGTAAGTAATTACACAGACACTCGTTTCGGCCAATCCATATTGGGATTATTGTCGGTGAGTAACATGAAGAAATTTTTCGCAATAATTTTACGAAACATCGTTAACTTTGGGTTACTCTCTCATATTTTATCCCTCATGCAACTGAAGAATGTACTGTGAAAACTACTTAATTAATTGTGTATAATTCAAGAAAATCCCACTTAAAACTTCTCTTTAGAGTATATTATTGTATTTAAAATTTAGAAGAGTTAAAGACTATTTTTCATCAATTGTTCTTTGATTCAGAGAATGCATATTGAGAGTGTAGTTGAAATTGGGAAAAAGAGAATACCGATGGCTCTTTGATGTTCAGTAAGTTCAGTTTAGTTCATCTTTGAGTTAATCGAAACGATTTTCATCGTTATTGCGATTTACTGTATAGAATTGGAAAAATATGTAAATTAAGTTAAAAAAATACCGTACTGTGAACAATATTCATGGCATTTTCTTGGGGTGAATTAGATATTGCGTTTTTCACCCACGAAATACTGATTCCGATCAGACTACTCTGAAAAGGGAAATTGTTCTTAGCAGTCATCTCTTTTTTTATTTTTTCTGCTCTTTTGTTCTTGTCGTAGCCGTACTGTGACAAATAAAGAAGACGGATTACTATGAAATTTAAATGACGGAGAAACTTTTACTTTTTCTATCGTTTTCTCGTTTTTCACAAAAACAAGTACGCTGAACTATCTTTAAAAGCTTTCAACTTAATCACCGTCACCTAATGCGTCTTTCCTGTTGCTTCAGTATTTTTATCTAAATTGTCACTTTGTGGGAAGACGATTTTTTGTGAGAAACTTAAGGATAACTTAAGGTAATGTATCTTTAAGTGTCTACAAAAAATGAATACCGTTAGTTTCTCCGCTGAAGGAATGAGCAAACCCGAAAATCCATCACTTGCACGCGTAACAGAATTATGTGTGCACGCATGACTTGAGATATTGATGTAATAATACAGACACCTACCTACAGACACGTGGGAACATTTCCCATTGGCAGACATTTACGATAAGTGTTTGAAAAATTGAAACATCATGGAGAAATGCTATGCGAATATCAGTGTTATAAACTTCTTTCTACGATCGTAAAAAAATATGGTTTTCTACTGCCGCTTGTGCGTAAAGTTATACTTTTGTCAAAACTTCACGTTTCAGTGTGCGAAAAAGACTTTTACGCACGGTACATAGGTTGCAGCAGAAGTCAGAAAAAAAATTATTATTACTAAACTTTTATTGAACTCTTTCCAATAACTATTAACATGCAGTTAATTATGAACACATATTTGGTATGTAACTTTAGTAACATAGCGTATATTACATGAACCTCCCTTAGGAATACACCAATATCGAAACTGATAGTTTTTTCGAAAATGACTTTGGATTTTTTGCGTAATAAATTAGATAAAACACAGTTCGCAGATTGAAGCAATTCCTTTGTAATGTCAGTATCGCTGTAATCCATTTTGAATTCCCTACGTTGCACCAAATACTATAAAGAAACTCGTATAGAACAACAATTCATCACTCCCGTATTTGGCGACGGTATTTCTACTGTTATAAAAAAGATGGCTTTCTCTCGATTAAATAATGAAGAGTATCAAGAAGTCAATCATGATTCGTATTAGAAGCATTTTAAAGTATCTTTTGAAGTATATATATTTTTTGGGGGTGTAATTGTTGCTTTCTAACGATGTTGATTGTTGTTTTTTGCCTCGATCTTTCGGTCTTGACAATAAAAATTCATCACGATAATGCAAAAACAATATTTTCATGCGTTTAATATAAAAACAACTATTTCTAGTAAATTAAAACACATTTTGCTGATATATTTAGTAAAAATATTCAAATATCTCTATGTTAATATGAATGACTTTGCTAGTGAATCGTTTTATATTGAAGTATTAAAATGCAATTTGTTGCTATTAATTATAACTTGAGTTACTGAATTCTTGACATATTATTTATAACAAGATGTGCTTGTGTTCACGCTGCGGTTAAAAAACTCACCACATTTGTGTTTTCTCAGATTGTTCTGTTATACTATTAATTTTGTCTCAAGGCCAGCAATTTTTACAGAAAAAATATATATACATTTAAACATTAAAATATGTTCACAATATAAAGCATAATTCTTTATATTTTGAGGGTATTAGTTCGAAATCAACTTTTAAAGTAGAAAATATTAATGCACTTTATAATTAATTAATGAAATACATCAGCCAAATCAGTTTTGATTACAAATATTCCAACTCAACATCTAGAGCTAATTTAAACTCTGGGAAGGTAAAGAAGAGCTTTTAAAATAATATTTGCATTTTAGCTCTCAGGTTTTAAAAAACGGCAATGGAAATGCGGGTGAAATATGAGAATATTTTAGTCTTTCCTTGCATCTGTTGGAAATATGTCCAATAACTGTCTCATAGCACAGGGCAGGTGGCATCGACGGGGTGTGGATATGCGACTGATGCCTGTAATGAATAGTACATTGCGGGAGAGACCTCAATGGCATCAGTCACTTGACGTTTACGCTTTGATGTGTTGGCTTGAAGCGGCGCGGCGGTGAAAATGCTGCCAGGGGCACTATAAAACGCGGTAATGTTCATATGTTATTCCTGCAGAGGATTTTATACAGCATGACATCGAAAAGTTTTCAAACTTTTAAAATTCTGTGCATGGGTTTACAAGCAATAATTCCGTAGCTTCCGATACATAGTGATACATTTTCGGCCTACATGAATCATTTGACGAAATTTCTATAATGTTTCGTAAATTCTTTTTTTTTTAATTCTGCTATTCCAGCATACCACATATCGTGTGTATCACGTTAAGTTAACATTCCTTGCAAAACAATGATAATGTGGAGAATATATTGCAGTTCCTTGAGAAGCCCTTTCTTGAGTAAAGTGTAAATTCAATTCAGATGCGTTTTGTGACTGTAAGTGACAAAGATCACGTATCATGCATGTTGGTATTCCCAACGTCTTTCTCTTCATTTACCTCTGGTTTGCATTCTCAGATGATTCTCCGTTAGTTTCCTCGGCACCCTACAACATCTATCACCTTTTTTCTCTCCAACTCTCCTTCTCTCCCTCCTCTCTTCAACTCCCTTCTTTTCTTTCTCTTTCACTCTACCCCTCTTCTACTCTCCTTCCTCTTCCACACTCCCTTATCTTCCGCTTTCTTTCCTCTTCCACTCTCTCTCCCTCATTCCTTTCTCCACCCCTTTTTATGTCTTCCTCTTTCTTTTTACCATCTCCCTTCTCTTCCTCTCCAGCCTCTCCATTCTCCCCCTCTCCCCTTCACTTCCATCCTTCTCTTTTTATTTTTTACCGATTACCTTCTCTCTCCATTCTGTAGTCAAATCCTTCTTCCGTCCTACTCTACTTCTATCGGCCTTTATTTCCCTCTCTCCCAAGTTCCATACCTCCCCCTCACCTCTCCCTCGAATTCATTTTCGTAGTTTAGTTTCTCAGCTCTCTTCCGAACTGCGTCCGCCTTGCTTCTCCGTTCCAGTACGCGATTGTTCTTCATTTCCGCCTGTCTCTGCCATGATTTCACTCGCCCCCGCACCGCCCCCTCCCCCGTCGCGTTGAACTTCATCAGCGCATCGCATCGCACCGCATCGCAGTGATGAGTGCGGGGAGTGCATTACCGCGAGCCGAGTGTTGCTGGCGGCGGCGGCGGCGGCGGCCGGGGGTGTGTGTGGAAGTTCTGCTTGGCAGGCTCCTCGCACGCGGAAGCGGCGCGTGGGGAAGTTGGCGAGGGAGGCAACTCGCTCGCTGTTCGCCGAGACTTGTCACTTCGATTTGACGCTTCGTCGCTGGCGCGGGGTTTCGAGTGGCCTGGCGGAGCAGTAATAGGAAGGGAACGTTTTGAGAAAACTAGGTTGGGGAAAGGTGAGAGGCAGAAAGGCTGGCGCTGTCTTGGCCTGTTCGCTGTATTTTCAGGAAGCTGGTTTCTGGCTATTATCTACGACGGAGCACTAGGAGCTGAATAGATGTTATTACGGGTTTCATAATGAAACGCGTGTTCTTATGGATTCAGTCTTTACAATGCAACTCCTTTTATTTAGGAATATAAGCGAAAATTAATAGACTATTTAAATTTAATTGCAAACATTTGGTAAATCTTAACAGATTTACAAAGTTTGGTACAAACGATTTTAAAAAAGAACTACGAACTTTTATTGTAAATCGTATTATAAACCAAATATTTATTATAAACGTAACATTTTTACAATGCTTGATTCGAAATCACATACAGCACTTAGAACGAAAATCAGTGCTGCCTAAACAAACACATTCCTTGTCAAACTGTTGATTGATAAGTATAAAATGAAATAAAAATTGCTTTAAAATTATGTATTGAATGCATCTCTATATATCAATGAAACTTCAATCGCTTTTGAAACCATAGCAAATAACTCGTGGTGTAAAGGTGATGTCTTAATAAGATATCAGTTTCAAACTTGTTTCATTAATAATTATAATATAACATTATTACAGACATAATATAGATTTAATGAACTTAAACCGATGTCGACCTTCGTCTCCTGGGTTCGAATTTCGTCGTTGTGATTGTCACTTTACCCCCATGAAAGTGAGTCAAATCAGAGTGTACGAATAACTGAATACGTAAAACATACACAAGTTTGTAATGACATTAATTAACACTTTTTATTGAGATTTAAATAAATAAACGTGTTTTTATTGTATGTCTACACTTACTGAATTAATAAATCGTAAATATTGTATAATGTTTGTGAAAATAAGTATTATTTCATTGATTTAAAAGTGAGGTCATTAGACATAGTTTGTGAATATTTTTATTTATAAAGTTAAATGAGAAAACAGCGTGATAGCGGTTTTGAGTGCTCTGTGTCAAAAATTGGTAAAAGTTTACTGTTATGATACCTAAAAACACAAATTCATTTTTCAAACAATTTCAGACGCAATTTTCCCCAAAGAATAACTAATGGCATTTTTGACACATTCTCTTGTTCTCTGTCAATTTTACCATCGCTCAAAGTGTTTTCGATAGGAGCTCTTGACACCTGATTTATGAAAATGGAAAAGGTTGCAAACTGGAAACTAATTCCAGGTTGTTGATTCATTTTCTTCTTCCATCATTTGTATGACACGCTCAACTGCAAACCGTTCACCTTTATCACCCTCCGACCGCGTATTTTTCTAGCTTAAACTATTTTTTGAGATGATCTCTTAAATAATAACTTTTCTGATTATCTCTACTCAGACATTTGAAAATTCAGGAATTGCTTTTTTAAATGAAATGAAATAAAATTCTTCGTTTCCTATAGTTCACTTCTGGATACGTACAATATTGCCGTAACAAAAAGCCGATAAACATGTTTTCAAAAAGGGTAAAACGTACAATTATTTTTGCCTTGAGATTTTCTGCCATAAATGAAGAAAAAATAAGTAAATAAAAAAGATTATATGTCAAGTATTTTCAACAACATAGTAACTATATTCCATTTTAAATGTCCCTTTGGATATTTTTTGTGTAATTATGTATTTCTGGCTTTATTTTTTAATTTTATTGTGGAATATTTTTTTAAAAATTTCATATAAAATCCTTATTTTAATAAGTTGAACAGAACTACTGCGGCGCCTCTTGAATAGAACTCTTTTCCTAGTTTTCAGATTTCAAACATACAATCATTATCTGTAACAAAAATATATGTTAATATTAATATTGTTTGGAAAGTAAAGTAAGAAACACGTAATTTGTAGCAAAGTTCCAAAACAAATAACGCATATTTTACCTTTAAATTAAAAAATAAAAAGCTTATCATTATCTTTTCTCCTCATATACAGCAAAGGATGCTAAAAATAACTGTCGCTGTTCCTATTTTCGGAGCAATCTCTATATTTTCGAAATGTGCAAAAAGTTAACGTGTCAGAAGTGCAATTTTGAAGGTGGATATTTTTGTTAAATGGAATCTGTTCCAAAAATTAGACCTTTACAAAGTATATTGTTTAAGAAACTAGTTTTTACGTTATTTTTGCTTTAATTTAATGCAAATTATCAAATAAAATTCCCAAAAAAGAATCAATCATTTTTCATAATTTTTTTCTACTGTTAGAGAAAAGGTCACTTAGAAAAGTACGAAGGTTGAGTTTCGAAGATCTCTGAATTTTCAAAACATTACAAAAGTTAGAAATAATGCGAGAAAGTATGTGTTGAACCGCTAGTTGTTGTTTCATTGTTTTTTAAACCTGTATTTGTTAATTTTGAATGAAATGATCGCTAGAGTTATTTAGAGGTGGATCGTAAATGCCGTCGTGTTTCGCAATAGAGGCTTCCGCGTGGACGTGCTTCTCATCGCGTGGGGCGGCGCGTGTTGACGTCCACACCGCGCGCGTCCCTCGGAGGAGACTGGCAACGCCGACGCAGCGCGGCGCGCAACGTCTCGTGTCCTTCGCGCGACGCCTCGTCACAGCCTCCGGCGGCGCCGGCGACGAGGTAACGTAGCTCTAGCGCAGGGATTGCCAACCTTGTTTCGTCATGGACCCCTTTTAAGAGAACGGTTCGCTCCATCGAACGCCGGAATTTTTGTTTCGTTTTAGTGCAGAGCGCGGAATTTAATCCTAACTCGTATATCGGAAGGCACATAATGTCACAATATGAACAAAAAGTTACGATACATGTTTTATTATTTTTATACTATTATCATTTTTAATTTTACTAATATAAACAGTTTTTCAGAAGCAAAATTACAGATTTTAATTGCACTGAAGTTCGATTTTCATTCGCGTGAGCGGTTTTAAATTTCAAAAGAGGAGAAAATTATCAAATTTTTTGTATGAAAATTTAAACAAAAAATAAATGAGAAAATAAATCCATTTAAGTTTTATTTTGTTGCAACTAATAGGCTCTTGGTTTAGTTTGCATGGAACAGCCGCTGAGCCAAACTCGGCTGTCGACCCCTAAACGACCTCTGGATCATTATTGACCCCGCTGTAAATTATCTTTGAATTGAATTAATGCCTTATTTTAACGTGGCGAGACTCGGGCCGTGAGGCCTGATCTTCCGTCTGACCACGCAAGTTTCGCTACGCTCCTTTCACCAACTAGCAGAGGAAGGAGGTATTTCTTGGGCGAGAAACAGGCGATTTGAATTTAGCTCAGAGGCGTCATTTAGGCTTGAGGATCTTTTACATGCAATTAAATCTACGAACATGGGCCAGCCGGCTTTACTTTCCCTCCGAAGGAAGGCGTACGAAGGATTTTTTCGCCCTTGAACACCCACTGCTTCGATCGGCTTCGATCGGGTTTGAACCCGCCAACTTGGGTATACCAGTCCAATACGCTAACCGTTACACCATCGCCGCCGCATCTTCGACCCGTACGGGGTCAATGCCGAACCCGTTGGGAACCTCTGCACAGCTGTTCGCGGTTTAAGGCCAGGCGCGCGCTGGAGAGAGGAGCTGCGGGGGGGGGGGGGGAATAGGAGGTGGGACTGTTTGAAAAGGATTAGCGGTGAGTGGTGCTTCCTCTATTTTCTCATGGCGCTTCTCTATGTAGTTTCACGTCAATAAAGATGTGTATTTTGGGTTTAGAGTTGCTCAGCATAGACGTTGAGCATTCCAGCTTATTGTGTACAAGGTTTGACGTATCTTTAGAAAGGTTTTATTATGGTTTCCAGTCTTCGGGGTTGTAAAAGCATTTCTTTCTGAAAAAAGGCGCAATATGTCGGGCGAAATATTCGCAACTCTGTCTAGGTCAGTTAAGAATCCATAGACTCTAGGCTTGTTTGAAGTGACTCGCCTTTAACCAGATATAAATTAATTAATGATCGAAGTGAGTGTTTACAATCGTCTTCTATTCCAAAATTACACGTTGAAATTAGTCATTACTTCCGCGGGATTTGAACTCACAACCTTTTGTCCCGCGTTTTCGACTACGTACGTTGTTCGGCTATTTCTTATCTCATTTGCCTACAGTGTCTGCAGATGCTAACAGTTTTAATAACAGAAGATATTAAGAATATGTAAGGAAATTGTTTGTTTTGTGAAGTATTAGAACTATTATAAGACGGGTAAGAGAAATTAAGGGGCTGGTTCATTTCCAGAAAAACAATCAGGTTTTTATGACACTTAAAATACGAAAGGTAGGCTTTTCAATACATTTTAAATTGAAATACTTTGAAAATACCTTCAGTCTAGATGCAACTGTAAGAAAAAGATGAGGTCCCAATAAAACAAAGAAAGGCCAGCCTCAAAACGCTATCTTGGATAATTATACTTATAGACCTATTATCGATATTTATCCTACCCTTCGTTCTACCGCGATCATTTAAAGAATTAATTGTAATATTGAATGATTGGAAATATTTATAGAAATAAATAGTGCCATCAGAAAGTCGTATTACATTCCAATTCCTTTTTGAAATATGAATGCCCTAAATTGTCAACGATTCAATGCTTATCAACAAACTGGAGGCCATATGTTTGTAAATTTATATACAAGTATAATAGTAGAAAGCAGTAAAATAAAATGCTCGCTAGGTATTTGCCTACTCATGGTATCCAGTTAATCGCATAGCGTTCCATAATGATCTTAAAACACGCCCCAACTCGAGATAAGCATGCTTGCTGAAACTGGTTGGTTAGGTTAGGCCTAACCAACCCGTTCGTAGGTTTAGTTGTATATATTGCCTGGCCTTAATTGACTAACGCGATCCGACATCGGCGTTTTGTGCTCTAGAACAATGATGGTAAATTCATTACACTTATAACACTATACGTTACCAACAACTAAAATAGAAAGGAACACTTCATCGGGGCTTCAACTGATTCCGTAAGGATTTAATTGAAAACAACCAGATTATTTACATACATGTGACAAATTCGTAAATTTTTAACTGAAACTGTTAAAAATATTATTTCAATATGCGTTTTTAGACTTATTATTTGTCTTGATTAGTGATTTATGTAAGGAGCTCTTGTTTTAAATAAACCAAAACATTAGTAAAAAGAATAAGTTTTGTGGAGTAAATTGCGGTATGGTTGTACTTATTTTAGAGCAAAATAATAAAAAGAGTCAAATAAAAAAACAAATAAACAAACGTCAAAACGACAAATAAAAAAAAAGACAGCCGTGAGTTGTTATTAAAGAAGAGAATGATACTCTTTCTATCTTCATTCTTAATCTCTCTAGTCCGGGGTTGAGGCACTAGTGCTCGCTGACTGGGCTCGCAGAAATTATTCAAGCGCGCTATAGTTACCTTAGTTAATGCTTCTCTTCCTTTTCTTCCTTTACTTCTGTCCTACCTCTTTCATATGTGAATCCCGCTGTAATATTTTGAATGATTTTGATTACAATCGGTTCTTAACCGTAGCTCACATTTGAATAACAGAAAAACGAATGATGATAATAATACTAACAATAACAAAAGAGGAATGGAGCATATCCTGAAGCATTCTAAGCATTCATGAAGCATACTAATTTTGAAACAGAGGAAATTTGTAATGCGGCAGAGAGAGCATGAAGACCAAGTCTTATCAGTGAGTGTGAGGAAAAGGTCACTGGCTCCATGGCCCCTGGGTTAAAATCGAATCACTCAGAGGTGAAAGGCTCTTGGAGAGAAAAGACGTCGGTCACCAGGGGAGCCAGGGGAGTCGTAAAACTTCGCAGAATCGAAGTCGGGCCTGTGATTGACCCGAGGGCAGGAGAGTTGAGTGGGTGGTCGCTAGGAAAATACGCCGAGACATGAGGCTGTGCTCAATTGCATGAAACACGAGGGTAAACTGGACCTCATTGGACCCGAGCCGTCCGAATTCAACATTAGAAGGATTTTGATTGTATCCTATAACGGACGTTCACTAATGCGATCCGACATCCGACGAACACCGACCGCACATCAGACGAACATCGATGCGATCTGTCGAACACTGATGAGATTCGATTCACGGCGCATTCGATACACTGTTGTGAGCCGACGTCTTGTCAAATCTGTGGCTTAAATGTGATAAAACGTCCGGCCAGACCTGACTGATCCGTTACTTGTCTGACCTGTCGTTCTGCCCGACTAGTTCCGACTTTCTACCGTATTTGAGGTCCAAACCGACCCGACGACTACCGAGCCATCCCGATCCCAAGACCCAACGCTGTTTGACTGGATCCAACGTCCGATGCAACATCCCGTCTGAAGTTCTGTCGTGATATTGGGAGTACCTGGCCGATCTGAATTCCTATGCTGAAATGTATCAGTTCCTGACTGAACCTGCATCATTTAAAGTATCGTTCACGCGACATTTAGAGAATCTGTTCGATGTTCGACTCAACTCTATACGTCCCGATATGACGTCCCCCGATGCAACATCGCATCTGAATTTTTTTCTTGTTTTCTTTCTTGTGGCATTGGGCGCACCTGGCCGATTAGACCTTCAAAGCAACGGTTTATCACTTCCTGACTGATCTTGCGTTATTTAAAGTATCCTGCATGGGCTGAGGCTCCGATCAAGGTGGATTCTCTGAAACAAGTTGCAGGGATAAGTCCGGAAGAATCTAATGTTTTTTTAATGATTCGATAATGGCCAGTGTGTGTGTGTGTGTGTGTGTGTGTGTGTGTGTGTGTGTGTGTGTGTGTGTGTGTAACAGTGCTTTAAACTGCGGGCCACGGGTCCGCCCGGGAATCGTCACTCTCCATTCTTGATCCCGTCGTTTTCCATCATTCATTGTAGTCTTTAAAAAAGTAACATCATCGCATAAGTAATAAAACCAATTGATATGCTTAGGGTGAAATATTTACGTCGGAATATCGGAATCGTTCTTCGAGACGACGTGCAAAAAAAACCTTTCTAACCAATCAAACACGCCGCTTCCCACCTCAGGGAGTCAAGAGGGGCAATCACCACGTAACGAAATATATTTCATAGTACGTATGACAGTATAGTACATCCATTGAGGTCGCAGCACCATAGCGTATGAAAATTAGACAAAATAACTTTCCTTGTTAGTTTTATTTTTCTGTGATCAGTTTACGTTCAGGAATGACCCGGCGTGTCATTGAGATCAACCCTTGTCACGATTTCGCTTCTGGGGCGACACCAGGAGTTTCCTGGTAGTGCTAGGGTGAGGCTATTCTCGGAATGTTTGTCGTACCTCCTTTGTCGTCGACCGTCTTTGTCTAGAGGTGCATGGCCCATCTCTGCCCGTTTCCTGCAGCCTCGCTTCATAATTGCCTGTTTCTGCCGTACTTGTGTTCCACTGGAGGTCACATCTCAATTACCTGACGAGTGAAGCCTGTCCTGAAGAGCGCGTGTTTGTGTGTTTGAATGCATATATGAACGGTGTGAGATATTACGCCAGACCGCTTTTATGACCTTCATACACTGCACCCGGACATCCGGTTGGCTCTGATTTACTCTATTAACCTTCTAGTGAAATTTTAGTTGATGAGCAATTCGTTGCTCTCTTGGCCGTAAAAGCAACAATGCACAAGGTTTGAGTCCATGAGAATAGTTATGTTGTATATGTCCTCAAATATTTTCGTAAAGCGTCTCATACGTGGTGAATAACTAATTATGAGAGAGGATTACTCTGTGTAACAAACTATATTAAAATAAAGTAGTACTGTAGTACAAATAAATTACAATCTACCTTATACTTTGTCCTAATATGCTATTTACTTACGATTTTGTAATGATTTAAACGTAATAATTTTTTGTCATTATATTACATACAATAAATTTTCTCCATGTATGTATTGGCGCATTATTTGGGCTAGCTCTCGTGAAATAAATGTGTACACAATTGTCTCTTTTAACCAATTGTACAATAGGTAACTGTTATTTGGAAATGCTTACTAGCCTCAATAGAAATAGAAAACAAATAGAAAACATAAATCGCATCCTTTCTTAATTGCATTAAGTCTTCCTTCAGGTTTGTTCGCTCTTGATCTCATCCGTTATCGTGCGTTATCTTCTAAACATTAAATACCTGATGATTCATGATAGAGATTTTTGAAAAAATAATTCAGTTAAAATTATTCAAAATTAATAAAAAAATCGGTTTAAAAAAATACCTCTATTTATAGTGCGCTGTTAAAATTCTTTGAATATCAGCCACTTGTTTCGTGAACCGCGTCTGCTCGTCACCATTCGTTCTGAACACGTGCACTTGCCCTGGAGGAGCCCTGAAATAGACTGCGCGTCCAGCGGGCAGTTGTGCTCTAATATTGTCGGTTAGCACTAAGAAAGCAGCCCCTTTGAACGAGCAGATTAATGATTTATTACCGCACATTTCGTAAGCAAACTAAAACTCTTGGAATAGCGCAGGACGTTTTCGGGTTACGACCGTTTTCTTTATTGCAGGTGAAAGGTGCGAAAGGCTTTCATCTTTTTTTTTGAGGCGTTTTGGTATTGGGGGGGGGGGGGCGAGGTCTCATTCTACGAAAGAGAACATATATTCTCTTTGACCTGGTTTTGGTATGTTTCTGTAGACTGCGTTACATCATTTCTTTCCCGCAAATGAATGGTTCTTCAAGATATACTGGTTGCTTCAGTGTTGTCAGTCCCTATAAAGCTCCAGTCTTCATAGTTATTCGTCGTAATGCCCTTATTTTTATTTTCCTGTTTTTTTCGTTTTACATTCAACTAGTAATATAATATTCTTATTGTGTGTATATTACTGATATATTCAATAAAATCCATCTTTAAAGAGTTGTTTACAAATATTTAAAGAGGATAATTGTAAAACATCAATATTGAATGAATTAATTTATGGGAATGACTTTGTAGTTGAAATATTTAAACTCTAAAGCAACATTGAAAGTATATGTAATAAACACGTCAAGAGATATTATTAATATAAACAAATAATAAATAATTTAAATAGTTGTAAATATGTTCAAAATTATTTTTAATTACATTTACACATTTCATTTTCACGCGAGGACTTACTTTCGCTTTTTATTGTTATACCCGACAAAAATTTACAATCTGTTTCATACTTGATATAGTAAATAAAATATAATTAGTTTGAATGACAATAATTTGTAATTTTCCATTAAAACATTAACTAGGAGAAGTTACCGACTTGTGTTTTCTGTAGCATTGTCAGAGTGATGATAACAATAAATAATGAGGATCAGAAAAGCAGTAGAACAAAATAGAGGAATTTATTTGTATGTAAGTTAAGTATCAAAGCCGTAAGGGGGATGAAGGGAGGAATTGTTTATTGAGGAGGTATGTTTCTTGAATGTTATTGAGGAATTTTAGAGCTCGATAGGTAATACTCATTTTCTGTCGTTGGTGGTATTCCGGTACCGTAATATTGTGATAATGATGAATACAAAGTGAATAAAATGTTTTATGAATCAATAAAGTGAATGAAATGTTTTATATCACCAATCAGTAATTTATTAGTTATTCAAAAATTAACTCACCATCAGTTTATCGAAGAAAGTAGAGCGTAAGAATATTTGACTTTCTATTTGAAATAATATTGTTTCTAGAAGAAAAAAACGCGTTTTTGTTGTATTTACTTATTTCTACGACCAGTTATGTAAATTCTATTATTGTACTCCTGCTTTAATAACCTTATTAAACATCAGTTCACCGGGACAAACAAAATATTAAATTGTGTTATTTAAATATTACAGGAATGATATTAATGATGTCGGTGCTAACTACAAGAGAGCATTATGCGCAGAGACGTCTGAATGCATGATACTAAGCCACAGAAAGTATGTTCAAAGAGCGCTTGGATTTAAAACGTGTTGCCTCGCTAACAGAAAAAGAATGGAGACACGAGTCGAGAATGTCACATCCACAACATTTCTCTTTGTTTTCGTGTGATGAATAATTCTTTTTTGTTCCTTGTGTCGTCTGTCTAAACTTTTTGGTATACCTGCAGTTGTATTCGCAAACATTTCCAGAGCTATCGTGGTGAAACGAAGCGAAGTTAAAGGGACTGTCTTGAAAGAATGAAACTTCTATTTCGCCGAGCACAAAGTTGCGTGGTCTTCTAGAGCCTCTCTACGTAGTTCATCAATGTTTTTGATGCTTCGTTTAGTCGGTGATGCAATTCTCGTGAGAAAGTATATGTTGCGAACTGTGTGATTTATAAATGAATTAAACTTTTTTCTGCTGAAGAGCTAGGTGTCGCTTTTAGATAAATTAAGTAAATGATGTACAAAGGTATACACTTTGTAGACACTAGAGTAAAAATAATTAATTAAAAAACGAAAATACAATGTAAGGGATCTGAGAAACATTAATTGAACAAATTTACAATAAAGGCAAGTAATTGAAAAAATATTTGCTCGAACCTAGAAGGAATGTGAACTTTTTTTTCTGAATAAGTGTGTGGTTTTTCAGGTTTAAAGATGTCTACACTTCTCTCAGACTTCCTGTTGGCCCTAAGAAAAATACTTCTTTGTAGACAACGGATTAGTGTACGCTTCGAGCTGGCAGTTAGTGAAATGCGGTTCAAACAAATGTTCAGATTGCTGAAATATCGTGGAATTTTATTACATAACATTATTTACTTTATCCGGAATAAATGTATTTAAATATTTTCCTTTTCTCATCAAACATATTCATTCCAACTATGCTAACTTTGAGAGGAGTTCCAGATCTTAAAGTGATGTGTTGTGGCTTAATAAGTGATGTGCGTCAAGGCGTAAAGAACCAGAGTCTATGTCTTTCTTAAATAACGCGTTGACGAAGGTAATGGAGTTGTTAACTTCGAGACATTTGTGCTTTTAATGAGCGATTGAAATTTGAAGAGGAGATGCATACTTATTAGTGCTGTGTATCAGGGAAGAACCAAAATTGTTTTCTAAATGCTGTAAGTCCCTTTTAATTTTCAAATATAAATAACACATTTTTTGAAATTGTTGATTTCATTGCTTTTCTATCTCTTCATCCACCTTGTATACGTTCTGTTCAGTTAGTTGAATCTTGAATTCACGAATTATTTTCCCTTTCGAAACTTGAGATACCGTGATTGGACTATTTTAAATTTTAATAAGATACTTCATTTAAATATCATGTTACATTTATTTTAAAAGCTTGATTTTCACTTTTCATTTCTTTACATATTTACTTTTGTTTTTATCTACTTATTTGTATTTTTTGTTGTTAGGTAAATACAGAGTATTGTTGACAATGCACCAAATGTGCTTTTTAAAATAAAAAGGTCGATGATAAAGAACCATTAAAATTCCAACCATTATTTTGTCTTTGAAACTTATGAGTAAAATGGAAGAAAGCGTTGCCCATTATTTTCTTGCGAGTGTAATATGTAATGGATTATAATCGGATGTTTTGTCGTGAAACTTTCTTCCTTTAACACTAGTCTTAATAGATTAAACTGCCACTCGAAAGCAACGGCTCTGTTCTACGTTGTGCGGAGAGGTGCAATCGACTGGTGGACCGAAGGCTGTTGCTTTCAAGGGCAAAGGGAGGAAACCCCTTTGCGCCCTAACTGCGCCCTCGCGTGTTGCCTACCCGCAGAACACCCCGCCCATATGAGCGCAACCACCTGCGGACACCACTCATATTTCGTTCTCAACCGTCCGTTCGCTCTCAACCGTCCCACCCAAGCCCCTCCCCCGCCCCACCCAAGCCCCTCCCCCGCCCCACCTCACTCCACCCCACCTTCCCCCACCCCACCTCCCCCACCCCACCTTCTCCCACCCCACCTTCCCCCATCCCACCTCCCCCACCCCACCTCCCCCACCCCACCTCCACGCCACCTCTACCCCACCTCCACGCCACCTCTCCCCCACCTCCACGCCACCTCTACCCCACCTCTACCCCAACTGCACGCCACCTGCACGCCACCTCCACCCCACCTCCACGCCACCTCTACCCCACCTCCACGCCACCTCTACCCCACCTCCACGCCACCTCTACGCCACCTCTACGCCACCTCCACGCCACCCAACACCACTCCACCCACCTCATAGTACCCCATCCTAATCCACTTGACTCACCCCACTGCACCCCTCCCCTCCCCTCCCGATCCGAACCCACCCGAATCTATCCCACCTCATCTCACCTCAGCTCGCCCCCTCCCACCCACCCGCTCCTCAACGCTCCGCTCCTCAACGCTCCGCTCCTCCCCGCTCTGCCCCTCCCTACCTCCCTCACTACGCCCTGCTCCGTCTTACCCCACGTCACACCTCCCCGCCTTTCCAGCGCATCCTTACTCCATCTGGGCACTCCTCCCCAGCCTGCCGACTCACTCATCCCAATCCATGTCTACCAGCCCTCACAGAAATCCTTTCATCCACGATTGCCCCCATTCCACCTTGTCCCACCCCGCTCAACGTGACCCATTCCCCACACCACCCTACTCCCACTCCATTCTCCTATCTCATCCCGTTCCATCCAGTTCCATCCTGCTCGACCAAGCTCCATCCTGTCGCACCCCGTGGCATCTGGTCCTACCACAACCCCACCTGACCCCCTCCTCTCGTTACTCCGCCCGCATGCGGCCTTGGACGCGACCCCGACGGCACGTGCGTTTCACGTGCACGTGACCTTATCGCCGGCCTCGGCGGCCGCCGGCGCCCGCAGCCGCGCACGCCAACGCAGGGCGAGCGCACCGAGGGCGATGGTCGTGCTCTTCGTGTTGCACGCGGCGGAATCCAAAATCAGTGGGACTTGCAGACATAATGTGTTTATTTTTTACTTATACGTTTTGGCTTGTCATTGCCTTCGGTACGGAGCTCGATATTAACTGCATACCTTGGCTGGATCGAGAGGATCATAGAGAGAAGGGAAATACGAAAAAATAGGTGAATGTTGCTAAAAGTTCTCTTACGGAGAGAATTGTGAGAGGGAAATGTGAAATGACAAATCGAGTAAAGTTAACAAATAGTTAATTAGAAAGTAAGTAAATGTGAATAATTAAAATTAGGCAAAAATAAAAACATGCATGTACCACAGGCGTTAACTGGTTCTAATGATCTAAGGTGACACAAAGCCCGATGACCTTGACCCTTCTAACACCCTCGGGGCGTAAATAACTACTATAGTGTACTGGCAGATTTGCGCCCTGCCACCTTCTACCCCGCCTCGTGTCACACGGCAACGCTAGCCACACTGAGGCATAGGTGGAGCCCACGTGGATTGGAAATTGGATGTAACTGAGGCGCCTTGAAATAGAGAGTTACAACAAAGGGAACAACATGAAAAACCTTCTCCATAAAAAAGAACCAAGATTTTCACAAACTAATACACGCAAATCACAATCCGCTTCAGCACCATGCGCGAATGTTTCAGCCAGACATGTTGAATGTATTGTACGTATCATTTCGTATTGTTGTTTAGTGACGTACACAGTTTCCAAACTTGTGTGCGAAAGGTAGCTTGTGTCTTTAAAACTTTCCCATTTTTTGCGAGGTTGCCGCAGAAAACCCTTGATCAATACCATTCCCATTACGATAGACGCATCACGAAGGTTGAACGATGACGGGTTCTTGCCCCCCCCTCCCCCCATCGTATCACGGAAATCAGCCGTGGTCCCAACGCAGCGCCAATGATTGATTGTAGGAATAACAAAATTATTTCGTGGTGCATAATTTAACGTTTCAGAACGCACGCGAAACTCGAATCGGAACCCAACGCAGCCGGGAGTTTGGACGCAGCAGCGTGCACCTCTGACGCTGAGGGTGGCTTCACTAAAGGGCATCCTTAAGAATTGAGTGTTCTCCTGACTAAATGATTCTAAGTCGTAAATAAGGTTTTGGGAGCAAACTTAATTGAATTTTTGTAGTAATTTCATTTAATAGTGTTTCAGACGCAAATACAAATTCTACAACGAAGTTTTTGACAAATTACTTTTTGACTTACGTAATTATAGTAACTTATTACATTTTTGTAGTAATGCTCAAAATGAATTTTTCAAAGAACATAAAATGGAAAAAAAGCATAAATACTATAAATCTGAGTTCAAGATTTATGCTGATCTTATTAAAAATATGTGCTCATCTTATTTGCTATAAAGGTCCTTTCTGTGAGTGACATAAACACTTTAGTTTTGCGAAACGAATGACTTTTAATTTGCATCTGCACCCATTACTGGAAACACAGAAACATAATGAAGCACAGATTACAGAACCATAAGTGATCAAATCACACACGAACGCACACACAAACACACACATTCTTGCAAAAGAATTGGTGCAAAAGAATTGCAATGCAATTAATGCAAAAGAATTGATTTTATTAGTGTAACAAAAAATAAAAAAATAAATAAAAAAACTTCTGGAGGATCTTGGAAATCAACTTCAGTGGTTCATTGAAACAGATCTCAGAAGAAAGGGCCCTTGATCTCACAGACCATTAATATGGAGAACGCTTAATTTTTTTTGAGAGGTTAACTCTTCCGAATGTATTGCTAAACTAATTATAACGAAGGTAATTTGCTAAGAAAGGAATGAGAGAACACGCAAGTCATGGATTTTTCTATGGTAATTTCATTCATGCAAATAATTAACCATCTTTTTTCAAATGATGCCCTTTATTATTTTTTTCAGTGAAAATCCTTGAGAAGAGGAAAATTCAAAAATATACCTTGAAAACGAATATCTTTTCTTCATCTTCAGACAGTAATTTTCATGGTTCTATTACCACAGATCACCATTAATATTTAAACTGCACTGATTGAAAATATCCTTGGTCCATTCTTTCGAACAGGAACTTTGGATACGACTTACCAAATTACTACCTAGATACCATGCCGTGCCAAACGACAATTTTATTGATGATCATCATAACCAATAATGCCACTGACACAAGCCAGCTTACAACCCATCCTCATACTCGTTTACTCGTACAACATACGAGTATACTCGTAAAACAAACAAAACGAACCTGATTCTCAAACAACGACCAGCTACAGCTAATCGTTGTGTGTGTGTGTGTGTGTGTGTGTGTGTGTGTGTGTGTGTGCAGAAAAACTTTTCAGTTCCTGGGAATGTCCCTTTCGAAAATAGCATCGCATTGCCGGCGCATTGACCTAGATAGATCTGTTCTCTACTTTCGTGATCGTGTCTCTGCGCGGCACATCAAAGCTTCCAGTTTCCCCCGTGGGAGGGGGTGTATGTCACGGTCAGGTCAACCTTTGGACTGGAGCTCGTCGATCGACCAATCGAGGCGATTAAATGCTTTGGTCCAATTGGCAAAGGTTACGCCGGCGCGGCAGTGAAATGCTGGAACGTTGTGAATCGGCGCTAGTCTCGCGCGAGACCTTCTACCGGTCTTCTGCCCTTGTACATTCCAGTCTGATTAAAATTTGTATGGCACAAATACCGAGTTACGAAGGAGAAAGGGCTCCTTTATACAATCGGTTTCTGATGGTACCACAACTGTTCTCGAAGACCAGTGAAGAACAAATGGCTGCCCTAGTGCGGGCTCAGAGATAGTTGAAATAACCCAATATTGCTCGCGTTGTAGGTTATAGAATTTTATGGTGTGTTGCCTGCGGGTCACTTGGTACGTTGCATAGCACTAAGAATACTTAGGTTAACGTTGCATTCACTGCATTTCGTTAGTTTTCTAGGGGGTATTTCTTTTAGTTACCGCTGCTGCATGTTGTTTCTTTTCACGCATGTGTTATTGTTGTTGCTGTTCTTTTGAATATTTTGTGTCTTACTTACATGAGGTGTATGTTACTTGATGATATGCACGCTACTTACAATGGAAATGATTAAATAAAGTTGTTTACTTTTATGTAGTTACTTATTATTTCTTGTTACATAATAAGGATGATACTGAACAGCATTGTGAGTAACTCATACGTCATTACTGATACCGCGGGGGTGCCGTGTTTGAGGCCTGGAGTGAGCGTTCGCGGACTGCCTTGAGTGTTTCCCTCATTTCCAAAACGCATTAGATATTTTAATCAGATTCGCTAGGATCATCCGCCTGCCGAAATTCCTCAAAGTTTTACTTCGTAGATAGATAAATAGATTGTAGAAGATAAATAGACCTATAGATAGATTTGATTTTCTACCAGCCGAAGTTAGATTTTCAAATGCCATACAACATATAATTAAATAATGTACTACAATGGAGCAATGTAAAAAATATCTCATAGTTGTGTTTGTCTTAGAAAATCAAAGACTAGAGGAAATGCTTGGAGCAGAATTCTACACGATTTGCCAGAAGAATTGTTTTTTGAATTTTCTGTGTTCTGTAATTGGAAGCAGAAGGCATTAGGAAGCAACTCAAGAATCAGGAGATGACATGACTGCCAATATGGAAATATTTCTAAACAATAATAAATAAGATCTGCATTTACTTACGTTTGATTAAAAATGTTTCGAATATTATGTTTCCTGCCTTTTTATATTATCTGTTAACAGTTACGACTTGTTTTAAATGTTCACGTCACCGTTGCAGAACCGTAAATCTCTCTGACGACTGTCGAAGGACCCGGAGAACGCGGAAAATGAGACAGCTCTGTCATATTGCCAACAGGGACGAAACCGTTTGAGTATGTGCTGCGCTTCTTCAACAGCAACTTTTCTTCGGACAAGTTTGAAATACTCGCGTTTGTTCATGATGTAATTAATGCACATTGGGATGTTGTTATCAATGAAGTTAAGTAACAATTTTCATTTATAATAAAAGCGTACAGGAAAAACAGGAATGATCAGTGAAAGATAAGTTTCGGAATATGAAACCTGCATTTTATTCTTGACCGTGGAAGTATTTAACACCATCGAATTATTTTTATCCCTGGTATAGAGACACTGAGAGTCCAATGGATGTGTCTGGTATTGATAGTCGGCAGTTCGGAGTCGGGTAGCACACGGGATTTACCAGTTTTATTCAATATTGAAAATTAGTGTATTTTTATTCTGGACGCGTTGTAACTATACATACTTGTTTAAAACACTTGCATGTTTATTTAATTTATTTGGCATTCCTTAGTATGGTAATAACTGTACTGAACCAGAATGCATCCTCACATATTTTATTCATCAATGC
Source organism: Gryllus longicercus (assembly GCA_038098605.1). NCBI lineage: Eukaryota > Metazoa > Arthropoda > Insecta > Orthoptera > Gryllidae > Gryllus > Gryllus longicercus. The sequence goes on along the minus strand of JAZDUA010000605.1, from coordinate 804,258 downwards.
TTACATCCAGCGCAACCATTTTAATTTGCAAATTTAACGATTTAACGTGCGAAATTAATTGCATAATTTTACGAATACAATGAAATTTGCTGAATCAGCCTCCTTCATGATGTGTTTTCCTAAATTAACGGCTTTTACTGACCGATAGAGACAGATTTTATTGCAGTATTTCTGTCGTCAGAAAAATTGGGAGAGCTGTCTGTCCAAAATACTTGCATTAATGTATTATTTTATTAGATTATTCAGTGAATATCATTATGTATGTGATGTATTCCGTGAAATTTAAGAACATCAATGCCTCAAGGAATTAAAAACAATTGTTGAATCTCTCTCTCTCATATGCATGTCGATTGCTGAAAAAGGTCTGTATATTTTTTATGTTTGTAAATTATTAAAAAACGAAGAATCTAAATTCTCCATCATGTTATTAACAATTTCCTAAGTACACAGAAAATGGGGTCTGTTAGGACTTGGTCACCAAGTACAGTTGCGAGAAACAGACTTGCAATTTATGAACAGTCCATGTACTTTTTATTCATGCTACAATTCAAGGGCACCATATTGATCACATATGCCATATGATCATTAAATAAACATACTTATTTAAAACACTTTCATGCTTATTTCATCTATTTAACATTCCTTAGTGTGGTGATATGTGTACAGAAACAGAATGCATCCTCACATATTTTATTCATTAATGTTTACATCCAGTGCAAACGTTTTAATTTGTACATTTAACGTTTTAACGTGCGAAATTAATTGCATTATTTTACGATTACAATAAAACCTGCTGAATCAGCCTCTCAATGAAGTATTGTCCTACATAAACGACGTCTAGTGTCCGATAGAGACAGCTATGTGGCTAGGTCAGCGGACTTGAAGCGATTACTTTACCTTCATCTGACCGCGTTCTAACTTTTCGAATCCTGGCTTTCACCCCAAATGGTCTCTCCATCGCGTATCGAACAGTGTCTCCGCACGGGTGGTGCGCTGAGCGGAGCGAGAGGAAGCGGGAACGCGGAGCTGGGGCGGCAGCCGCAGGTAACTGCGTGCGTGCGTGGGTGCGTGCAGCGTCTCCTCTTTCGCCTCCGCCGCCGCCGCCGCCACAAGAATAGCAGGCAGCCTTGGCTGCTTCCATCCTGCGCCCGCCGCGCCGCCGTCGCTGCCCCTCCGGCCGCCCGGATTGCATGGGATCATTAGCGGCGCTGGCGCCCGCCCAACTCAGGGGCTCGAGCGCCGTCGTCGCTGCCGCCACCAACGCGGCCTCCGACCCTGCGCCTGCTTACCCCGCCCGCGAGCCCACCCCTGCCGGGCACCCGGTTTTATCTTCGCTCTGCCCACGTCTGCCATCGCCTTCCCTCTTCCGCCAACCCCTCTGCCGCCACTGCCTCCAAACCTACCGCTAGTTATTCCATATCACCCCCGCAGAGCACCCATTGCCATATCCGCCCGCCCACGTCTACCATCGCCTCCCTGCTCCGCCAACCCCTATACCGCCGCTGCCTCCAAACCTGCCGTCGGTTATTTCATCCACGATCTCGTCCCCGCAGAGCACCCACTTCCATCTCCGCCCGCCCACGTCTACCAGCGCCCCCCTGCTCCGCCAACCCCTATACCGCCGCTGCCTCGAAACCTGCCGCCGGGTATTCCATCCCCGATCTCGTCCTCACAGAGAGCCCACTTCCATCTCCAACCGCCCCCGCTTCATATCTGCGCTGCCACCGTCGCCCTCCCGGCTTCTCATCTGCTCTGACGCCCCTCTGACTCCGACCCTGCCGTCTGTTATCGTACGGCCTCTGCCACCGCCCCTGCTCGAGTTTAACCTCCCGCTGCATCCCAGACCTCCCCTCGCTTAAGTCCATCTCGCCGCTGCATCTCTCCCGCCTAAACTCGCCGTCCCAGCCTCCTCTGCGTCGCTCCCCGCCGCCATCCCCTCTATTACCACTTCCTCCGTCCCTGCCACCGCTTCATCCGCCCCCGTTCCTGGCTCCGACCCTGCCTAGCGATCACTCCTATAATTTTCCCGCTTCCGCTTCATCTCTGACCCACCCCCATTTTCTCACCGTTGCCCTGCCTCGTCGCCAGTACGCCACCTCGAGTCCTTGGACCACGTCTCGTCATTGACTCTCTCGCCTCATCTCTATCTCTTCTACCGAATTTTTGCTGCCTCACTTCGTAACCGCCTCCTCATCTTCTTTCTATTATCTCTTTTGCCTCCTGCATCTTGTTTCTATTGCGCTGTCCCTTGTCTAAACGCTGCCTCGTCGCTGCTACCAGACGTCCTCGTCTCATTTTGTCTCGTCTCGTCACCTCCAGCGAGCGAGACCACGCTGGATATGTAATCACCGCGTGGCATTGTACAGGGTGATGCAACTGAGCCCTAACTTACCTGAAGCAATTCCCGTGCTTCTCACACAAGCTTAAGGACTTTACGTTACAGGTTAAATTGAATTTAATAGGTGCTTACCGTGGACACCCTGAAATGAAGTCTCCGTTAATTAGAGAACGCATAGACGCCGCGAAATTGTCATAAATGTTATACAAATACGCTGGGCAATAGGTTTACTGATAATTCTTTTAGACATTTCTCTATTCGTTGCACGTTCATTCTAATTCTTCATTCATTTGAAATATCATTTCAACGCTTATACTAACCAAGAAATTTGGAATACTTCATATGTGGTTCAAAGTGGAAATTAATGATGAAATTATGGTTAACTCAAAACATTCTTTCCTTTTGATTAGACATTAATAAAGAAATTATCCAATATTTTTGAAATAAAATAGATCTATATTTTCAAAACTTAGCAAACGTCTTGTAATAGTGTAATCAAAATCCTTTACGTGAAAATACAAGCATTGATACCCTAATGCTGCCCTCACACACTACCTCAAAAGTCCACATTCAATTGTGTCATCACCTTCATACAACTCGCCACCCCCCCCCCCCCCCCCGAGTTCAGAAATTGAGGAACGATTTCCAGTAAACTTTGGGAAAGGGAAGTACGACAAAATTAAATGTACCATAGTAGATAATTTAAAGCTTAATATTCCACCCAAAAGTTATAGTTCTTGACGTCATTTGGAGGACACAGAAGACTCGCTACAAAACTATTTTTTTTCTCTTCAATATGTTAAATTCTATCATTTGAAATGAAATAAAATAGCCTTTCAATTTATTTTTGTTTAGCGATTGAATGCTTATCATTCAATTTTGCTTTTCAATTTCCTATCAAATTTTAATGTGGTATATGTACAGAAAAAAAGTCATATAACTTTTCAATTTCTTCAATTGCAAAGAAAAAAAATTTGGAATAGTGCCCTGGTGGGGGTTATAGAAGTGATCATGTTTTATCAGATAAGCATTCAATCATTATTTGTGTTAAGATATTTTGTGGCGAATATATTTTTAGAGACTATTATATATACGTTCATAGTTATTTGAACCTGACCTTCGCGAATGTATGTGGTTAAATCGGATGCCCATATTTTATATACAACTTTAGTTTCTTAAACATCTTAGGCAGTACTTCATTTAACGAAACAAGATGCCAGAGTCCAAACATGTTGGAGAAATCAAATTAGGCACTGTTATTTTGACAGTGTTTTCTCTGTGCCGAATTTTATCAGTTCAACGAGACTCGTATTTCAAACGTTTACGAGAAAGAAGTGAGTTCGAATAGAGCTCTGGAAGAAATCCAAAGTTCAGTGGTGAAAGACCTCCTCAGAACCGCGACTCTAGCGAGGAATTTATCGTGAAACAGTATTACTTCTTAAATAAAACCCCTCTCTTTTAACAAACGAGGCGTTGTCGTAGACCGATACAGAGCGCAGTATCTTCGCAAGGATCCGCGACGCGAAGCGCTGTGAGCCATGTGGGCTACTGGGGCAAGGAACAGACTTTGGCACGTCACCTGCCGCCGCACTATGGTCCCAAACCCGTAATCATGGGCATATTAGAAAAACCAATCGACTTGGTAAGATTTAATTATCGGATTGGTTGTCATGGGACCACTACTGAAACGCCGTCGGAACAAAGCATGAGTTCAAACCCGGTTAGAGAAAGCTTTTCTAACCTATGCGTCCCTCATGGCATTCGCAAGGCGTGGATCGTAAGAAAACGTGCTCTTTTGAAACGTGTACAGTTATTGGTATATCCACCGTTTTTAACGGGTAAAGTGCATTCTTCTCTTAAACGTATGTTTAATTAGATGTAACATGTTAAAAACAATTACAATGTTAACAATTGTTAACAATGTATCTGACACACCAAAGGAGTAAAGAAATTAGATAAAATTTTATTGAGTGAGCTTTTTAAAATAAATTTGAAAAAGCTACAAGTCAAACGTCTTTTAGACGTCTTCATTTTAATCCAAGTTTAATTTGTTTATTAGACATTTCTTTTTAAGTAATAAGCAATAACTAGCTACGGAACGTTGTGAATGCGACTACTGAAACCGCTAAAAACTTGTGGAAGTTTTCAACTTTTAGTGAAGGTAGTGGACACTTTGACGCTAATTAAAAACACACTTTTGGTTCCTCATTTCAGATCAATAATGCGATTGGTTAAAAAACTAACCCGCCACATTCGATCCACTATTTTGTTTTATAAAAAAGTGGCCCCCGATTCTTAATCAGCGACCCCGAAAACTACGCATACAATACGGTATAATACGCATACAATTTGGTATAATCCTATACACATTTTCTTTACGGGATCATTTAATGATCACAATTTCTGGAGTTGGGGCCATAGTGCGACGGGAGGGCATTGCGGCGTTGACCCTGAGCCCGAATAGCCGCTCGGCAACTCGTGTGTGAAGACGCAGAGCGAAAGTCACTTTCGTAACTTGTGCTTTATTTGGAATTAGTTCTCTTAAAATAAATGGGCAAAGGCGTTGTAAAAGAATGCACGACTTTCGCTCATGTGCTTGATCAGACTTGTCCACGTCCTTGTGATCCACTTGTCCAGCTCATACTAGCTGGCTCGGGCTCACGAACTGAGACATATGCAATTGGCTGTTCGTGAAGGGTAATTAAAAGAGGAGGGGGCTCTATGGGAAGAGGAGGGAAGGGGATCCTATGAAGTAAAATTGAAAGGGAATGAGTTTTTCGCATTACCAATAAAAGCGATAACGAGAAAGTTAGTATGATTTTGTGTTATCTTGTCGGAATTGTTTTATTTAAATAACAATATAGTTAAACTGGTTTCTCAAATACCTATTGATGTTTATTTTTATTATTATTTACATTTCATGGATCAGTAATCATAGAAAATTAAAATTTAAAAATACATTACTAAAACAATCGTATCCACCATGTAATTGAGCTTTGGTGGATTCACAATTAAAGAACTGTTACACTTTTTTGCAAAAAAACAAAAACAAAACTGAAATCGCCCTGGAAATATATTGTTCTAAGTTGTATATTATACTCGATCAAAAAAAGAATATCTGACATGTAACGCAAACATAATACCTCATATGCTTTCAGTGGTGTTTGCCGAATAAGCAAAGTGGAGGGAAACTAGATCGCCAACTCAAGCAGTCTGCTCATCGTCAGGGGAAGCAACGGTACACAATACGTCGTCAGCAGCAGTTCATCATTGTCTCGCATTTGTCAAAAACCGCGCTAAGACGTTCGGGACATCCCATATATGTGTAGGAAGATATGAAACACTTTTATTTGAGTTATTCAACAGAAGAGTCAGTAAAAATTGCTTCAGCAGGGAATAAAGAAGAAAGTTAAAATTGCTCTGAGACTTTGTATTGAAGTTGTTGTGAAATTGAATGCTAGATTTGAATATGAAAAAGTCAATTCTGTGAAGATGATCTGTCATAATCTACATGTTTTTTATCAGTATTTTTATCAGTATTTTTATCAGTTTTTTATCAGTAGTAGTAGTATTTTTCAATTACTTCATAGTTTTAACTTTCTCATGTTAATGGCGAAATACATTTGTTATATAAACTCGTTTAATACAGGTATTTACGCTGTGCATTTCTGTGGTATTTCTGCTGTGTGATTTGTAATATTGATTTTTTAAATATATATTTCCTTCATTTAAACGGTATTTGTTTTTACATCAATACGTTTCCACACTAGAGGCTTGATTCAATTAGAGATATTTGATGTATTGCGGTCTAAAACTAGATATCACTAGATCTTGAATAAATTGCGATTGTGTTTACCCCCAGAAAAATCGAGAAGATAAAAAGGGGTTCAATTTGATTTTGCATTATTAACAAGGCAGGTATTCTGAAAGCAATGTGGTTCAGAGTATTCCATTAAATCGGGCCTGTAATTGAAGCAAACCAAATGCACAATTGAAATAAAATGTCATTATTTGGCGAGTTATTTGGGAATACACTGAAGTGTGGATATTAATATTTTGCGAGCATATGTGTCGAATAGATAGCAATTTTTCTTCTGTAAATGCTTTGTGACATGTCTGCTATCACATCTTAAACATTTTTACAAAACGTCTGAGTTGTAATCTCAGAACGACAAAGAAGAAGAAGAAGATAAAGTCTCAGCAACACCTCTTAAGCTTAGGCTTGACACCAAAGAGCTGTCGCCACCGGCTTTTCTGCCACGGCCCATCGGCACCGTTCTGGGCTTTCGACGTCCACCCACAAAAAGGCCTCCCAATCACTACCGTCACCACCACCCATCCATCACTTCTGAGGCAGCGCGCTGGCCTAATCACTCACACCCGACGCCTGCCTTCGTCCCCGGGGGCGTTTCTTCAGCTCCCGCATCCGCCCGGAGGATCTGATTTCTGGTCGAAAGTCCGGAAGGAGAATGGGGAGCAGATGAAGGACGTCAAAAGAAAACCAAGAGAGGGAAGAAACTCGGTGCTAGATGGGCGAAATTGATTTGTGTGAAAGCAGGGCCAAAGTAGTCCGTATTGTATAGTACGCTGGAGCGGAAGAAGATATTAGCTATAGGTTACGAGTAATACCAATATTTCGAACTCAGTAGCCCGGTTACTGAGGCTAGAAATCACTTTATTGATTGGAAGTGTGGTTTGATTGCCGTCTTAGTCATTTGTGAGTGCACGACTGAATACACCTATCAAAATATTTAAAGTCGTGCAGAGCAGGCCGCAAGCTAGACAGCCTCGAGCTGAGAATAAAAATCCAAACAGCCCATACAATTTACAATTTACAATCCATACTATTTATTGTGGAAACGGTAATACACATTGGTCACATCGTTAAAGGAAGTCGCATAGTCACTTAGAAATAATGATATTATTATTATTATTATTATTATTATTATTATTATTATTATTATTATTATTATTATATCTGTCAATCCAGGTAGTCAAAATCGCAAATGGGACGGAGACAAAAGCTTGGTTTGGCCTATTGTATGGGTGTCAGGTCGTGCTCAAGAGTGTTCTAACGCAAGCCATTATCAGTGTTTTAATAAGTTAATGTGAAGTGTCATTAAGAGTGATCTATGGACAGCTGCCGTGAGATCTTTATGATTACTCCAAGTTCCAAATAAAGTGAACGTTATATATAGTCCGATTTTTGAAAAATTAAAAATTAAATATCTTCGCTGTCATGACAAAAAATTTGGTGATTCAAATCTAGATATTCCAACTCTCTCAGATTGTAGCGCAAGGGGTGTCTTCCGCGGATATGTCTCTCACTACACCTCAGCGCCGGATGACCTAACACTGCCCACCCACTGGGGCCGAAAGCTTTGCAGCTCCTTTCAGCTACGCCACGCTCAGAATGCGAAGCTGGGAGCCCGGCACGGGGCGCGTCGCACGTGCCGGCGTGGTGCGGCGAACGTGCGGCCAAGAGCATCGGCGTGCAAGCCAAGACGAGCTGATGCCAGCGGTCGCCGACCACGCGAATTTCACTGAGCATTCGCGCGCTGCTTTCACGCGGTGAGGTGCCGTGCAGTCACGTGCATGCATTTTCAGAAATTTTGATTTTTTGATTTCATTCTCAAAGGAAACAAATATTTGAACTTTACAAGATTTATTATCTCGGATCCGAATTATTCGGGGTTTAATTACATCTAGAAGGTTCGATTTACCCGATGATCGATTCATGTGCTGATCGATTTATCCGAGGATCGATTTATCCGAGGATCGATTTATCCGAGGATCGATTTATCCGAGGATCGATTTATCCGAGGATCGATTTATCCGAGGATCGATTTATCCGAGGATCGATTTATCCGAGGATCGATTTATCCGAGGATCGATTTATCCGAGGATTGATTTATCCGAGGATCGATGGTTCAATCGCACGATGTTAGAATATATGCTTCTCTTTAATCTAATGCGTCATTTTTTGCACGTACTCGGGTGAACAAATATGAGTCCCCAAATAAAATGTTCTGTAATCCTGACCGTAGTAACCATCGAGGCTTAATTATGAACAGTAATTATTCTCTAGATCTTTCCTTAGCAGTAATTAACTTCCAGATTTACAAATCTGCCGATTTTCTTTTGATGAGTTTGGATTTGAAGGATTGGATTACAATGAAATCTGAATACATTATACTCATAACGTTCACATATGGTAACCTAGACACTCCAACCCTCTCAGATGTAAAATTCGGAGAACCTACAGACATAGCATTAGAAATTCTTCAAAACATTTTATGTTTTCAGATAGGATTGTTCTTTCCGTTACAGGAATGTCGTGAAATGTTATGTATTTCTGAAAAAAAAAGTTGCAATAATTCGATAACATACTAGAATGTGGATTTAGAAGCATACAAGTTTTGCATTATAACCAACGAAATGCTTTGGAGGACAGAAAACAGCATAAATATTCTTAGGAAAGATGATTTTGGGCGAAACGTTCTGAAACAGTTGCAGCTGTTGTAGTCACGTGTAGTAGGGGCGACCACAGGTGCTTTCTAGAAATAGCTTCAAAGCCACATGGCTTTGGCACTCATCGCTTTTTCTCGACCCAGAGCAAGGTGCACTAAATCACAATTTACGGGGAAGTATTATTATTTCCGTTCCTTTCTCACAAACTGAAGATTAGCGTTTGTGTGGGCGTTTGGCACAGTGACAATTTCCCCCAACTATTAGTCAAAGAATATAAAGTCACTGTTGGCACAGTTGTTAACGGTAGTCATGTCATATATCATTCTCACATTGTCCTGGGTCACTATCCGGTGAAAAATGTGAAAGTGACGCACATGTCTTCATTTACATGTACTAGTTCAGTACATGTGCAGTATTTACAAGTACGTTTTAATTTCAGATTTTTTTGTACTTCATTTAAACAAGTTATTGTAAGGTTCACGATCATCTTTATCTATATTTTAATATTACCTATTACCTGATTTTTTTCATATCTGCTCGTTCTCTAAAACGCATACCTAAATTACCACTATGTTGTGATTCATTTTCTTTTCTTAAATATGCATTTAACGAATCTGAATTCTTCATTTTTCAAATACATTTATATTCCGTCTATGCAATAGCCTTGTTTACTTGAAAATTAACCCAAACCAAGTACAGGTTAGGAAGATTGCAGAAATCAGGAGATAGCGAATTACGTACGTTACTCCTTTCATTCGCTGAATTGTTGTTGCACAGGCTTGCCTGTGGCCAAGATGGGTAGGCCTGCCAAACATTCGGAATGTGTGTGTGTGTGTGTGTTGGGATCGCCGGTCGCCGATTAGACATCGGAGTTGCGAATGTCGCCGAGCTTTTTTGTGCCGCGGAGAAGTCTCTCACTCGAACAAGGAAGAAAGAGCAGGCCGTGGTGTTGGCGCAGCGCACGTTTACAAGCCCCGCGGCCGCCGCCGGCCGTTAGACGGCGCTTGTTTGCGCAGCAACCTCACCGCCCTCTCCCTCCCCCTCTCCCTCTGCACCGCTCCGCCACGGTCTCCCCTTCCGAAGGCCGCCTGCCGACGCGCGTCTAGTCCCGCCCCTCCCTCCCCCACGCACACACACCTGCTCTCGCTCGCCTCGCCGTGTCCTGCTCCGCCCCGTCCCTTCCGCCGGGAACTATCCTACCTCCCTTCATCTCGTGCTATCCAGCGCCGCTACGCCCCGATCCGCCCCGCGCCGCTCCGCCCCGCGCCGCTCCGCCCCGCGCCGCTCCGCCCCGCGCCGCTCCGCCCCGCGCCGCTCCGCCCCGCGCCGCTCCGCCCCGCGCCGCTCCGCCCCGCGCCGCTCCGCCCCGCGCCGCTCCGCCCCGCGCCGCTCCGCCCCGCGCCGCTCCGCCCCGCGCCGCTCCGCCCCGCGCCGCTCCGCCCCGCGCCGCTCCGCCCCGCGCCGCTCCGCCCCGCGCCGCTCCGCCCCGCGCCGCTCCGCCCCGCGCCGCTCCGCCCCGCGCCGCTCCGCCCCGCGCCGCTCCGCCCCGCGCCGCTCCGCCCCGCGCCGCTCCGCCCCGCGTCGCTCCGCCCCGCGTCGCTCCGCCCCGCTCCATTCCGCCCCGCTCCGCCCCGCTGCGCGCCGGTGCACCCCACCCCGCACAGCCCCGACTCCACCTGTCCCGTCCGTCCCGCCCTGTCTCGCCCCGTTTTGTCCCGTCTCTTAATGCTTCGTTTCATCCCTCCTTACGACTTACTTCTCCTTCATACCCGCCCTGGCCCATCTGCCCAATCCCGTCCATCCTCCATTCTGCCCCGTCATTTTCTGTCCCGTTTGCTCCCGCCCTGTTCCCCCCCGCCGTGTGCTTTTCCATCCCCTCCCACCCTACCCCGCGACACCCCGTACCGTCTCGTCCCACTTCATCATGCCCCTTTCTTTCCTGCCCGCCCAGCCCCGCCCCATCGCGTCCTCGCTTAGCTCCCCCCCTGCCTTGCGCGTCCTCTCCCCACCCCGCCGCTCCCGCGAGTAACGAGCGTTTAAAGGGGCGCTGCCCAGGAAACGGTCGAAAAGGTGCGCAGGAAAACAACTCTTAGCCAATGTTACGTGGCTTGCGAAAGGAAATAGGAGCCTCCGTAAGTTGTAAAGATTGTGCCTATCGTGTTTAAAGACTAAAGTCTGACTTTCCTTGTTTAATCGACTAGACACTACAACTACTTTCTAACTATCCACTTGCTCTCTACTTTCTAAGTTGTGCTTAGCTTCAATAATTTCTTAATATGTTTCGACTCCCTGTAGAACGATTCCTAAACCTCCTAGATTTCGGATTGTAAATGATAATTCTGAATGGTTCTAATAAATTAAAATCTTGAATGTTTTGGTATTCTAACATCGGTCTTAAAATGTTACATAATTAAATAAAACTAGTAACTTAGAGAAAACTACATTAGAAAGAACAAATGCAGAAATTTGGAACAACAGCAAGCAATTATATAATAGTACTTATATTCGCAACTGTAAAAAGCTCTCTTAGGCAAGTTATGTTGGGAAAAAATGTTATTGTACAAATGATAGTAGGCGCACGTGTCAGAGGTCACAATATTTTGTCTTCCAACACCTCTAATATCTATATTCGCAACTGTAACCGTATCTCTATCTTAATTTCTCTTTTTTACTCATTCTCTTTCTTTCTTTCTCCGTCCCTCTCTCTCTCTTTCTTACTAAATCATACAATGATTTCTGAATCTTTCTTTTATACTTCCTATTTACTGACGTTTTATTCCTTTTGTTTTGATCTATCTGTACATGAATAAATGCTTGTGTATTGTACTTAGATTTGTCTATCTTCGTACAATTTACTGTAGTTTCTTTTTAGTAAAACTTGATGTTTCTCAAAGACAATAAACACTATGCTAAACAAAACATATGCGGATGAGCCATCATCAAGAAACATGCAAATTTGTGTTGTGAAATAGAAAGAGATCTATAAAAAGGCTAACGTAAACACGCTTCTGTGAACCATCGAATTGTTTGTACCCCTGAATTCCACTGTCATGAGTGTGTTATCTTTGGTTGTAGGTTCGAACTCTTCCGTTTACGTTTTCCACTAGCACCAGCTGAGCTGCATCAATGGATTGCGACATTGCCCGGTTTGTTCAAAGAGAAGTTAGAAGAAGACGCTGATATTTAGAAACACCGTTTTCTTTCAGAAGAAAAATCCACGTGTGAATTAGTACACTAAAAAAGCATAACGTTGGAACTGTATGAAGAATACTATTTTTCACTCGATAAGAGAACCTTTGGATTGTTTGCGTTCATTTATATTATTTCTTACGTTTACAAAAAAATAAGTATTAAAACTTGAGATTTTCGCATAAAGGGAACTGAAAAAGATTTTCGCTTAAAGGAAAATATTAATGTACATAATTGCTACAGTAAGATGACTTTTTTTTACAGAGAAAGCCCGTGTGTCACTTTTATGCAAGATATAATAAGATTTTTTAACATAGCTCTTTAGAAGCTCTGTAGAAGTATCTTACATAATAATAATAATAATAATAATAATAATAATAATAATAATAATAATAATAATAATAATAGTAAAAATAGTAAAAATGTAAAATAGTAAAATAGTAAAAATAGTAATAATAAAATGTCTTAGGCGGTACTACTATTCCACACCGCAATTTGAAGGTCTGAACTGCACTGTGCTGAATTGTGCGGAAGACAAATTGGCATAGTAGTTGATAATGCATTGAAGAGAGAAATGTAGTAAGGGATTATTTTCATTTTTGCATGATTTGAGATCAATAAATCAAGATTAACAATTCAATTATTTTAAGAATAATATAAAAGCTCTAAATTCTGATTATTTATTTGCGTAGTGTTTTTTTTGATCTATTGAAGTTAACTTCAATAGCTTCTTAGCTTATTACACTGTTCTATATAGAATTGTATTGTATAGCGCTCCCTGCAACTTATGTAAGGTGTTGTGAAGGGCTTTAAATAGCATATAATTATGAAACACTATATAAATTAGAAATTGGTTACATTCTCTGTAAATTTCTAGTTGCTTCATTAACTTCATTACTTCATTACTTATTTAAATAACTCTAACGTATTACTTGTACTATAAACATTACTACAACTGAGTTGAAAATTAATAGAAGGACATAATTTCATTCTGTGTAGTGTTTCTTATTGTGTACAGGCATCGCTCAATGCAATGCAAATACGATGGATATCGAGAGTGTTTCAAAGTGTATAGTACTTTACTTTTGCTGTGCAATAGCTGATTCCATTTCCTTCACTCGCATATTTTTTGATAAACCTTTTAGTATCTTATTTTAGCTTTGCGAGCGAACACGTTTTCATCACCCCACGCGTTCGCCGCAAAGTTAGAGAAAGAAAATGACGAAAACCGTAACTTTTTTATTTTAATAAGCAGAGCTGTGTATCAAATTGTGACGTCGTTTGCCGTTTGCTAGAGTGTTCCGGGTTGGTCCTACGCGGCCGCGATAATGCGGCGTGCACAAACTTTCTTTGGCAGAGTTATTCCTGGTTTACAATCGCTCTTAATGGAGCAATTTCCACGGAGGTTGCACGGCGCGCTGTGCGGGCCGTAAAGCGCCGCGGCTGCTCCAGGTTAGGGCTGTAACGACTTGGCAGCTCCCTCGCCTACCTCTCGCCTCTCGCATCGCCCCCCGACTTCGCTGCGAGGTCGACCGACGTGTCTCGTGAGACATAAAATAGACTTCGTTGAAGATTGGAAATAGAACAAATGTCTCGTTTGCCGAATATACTCTTTTACTTGTGTTTTATTCAATAATGGGTCTATTTTAAATGGAATCGGGTGGCTTAGTTTGTTTGGAAATTTTCAATTTTTAGACAAGTATTCGGGGAATTGCACCGGTCTTTTTGCATAAGGGTTGAATTTGTTGAAATTTACGTGCGCATATTATTGATGAAAGTTATACATCGTAATGAGTAGAAATACCGTTTTTACAATTTCATTGAAAAGTACTTACATGTTTAAAATGTTTCTCAGTACGGGTAACATTTATGTGAGTGAATTTGGAATTTTTTATTCCTGATATGGACTCTAATCCTATTATTTTCTGTCGACACAGTCAGCATAAAATAGTTTTAGTAAATTATTTGTCTCTAGAAATTCTGAACTGTTTTGTTACTTTATAACATTTCCACAATACAATGGAAATGTTCTTAAAATCATGCCAAATTTCAAAACAAAGAATTAAAACAGAAATTTGTGGATCTATAAATGTCACTGGTCAACACTGACCCCAATGAATTTAGTTCATCTTTGAAAAACCTGCAACATTTCACAGACCTAAACCTATATCGGTGGCATAAATTCCAGTTTCCTCTTTGGTGGAACCACCTTCATGTGAAGAAATAACTGAGGCGTACTATTTCCTTCTGGAATCACGTGGAAGTTGGAGTGGGGTAACTTTTAGAATGGTTAGCAAAAGTGTTTCTTAAATAACGATTACCTTACTTTCTTTCCTGAACAGATGAGACATTTCGGGGAGAAATACCCGTCAACTTTGTCCTTCTAATTAGAAATAAATAAACCCTTAGCGTTTTGAACTCACACTATTGATTCTCTTTAAAATGTTTTTATTTTTTTACTTATTTAATAATGTTGGGTCACCAGTACTTTGTGCTCATTTTCAACACTCAAAGCCCGTAATGTAATAATGGTGTAATAGTCCTCCACGAACTCTGCCCAGTGCATTGCCAACGCTCGAACCTCCTGCTCTCACCGCCTTCTCCACCAGCTCTCATTGGATGCACGTCAGGTTAAATGTAATTTTTATAAGACTTAGAGGTGGCGTTCACATCCGCCACCTCTAGGATACTAAAGATGCCTTACCCCACTTTTCTTTTTTTAGTAAATCATATATTGGTTGAAATTGCACAAGGCGTTCTAGAATCTAACTGAAACATCCGCACATACGGTAATTTTTTTTACTTATGCTAGTATATAAAACAGTATTTCCGTTCGTGTCTGCATATCACCTACCAAGTTGAAATTATTGCGATTTTCCGCGTTGTTTGGAAGGGACCTGCCCAATGAGTTGGACTGCAGGTATCGTGGCCTGAAAAGTGCTGGCGGCACCGCAGAGGCCACTTTTTCTTCACTCCTCTTTCTCCTGTCCGAGTGATCTGCCACATCTCCCCCCCCCCCCCGTCTACGAGCCGGAAGCGTGCATGAAATATGATGGCAGCGCGTGCTCCCGTTGCCCAGAGTAGTGGCTCTAGAGCTATTGTTTTGTGTAGGTCTTAATCTCAGATGTCATATGTAGAAAAATGAATAACACCATGCTAGAATATATACTGCTGGTCTCAGGTTAAATTATACAAACTTCCAGAACACGTACGGAGATCGAAAAATGATCACGTTTCTGGTGGTGGGACAGATTTTCTCAGATGGACATTTTCGTAAGATGGTTAGGCATGTCATTTGTCCCTGGTTGGTAACCTAATAATGCAGTGACGTTCGCAGCTCTCCTGTTGATGCAGTTCAGATTATTTCATGAACCTGCAAAATATCAATATATTTTAAGTTGACTACCAATCGGGTAGAAAAGACGCGTGTGTAACTTCGTTATTCTCAATTTCCCAGATTATTGACATAAAGTGATCTCGGACTCCTCCACATGTTCCAGAAGTTAGTGCATTCTGTGACATACCTGTAAGGATTACTGAAATAATGTCACCCTAGTTGGAATAAGGACTTTCTGGATCATTATCTTAAATAACTGGTTACGTTTTACACGTTTATCTCTGGGGTCTGTGAATCCTATGACGATTCTTTGTGTGCGCAAATTTCCAATTGAAATATCCACTTTTACCTAGGTACTTGAATGTAAGGATTCTCAATTTCAGCAGAACGTATTTGTAATTGTATATTTCTTAAAGTTACAATAGAATGAAAGTTACTCAATACGACTGGAATTTATGGTAACACAATGCACAGAATATTAGCGGAGAAAGGAGAAGAGGGACACGTGGTAGATGGTAGGGTTTCGGAGATAAAAGAAGCCCAATATCAGCAGGACGGCCAGAATCGCGGGGGAGCGAGAAGGAGCATTTAGTATGAGGGTCAGTCAAATGAAGTCGAGACGGATGAGAAAAAATAAATAAGGAGTTTATTATTTCAAAAGTACTCCCCCTAACTATTTTTAAATTTATCCCACTGTGAAGGAAGATGGTCAATGCCTTCATAAAAACATGTTTGCAGTTGCCTACGGAAAATGTTCTTCCGTATGCGTGTGCCTCTCAGTATGAAGCAAATCGACTGCCATGGCTGTCTTCAGGGCTACAAAAATTTGGAAATCGTATGGGGATTGACATGGACTGAATAGAGGATGTTTGAGCTTCCAAGCGAAACTTCTACCGCCTAGTCGTAACAACCCTGGCAGCATGTGGGTGAGCATTATCATGTCACAGAATGATGCCGTCTGTCAACATCACTGGGCGTTTGAACATGGTGACGTGATGTTTTGAAAGTTTCCACTGTTTTGTTCACTCATAACATACATTATGGCATGAACTTCCTGACACTCCTTGTGCTGTCAAAAAAGCCCTAATCCTCGCTGAACCTCTTTCTCAGTCGCTATAGTGATGTCGAACGCTCATAGACTTGCTGGCCTCACTTCAAGCACGTCTAACAAACAGACAAACGGCAGTACGGTGAACGTTCTCACTGTTTCTATCTGATTCCCAACAGAGGGTGCATCTGTACGCACCTCAATTATCTTTACCAACATCTGCCCTATGTCTGTCTGGTTTTCATCTGACTGACCTATAAACTGACATGAGACAAGGCGGTACGGGGCGGCGGGGCGGGGCGGCATGGAGCGGAGAGGAGCAATTAAACAGCTGAGCAGCAGTTACACTTTTCTCTATAAATAAATTAGGAAACACCATAAATTATTCCCTACTTTTCTTGGGTAATATGATATAAATACATGGACACGACGGGTAGTATTAAGCCAAAATGTTTTTCACCTATGAATCGAGGTTCTTATCACGAAATCTAATTGGAGAACCGTCCCTCAATCGATACTTAATCTAGTCCCCAGCCGACTGCTGATCCCACTTCCTCTTGATACTCTTAGCAGCTAAGACGTCGGGCAATGGGGTTTGCAAGCTCTCTGAGCAAATTCTACGGCTTCCACATCAAAGCGGATGAAGTGGAGGGGCGGGGTGCTTGCGGCTGAATCTGGGACACGTCGATGGATGCGGATAGCAGAGCGATCCAAACACGGGCCTCATCACCCGAATCGAATTAGCCTGTACCTGCTAGAGGGTACACGAGCTCAAATAGACCGAGAGAGGGGGTAAATACTACTGGGCGCAGGCGGCGACCATTATGAAAACGGATCTTACAGCAGTTCAAGATTGGGTGCCTAATGAGTAGGGCAGTCGGGTACAAAACTTTTATTATTAACAGCAGAAATTACCCAAAAGTGAGTGGACGTGCGGCATGAAAATCTATAAAATATTACTTTTCTGTTGAAGAACGGAAAATGCAATTTTAGTGGTT
The DNA here is from genome assembly GCA_038098605.1 of Gryllus longicercus. NCBI lineage: Eukaryota > Metazoa > Arthropoda > Insecta > Orthoptera > Gryllidae > Gryllus > Gryllus longicercus. The sequence goes on along the minus strand of JAZDUA010000605.1, from coordinate 786,877 downwards.
TAAAATTTGTGCCGTCGATAAAAGCGGAGTTTACCAATTTTCAAAAATTAATAAAATCAATGTGTGCACTTCGGTTATCTATATTTAACGGAACTGAGAAGTGAGCTATTAGATCTCGTGTTCTATGGCGCACTATTAATAATGTGGTAATTAGATTCGTAATTTGTATTATTAAAACACAAGTGAACTTCATGGCCTCCTATTAACTATTAACAGAATCAATTTTCAGGATGAGGTTCAAATTTAAACGAGGATTGTGGTGGATTGGAATTTTTACACAGAGCGTAAAACGTGAGATATTTATATCTTGTTTCACTATTAGATTATCTGAAGCCAGGCTGACAGACTCATTTGATAATTCTATCTCGAATTTTAATATCTTACGACAAATATTTCGTAAATAACTATTACTATGAATTATCATACTTCATTTGTTTCATTGCCATACTGGAAACTGGCAAATCACTTAGGCAAAAACTATTAAAATATTTTATTTAACACGGATGTTTAATAGATAGAAACGTTTGTCCGATTGGTGGCAATTTTATCTGTACGTGATTAATTGGCTAAAGTCTGTGGTTAGTTGAAACGAATTTGACCTGATTCATATGCAAAAAATACATTAATTTTATGTTGATAGTTTGGAAAATGGTGTGGTTGCAAACATAATTGATGAATAAGTGATGGGTACCAATTGCCTGGCTGACAGCGCAGGCGATTATAGCAAAGCAAGGTGATCTGCCGATTTTAAGATTAATGGATTTTTCTTGCTAGCTGTTTTTTCTCCCTTCCCACCCGCCGGGTTGTTTGGTCGGTAGCAGCGTGTATCGGCTGGGATGCGGAGTGGGGAGGGATGGAATGGAATAGGAGGGGGCGAGGGAAGGATCGAGGCGCGACCTGTCCCAATTCTCGGCGGCGCGGCGTGGCGGCTGCTGCTGTTTCTGGCTCCGTTCCATCGCAATTCGCTCATCTCTCTCACTATCAGCTCGTCTGCGCCTTGCCGACGCGTCCGTCCGGCGTCATTTTTGTTTAGAAAAGTAGATAAATGTCGTTGCGCCTTTGAGCGTATGCAATCTCTGCGTATCTGACAGATGCATGGCAATGCGTATCTGGCAGATGTAACATACAGAATTTATATTCAACTTCAAACAGAAATATATTAATTAATTTGGATTATTGGATTATTTTGACTAGAATATTTGAGACAGTCTGCTTAATTGTGATCAGCTAATCTTATTGTCATTAGGGTCAATTCTAGATTCATGATGAATGAAATATTATAATTGTATATAATATATAATGGACTTGTATTACGTGTCAGTTTCTTTGAAAAATAAAAAGTAATGATTTTTAAAAGGTTTGTTTTGGGTATACTAGTTTTCCCCATTTTATTTCCATGTTCTAAATGTTGATTTATTTTCTCTTGTTTGCAGGTGAGTATTCTTCCTTAAACCTACCGAGACATATTGGAGAGGAAAGATGAAGGATATTGTCATGATGTAAGTAAACTAAATTCATTTGTTGTCTCATCAATATTTATGTATTACTTGTTGTGTTGTAAAATTGTTGAAGTAATTATAAATTTTATGATGTGTTTTTTAATTCCATTTAAATTTAATTAAAAAAATAAGTGTGAAAGTGTTTATATACATTTGGAAGCAAATAAAAATTGCCTAATATCAACTTCTGAAAAACTTGGTCATTGAGACTTTGAACGTTTCACATTCACAATCTCAATTGTCAATAGAATCGCAGTCTTTTAAATCACTAAAATATGGACGTTATTATCTACTTCCATCGATAAAATGACATACGAGGTGTCGTTTATCTTCATCTGTCTTGCCTAAAAATTATACTTACTAAATGAAAAAATATTGCTCCGGACTAACAATATCACCAGCATCGCACTACATCTGAAAAATTTCAAAGTTTATTGCGCTCTTGAAATTCCCTTTATTCGAAATTCTGCGAAAAATGATAAAATCCTTTCCAGTTTTAATATTGTTACCGGAAACTGGTATCGCATTAGCTCCGAAGGCTATGTGTCGGTCGAGTATACTCTTTTGCCTGCAAGGCTAAAACAATAGGGCACGCAAAGCACTGAAACCACAAGACCTTCGCACCGTAAAGAAATAATTTCAGAGAAGTGGCAGATAGATTAAATCGGCAACGCGAGTAATGGATGAAATTCCAAATAATGAATTGGGGAGAAAATTCTCGGAATTACGGTGCTTTACACAAGTAACTTAGAGATAAAAATACAAAGAAATAAATAAACTTCCAGTGAAATCGGTCTCAAATTTTATTACATACTATTGATAAATTACTATGTTTGTTAAATAGCAAATTTTATAAGTTGCGTAAATTTTCTTGTTACTATATCAAATTTGCAATTTCAGGTTTAAAACGATTTTTGCTTGTCATTACTTCAGAACGGTTTTAATTAATATTGATCGTTGCATTGTAAGATCATTGTAATTCAATACATTTCTTTATTCTGATATGATTTTTTATTATTAATTATTCCTTCAACGTATATTTTAAATGTTTTATTTATATAAATATTTTTGTTCTGAGTTAGGTGGACACTAAGTACAATACCTATCTTCTGAAAGTTTGAATGTGCCGAACCGTTTAATGTCTCAAATTTTAAACCTCCTGGTTAAGGAGCGTGAACATTTTCATGATCATAGAATGGAAGAAGAGTCGATCAGTGGAAACGGCGATGTAGAGCAAAAAATATTAAATCGGAGGTCGGGCGAAAAGTTCTTCGCTGGGCAGTGGGCCAGGCGACCGCAGTGTTCGCCATCACACAACTACCGCGCGATGGCGAAGCGCCAGAGAACGGCGAAGGAAACATAAGATGGAGAGACACGAGCGTAAATCTATCTGGCAGTTTTCAATGATTCCCACAGGCGCAATTCAAGACCTTATCATGAGCATTTCACGCTTTGTTGATGCTAGGGAAGTAGTGCGAAAATTCAATAAGATACTTTACACACTAGATAGTTTGATTGAAGTCGGTACATCGAATGAAGTTAATCGAAGAGTAAAATTAGGTTTCAGTGTATGACTTCTTCTTACAATTAGACCAGAAATTAACAAGGTGTCTTGCAGATTTGAGACTAGAATGCAATTTTTTGCCTTTAAGTCCTTTTTCCATTTCAGTGGAATTCTGTAATGTATCGTACTGTCTCTTTCCGTGTCTTTCATGCAATAAAAAGCCAATCTGGGCTAAATAGGAGAAGTCGATAGTATCAATCTAGATTGTAAGGATTCTAATGGCTTAATGGCCTTTCAATTTAATCACAGATGATCATGTATTTTTGTTTTCCAACTGCCAGGTATTCAGATTTGTCCATATTAATATTAAGTCCTGCTTTTAAAAAGTGTTCATTGAGTTTACGGATCATGAAACTCAAATCGTCTGCATCTTCTGCAATTACTACCTGGTCATCAGCAAAATATAAAGTAAACAATTTATCCTCTCCGATCGTCAATCCCATTACTCTGCATTGTTTCTCCCACTGCTGTAAAATTTGATGCAGATATATTTTAAACAGTGTTGGGGAAAGACAGCAACCCTGACGAAGACCTTTGCTGACTGGGAATGGATCCGAGAGCCTGCTGTAGATCTTAATCTGAGAGGTGTTATTCTTATATAGATTCTGTGTGGCTCCAATTAAGTTTTCACTGATTTGAAGTACATCCATTTCTTCCCATACTCTAGCAACCGGTACATTGTCATACGCCTTCTGAAGATCAATGAAACCCAAATGAATTTCCCTACCTCTCCTTGTTCTCTTTTCTATAAGTTGTTTTAATGTAAATATATTGTCTATGACTGACCTGCCGGCAGTAAAACCACATTGTTCCTCTCCTATTTTTCCTTTTATCTCTTCTTCTATTTTATTTCGTATTATTTAGCTATACAGTCTACCTATAGATCCAATAACTGCTATTCCTCTGTAGTTTGTTTCATTGTCTCTAGATCCTTTCTTATGGATTGGTGTTAGGTAAGACGTTCGCCACTCCTGAGGAGGATTTTCTCCATTCATGCACCTTGAAAACATGTGTTTGAGCATTTGGTGCAGTTTATAGGGACCATATTTCAGTAATTCTGCCGGTATATCTCCCGGACCAGGTGCCTTATTGGATTTCATTGTCTTAAGTGCTTTTTCTAAATCTTTAATTGTCAGATCTACCCTTTGTTCAAATTTTACTTCCTTGTGTGTTTGGAAGTTTCTGTTTTCTAGAAGCAGTCTTTCGAAATACTCTTTCCATTTATTGATGCCAATGTTTGATAATGCGATATTGTTTTTCTCATTCGATTTAATAGATTTAATTACTTTCCAGGCTTCTGAGCTCCGTGCTCTACCTATGAATTGTTCTATATAATCGCATTTATCCAGCCATAATTTATTCTTCCTTGATAATACTTCTTGTTTTACTTCTCTACTTATTGCTTTGTACTGTAAATTAGTTTCATTTTGTTTGTCACTAAGCCATTTTAAATACAGTTCTCTTTTCCTCTTAATCTTTTCTTCTAGACTTGTGTCCCACCAACACTGTTTCGGTTTTAATTTACAAGTACCTAAAGCCTCCTCTGCGGCTTGGTGAATACACTCTTTTATGTGTTCATATTCTTTTTCTATTGGCCTGTGCTTAACCAATACTTTAGTTTCAAGCCTTTTTCTGTAGAGATATGCTGTACTATCATCGAAAAGACTGCTTAATTTGTATTTGGTAGGTTTCATGAAAAACCCTCATTTTCTTTATCTGTGCTATTCAATGTAAATGGTATGAATATTTTAGCAATTACCAAACAATGATCGCTACATTGGGCTCCCCGTTTCACTCTAACATCTTGGACTTTGAGTGAAGTTTTTTGTTTAGTTACACAGAGGTCTATTATAGATTTTAGTTTTTTTGTATGTTGGTACCAGGTATACTTCTGAATATCTTTATGTTGGAAGAAAGTGTTATTAATTTTCATTTCATACTCTTCACAAATATTAATAAGTCTTTTTCCATTGTCATTGCAAGTTTCCTCACCATGTTGACCCACAATATTGTGCTTGTCTCTTCCAACTCTGCCGTTAAAATCTCCTGCAAATATTATTTCATGGGACTTTGGAATACCATCAAGGGTTTCTTTGACTGTCATCTCAAAATCATCTTTCTTAGCCATCGGGGCATCATCATTCAAATTATATATTCCTATGACACTTATGTATTTTCCTCTGATTTTTAACACTACTTTAATAAGACGTTCATTTATATACTCCCAACTTTTTATACATTTACCGAATCTTTCACCAATAACAATAGAAATTCCGGCTTTGGCATTTTCATGTTTGTTTACGCCACTCTAAAAGTGCACAAAGTTGTTCAGTGTTTCGCTTCCCTTGCTTTTCTTTTTTGTTTCAGACCAGACGGCTATATCTATGTTTCTTCTCATGATTTCCTGGATTACTTCTTGTTGTTTATTTGATATACTTTGTACATTCCATATACCAATATTCAGAGTCCATTTTCTTTGCTGATGTCATTTCCCTTTTGAAATATCCGAGGCATTCCTATAACTGAGATTTTTAGCGGTGTGATGTTTTACGTGTGCAGGGTGCTGGCCTACAGCACAACCCCCAAACCTGGAGGACCGGAGCTTTTATTTCAGGGGTTCCCATCCCTTAGGCTGATTGCTTCCACCATAGCTTAAGGAGTCCAGCCTACCCCTGATCCACTCTTTAGGGATGAATTAATTCCCAAGGTTAGTGAAACTCACTTTCTCCTGTTGAATCATGCACCATTCATACTTGGATGCTTCTGGGGCGCTACCCGCGTAAGACCTGTCTACTACACTTTAAAGAAATAAGGAAGGAAGATGAGGAAAGACTCCCTAGCCCTCGAAACCTAATAGCGTCGGGGTGAGAAAAAAACAAGAGTTGGCCAAGGGAGACCGATAGAATAGATGAAAGCATTGTGGCACAAGAAAGTTAAAGATGTCACAATGGTAGATTAAGGAACCATAACGATATGAACACATCGTTATGGGGGAAGGACAAAAGATAGGAAAGAATGTACGATTAGGATTGGGATGGATAGGACGTAGTAGGACACGACTTAGTCTGGCCCCTCAGTTTTGGCCTGTCCGGCATGGGTGACCCTACCAGTAGTCATGCGTAGAAAACAGTCATGCTACCGCCGGCTTAGCCCTCCACCTCACTGAAGCACACAAGCCTCCCCGCCCGCACGGACAGTGCTACTTCAAGGCGGTGTTCCCAGGGGAGGACTTGGAAAAAATGAAATAGAAGATCTTCTTGCGGAAAATGGAGGAAAAATGAAAGGGGTAAACAAATATAAATACCTTGGTGTACTTTTTAACAATAAGGGAAATAGCCATGACGAAATTGGGAGACGAATAAGCTTGGGGAGAAACGTGACACGAAGTATAAACTCTGTCTTATGGAACAAAACCATCACTAACACTACTAAAAGACGTCTTTACTCCTCGCTAGTTAAGTGTTACAACATACGGTTCAGAATCAAAATCAGTTGTTTCCGGGCTTGAAGGCCGTGGTCCAATGGAAACTTGTCCATACGTTTCGCCTGCAACTGTGGCAGGCATCCTCAGTGGCGTTGCTGGCGGGGGCGAAGTGTCCTAGTTGGCAGCGCCGCGTTGACTGACGCTCCCGCGGCTCCGGGGCCTGTATTCATAGTGAAAGGCGAGGTTCGCGCGCTCAAGTCTGATTGGGGCGCGCCGCCTGTTCTCGCACCTGATTGGGCCACGTCAGCGGTACTGGTTAGCTGCCGAGTTTTGGTCGTACGAAGTGCCGGGTACCATGTACTGTTTAATTTTTCTCCTTCTTCTTTTCTGTTAAAGTTGTTCTTGTGTTTGTAAATCTCGATGGCTTCCATTTGGAGTCTCTTGTAGTAGTGTGTGCTGGTGGAGAGGATATCCGTCGCTTCGAAGCGCATGTCGTGTCCGCGTCCCGACAGCGCGTGATCAGCGACTGCTGACTTGTCAGTATGTCCTAGACGGCAGTTCCTTTTGTGTTCTTTTAACCTCGTATTGAAACTTCTCCCTGTAGTACCTATGTATACGGAACCACAAGAGCAAGGAATTCTGTAAACTCCAGCTAAAGACATACGATCCTGGGGGTCTTTGGCCGAACGTAAAATGTTACGGAGTTGTTGGGTGGGTTTAAAGACAGTTTTAACCCTGTGTCTAGCTAGCAGTCTTCCTATGCGGTCCGTTACCCTATTCACATAGGGCAGGAAGACAGTACCGAGTAGAGTATCTTCTGTGTGGTTTTGTTCGTCTGTCTTCCTCTTCGGGTGAAGAGCTCGTCTTACTTCACTGGGCTTATATCCGTTGGCTTGTAAGGCCTTCTCCAGGTGTTGTAGTTCTTCGGGTAGGTGATCGGGTTCGCAAATGCGTTTAGCACGGTCGTAAAGTGTTTTGATCATAGCGCGTTTTTGCCTGGGATGATGATTTGAGTTTTTGTGTAAATAACGATCCGTGTGCGTAGGTTTCCGGTACACTTTATGTCCAAACGCACTTTATGTCCTACGCACACGGATCGTTATTTACACAAAAACTCAAATCATCATCCCAGGCAAAAACGCGCTATGATCAAAACACTTTACGACCGTGCTAAACGCATTTGCGAACCCGATCACCTACCCGAAGAACTACAACACCTGGAGAAGGCCTTACAAGCCAACGGATACAAGCCCAGTGAAGTAAGACGAGCTCTTCACCCGAAGAGGAAGACAGACGAACAAAACCACACAGAAGATACTCTACTCGGTACTGTCTTCCTGCCCTATGTGAATAGGGTAACGGACCGCATAGGAAGACTGCTAGCTAGACACAGGGTTAAAACTGTCTTTAAACCCACCCAACAACTCCGTAACATTTTACGTTCGGCCAAAGACCCCCAGGATCGTATGTCTTTAGCTGGAGTTTACAGAATTCCTTGCTCTTGTGGTTCCGTATACATAGGTACTACAGGGAGAAGTTTCAATACGAGGTTAAAAGAACACAAAAGGAACTGCCGTCTAGGACATACTGACAAGTCAGCAGTCGCTGATCACGCGCTGTCGGGACGCGGACACGACATGCGCTTCGAAGCGACGGATATCCTCTCCACCAGCACACACTACTACAAGAGACTCCAAATGGAAGCCATCGAGATTTACAAACACAAGAACAACTTTAACAGAAAAGAAGAAGGAGAAAAATTAAACAGTACATGGTACCCGGCACTTCGTACGACCAAAACTCGGCAGCTAACCAGTACCGCTGACGTGGCCCAATCAGGTGCGAGAACAGGCGGCGCGCCCCAATCAGACTTGAGCGCGCGAACCTCGCCTTTCACTATGAATACAGGCCCCGGAGCCGCGGGAGCGTCAGTCAACGCGGCGCTGCCAACTAGGACACTTCGCCCCCGCCAGCAACGCCACTGAGGATGCCTGCCACAGTTGCAGGCGAAACGTATGGACAAGTTTCCATTGGACCACGGCCTTCAAGCCCGGAAACAACTGATTTTGATGTGGAAACCGGCCGTGAAAGCCTACATTGTATGTTAATACGGTTCAGAAGTTTGGGAGATCGATAAAAGAACAAAAGGGAAGCTGCTGGCCCTTGAAATGGACTACTGGCGTAGAAGTTGCTGTTATAGCAGACGTGACAAAATCAGGAACGACGACATAAGAAAGAAAATGGATGTCAAGAAATCTATCCTTGACGAAATAGAGAAAAAACAAATCGTCTGGTACGGTCATGATATGCGAATGACAGACGAAAGATGGCCAAAACGAGTCCTGAAATGGGTGCCAACAGAAAGACAGAAGAGAGGAAGACCCAGACTTGCATGGCAGCAGGGAGTGCAAGAGGCTATGACGGCAAGAGAATTGCCAGATGATCTATGGTCCAATAGAGAGGCATGGAGACTGAGAGCGGAGAAACGGCGACAGCTGTAGAGCAACTCCGTACTATATATATATGATCATGTAAAAAATACCTTATGACCCACTAAAGTCTATAACTCAATAATTTATCGTTTTCCGAAGCACGGTAGACAAAATAGTAGAGTTTGTTAATATGATTATTTGATTGATTATTCTATGCACGTCAATTGCCACCATTAGTACCATTAGTATTATTATTAGTACCAGTCTATTAGTACTAGCATATCGGTACCATTAGTATTAGTACGATTAGTGTGGTGAATGTTATTTCCGATGTAGAAAGGAAGATCACGTGCTTTACTTGGAATGTTTGTTACGGTACTACTCGCCAGGAACTGTGCGGAGAAATTACGCAGAGCTACCTATTAGAGGATTGGACGCTAGGATTCTCCTCCAGATAGTACCTGAATTCGACCTGGCTATTTTCAAAAATCTGCCACCATCGGGATTCGAACCTTTCGACCTCCCGGTCGGAGTGGCTGCAGAGACAACGGTAATGCTGGCTTAGAGCGAAGTCGGTGGGTTTGTTAGTATGGATTGCGCTACGCGTGTACTCCGACCTTCTCTCAAGGCCCCCATGAATGAGCCATGGATGGGGGAGGGAGGGGAGAGTGGGGGAAATGGAGGGGAGGAGCTGGCACGTTCGCTGCGTGTCGTCCTTCGCGTGTTGCGGGTTCCCTCGAGGCAGCGCCTGTCTGCAGCGCACGCTCGCCGCCATGCTAGGCACCGCCCCCACCCCCAACCCCCACCCCAACCCCAACTCCCACCTCCACTTCCACCCCACCCTCACCCCCACCCCCACCCCACCCTCACCCCCGCTCTCACCTCCACCCTCACCTCCACCCTCATCTCCACCCTCACCCTCACCCCCGCCCTCACCTCCACCCTCACCTCCATCCTCACCCCCATCCTCACCCCCATCCTCACCCCCATCCTCACCCTCACCCTCATCCTCACCCCCCACCCCACCCTCACCCTCACCCCACCCTCACCCTCACCCTCACCCTCACCTCCACCCTCACCTCCACCCTCACCCTCACCCTCACCTCCACCCTCACCCCCACCCCACCCTCACCCTCATCCCCGCCCTCACCTCCACCCTCACCTCTACCCTCACCCTCACCCCCACCCTCACCCCCATCCTCACTCTCCCCCCCACCCTCACCCCCCACCCTCACCCTCACCCTCGCCTGTGCCTTCGCGCCTGCCTCCTGGCGGCTGCATCGGTCCGTATCTCCGGCTGCCTTTTGCTTCAACTCGTTTCTACGTTCCTTCTCAAACCGCGTCTTGCCCGTTCTCTCTTTACTCTCCATATCTTCCCCATTTCGTCTCCTTCCAGTTTGCCCACTTCACAGACCACGCCGCTCTCCCTCGCTCTCAATCCTGGTCTTTGCTTCGGCCTGCCCCATCTCCCTAGTTCCTACCGTCCTCGCTTCTGCCTTTGCACCTGACCCCGCCCTCGCTACCACCTTCGCCTCCGCCCCCACCCCTCATTCTCCTCTGCTTTCGCGCCCGGCTTCATCTTCTGGTTTTCACCATTTCTTTCATTCTACGACCTTCCTGTACTTCTTCGTCCGTCGACTCTTCTTCTGTCCAGTACCGCATTTACCTAGCTTCGTGCCTCCGTAACTTCAATCTATCTCACCAATACTCTCGCTTGCCTACCCCTCTCTCCCTAAATCTCCTTCGCCGACATTTTCTTTGTCCAATCTCGATACTGTAGACCTTGCTTCCGTTTGTGTGACTCATCGTTTCTTTAACCTTCGCTGTCATCTTTCACTAACCCGGGCAATGAATCACCTCATTTGTAAATGGCTCATTCATATCGTCAGCAATATTGTAAGTACGCTGACGTTAAGCCAACGCCCGAACAGTAATGATTCAAGATTTTCCAATCAGCTCTTTTTGGAAAACCCCTTCTAAAGAAAAAGCGAGTTTTGACATTGTGTGCGTGAGAAAGTAATTCCGCCTACGGTGCTGCGTGCCTAACCTGAAGGACACGGCGTTCCAGGAAGGGCGCCGAACATTCTCCCCCTCCCTCGCCCCCACTCCATTCAAAACACGCCCGCGGTTGGCCTTGGGAACCGTATTGACAGGAGACACGTTCGATACACAAAATTGAAAATGAAAAAAAACAAAACAAGAGTTATATTACTTCAACCCACCTTGTTTTCTTCTTTTTCAAAGTCATCTGTTGTGAACTAAATTAATTGTTTTATCCTTTTCTTAAATTCGAGGGATAATGTGGCGGGGAAATAATTTTGAACATTAAACGTGGATCGAGAAGGGTAAGCTCGGTAAAGGGACAAAGTCTGAGTTTCCAGACATTCTAAGGTGTTTCTCTGTTCCTCTATTTCACATCGGTTGTCGTCACATCAATTGTCGTCAAATCAATTGTATTTTCATCTCTTATTTTCCTTAATCTTCTTCCTTTAACTCTACTTTTGCTTCTATTTCAATTTCTTCTACTTGTACTTTTATTCTTCCATCTGCTCCTTTTCTTGTGAGATATCCACAATGTAATATTTGGTAACCAAGTCAAGAGAACTCAAAATTTGGCCGATAACATGTTGCTGTTGTGTAAATTTGAGGAAATTCCAAGAAGTATTCTTTATTGTATTCAAAATAATATTAAGGATTTTAATTTTAATAAACAGTTATTAATGGAGTTATGATGAAATTGCGTATAGTATTCTTGGGTAGAATTGTTCTTTATCAAACAATGACTTCACGAAAACTTAGAAATTATGTTTTTGTGGACAGAATGTAGATTAGAGCCGTAGCCTTTGAATGATAACATAGGTCTACAAGAGTTTCGTAACATTGATATAAATTACTGCTCCTTATTGCGTTTTATGCACTGAAAAAAAAAAGGAAGCCAAAATCTTCCACCATGTAACAGTTTCTTGTTATTTGGCCCTACCTGGTACGAAAGATGTGAAATATAATGGTTTATAGGGACTTTTTTATTTGGAAATTAGAAACATTGCAAACGTCCTAATAAGCTGTAACTGTCAATTTTGGCGGTTAATTTGTTGGTGTTTATTTCGATGTTCGTTTGCTGTTTGTACGGCGATGATTTGAAGTTGAAAATGAAGAAATTGTCATCGTGCGTGTGTGCATTCTCCTGATATGTTCTGTTATGTGTCTGGACAGTTTATTGTTAAGTCACCGAGACGTTGAATAACAAAATCACCCAAAACTGTGTATTATTATTATTATTATTATTATTATTATTATTATTATTATTATTATATTGGTTGTCATGTTGATGAAGACAAGTGGGTACCGCACGTAGCTTGCATCACGTTCTACGTAAATCTAATTGAATAGTTGAAAGGAAACAAAAAAAGCAGTTCGGTGTTCCAGTACTTTGGAGATAACCTGCAAGTCTCCTGAAAGACTGTTATTTCTATCTCACAAAAATTGAAGGCTCTTCGAAAAAGGTGAAAGCTTAGATAGAATATTCAAATGTGCCATCAGCTCCTCTGCCGGTTCAGTATGGCGAAAATTTACCAATTTCTATGCCACCATGTGAAAGGAAAGACATTTCAACCGACGATGAAAATTCTTACACTGAAAATGCAGAATATGTAGTAAGTGCTAAGAAATATAATTCTAGAACCCACAATACGCCTTACCTTCTTGAGCAAAATAAACTTAAATGTTCTTGTTCTAGATCTTCATATATCCAAATATAAAGCTGATCATCTAGCGTCACGTTTGCTAAAATGGAATCTATTGGCTGAAAATACGAAAGTCTCCGTTTCTAGGAAACGAAATAAGATGATTTCTTCTCATTTTAGTGAGGAAAAAGAATTTTGAAATAATATCATGATTATTTTTTTACTTTAAATAACAAATTTAATTTTGATTATAATTTCAGATATATTTTTTACTATCTTCGTACTAAATTTAAATGCTGATATTAAACATATTATATAAAAATCACTCGCATACGACGATTATTTAAAAATAAATTATGGCGTTCCCATATTGAAAGATTAAAACTAAAAGTTATGATAACAAACAAACCTTACATGGTGGCTGTGTTTTGAGTTCGTACCTGAAATTACCGACCTCGAACTATTAAAAAAAGTTACTTTCATGATTCCGAAAAAGAGTTAAAATTGTTTGCCCTGTGTAATCTGAACGACTGAGCAACGTGTACTCTAGACTCGGACTCGACTCGTAATCTCTGCGTTGCACTTATATTCATTCTATTCTCTTAGTGGACGCACAACAGTTTTTTGTAAAGTTGCTAGTTCGATAAAAGTTACTCTTCATTCATAGAACCATAGTACATGTAGTTCAAAAATTAACATTTTAGCTGTTAGGAATTCTAATTGCTAGCGCCTAGCAATATAATTACTTTAACAACACAGTAATATAAAATAAAATCACATATAATATGAAAACATTTTTTGCATACGTACTTGTCAGATAAATAGTGAATTTCACATTGATGGTCAGTTTTAATCGTCTCTCTATATTTTATTTATGTTTAATTAAATAACTATTGAGAAATGGTGCTTGAAAAACGAAAATTATTTGTTTTGTTTTCGGAAAGCCAGTAACAATTATCGGCTTTGTGCACAGCAGGAGACACGCACAGGCAGGAGCAGGAATTGTCCATCATCGCAGGGCATTCATTCAGGGCAACACAAAGAAAAAAATCTTATTGCTACATTTCCGTGTGAAATCTGAAAGAATAAATTGCATCAAGCCAGTGACGTGTTGCGGAAAAAGTATTTCACGTTGATTCTAAATCTTCACGCTGTTCGTAAACCCTCTTGGAGATGACTGCTATTTTCCACCATTCTGTAGGCACCTAAGACAGCCGTATACTTCTTTGTGAGAACATTCTGTGTAATTAGTCCTAAACATGTTTTCAAATTGGTATGCAATTTAATTAGTCACATAATTTGTAGCATCTACAAGAAATTGTTTTTTAGAATATAGTAATACTGGCTTTTAGTAATGAATGAAAACAGTTTCTGTAATATCTTCATTAAATGCGACCTTTTAAAGGCATCCGTAGCTCCTTTAGAAGCAACCGCGAGATCCTTCTGAAATGTTTGACACCACATTCATGCAAGCTTTTTTGTCTTTTCACTTGAAACCTATGAAAACGTCAATGACAAAAGGCTTTAACTAAAAAAACGCATGTAGAAAAATTTTAATACTAAATTAGCTTTAATATAATACAATAAATAACCCCTGCAATTCCTGCAGAATTTGTTTTTGATAGAGTTTACGGACTTAATGAATTTCCTGCCATTTCAATGAAGGTGAATATATGGTAATATGTGCGAGTGAAAAAAATACGTGTTCAGCTAAATGAGTGTCGACTGTAATGTTTCGTCAGGAAATGATTATTGTTTAAATAAATTAAGGCGTTGAATCATAACGTGATTGTTATTAAATGGAATTCAAATCTTTCTCTGCCAACTAAATACGAGTGTTTATATTTGTAAGTGATTTGTAAATAATATCTTCGATTTCAATATGCTAACATATTTCTTTTCTCTTGTCCAACTTACATCTAGATTTTATGTTTTGAACTACGGTTGAAAATTGCATATTACGTATATATGCCGCAGAAAGACGATAAGAAATGAAGCGAGACGGCTCAACACGAAGGTAAAACAATGACGAGGGTCCCCCAAGGGATATTTTTTTCTGTTCGAGTTACCTACACTCTGAAGAAAAAAGTATTGAAAAAAATATGGCGACTTACCGTTACCTTCGGTGCATCTGTCCTTGTTGGGTAAACATTCGAACGACTCATGTTTCCCCGCGGAGTGGTGGTGAGGGGGGTGGGGGGTGGAGGCGTTGTATAAAAGAAACAAGTGCTCTCACGAATGCAAGATCCCGGAACGCGTTGTATTTTTAGAACCGTGCAACCCCTGACCTGCTTCGCTAACCTTCCTTTCTCCGCAAGACGTGTCTCCATTGTGCTACTTCGTGCAGCGCAGCAGTACCAATTACCCTGGGACGTAAATCAGATAGGCAATCCGCTAGCCGCTCCTGTTTCACAGGTAGGTCGCACTTCCCCTGGAGGACGGAGAGTAGAACTATTCTCAGATTTTGTGGAATCGATTGCTTCCACGATTTTGTGTTTCAGTGACAGCTGAAAAATAAAAAAAAAATAAAAATAAAAAGGGCTGCCTGCTGAGAAAATAAGCGACACACGAATAGTGTTTATTGATTCTTTAATTCAAGGAAACTAAAGTTAACCAAATAACAAACTATACCAAGTGTTACATACTAGTACAATCTGTATTACATTAATTGAAATGATGGCGAGAAGCTATATTATTGTGTTGTAAAGCATATCCTTCTAATATTTCACCTGTGTTGTGCAAGGTTCTGCTCGTCAAGTGCATGAAACCCCGAAAAACCAAGTCTATTTTCTGGACGGGACACATCACCGCTTGTCCTAAGTAAATCATAATTCTTCACATCCACTGACATTCCCACCAATGACTGCCAGATAGCGATTACCCGTACCCCAAGGGCAAATTTCCTAAGACAAAAGTAAAGTGACGTTCTCGGTTCGAAGTGTCAACATACAAATATTTCATCAACAAATAAACTAAATCATGAAAATGTATACCTAAATATTCTATTCTATGGTTTTTGTAGGGTTTGGTAATTGTGGCTCGGGTTCGTGGCTCCTTATGAATGAAGTCTAAAGTATAGGAGATTCCGTTGCTTGAAATAATAGTATCTTGTACTCTTGAAAAGTTTATGCTAAATATGTAACGTAGAAAGGATAGACGAGATAATATACACTCGTATCTTGGTTTTACTGGTCTTGTTTTATTGGGATTTCGTCCTATATTTCAGATGCGTCAATTAGTCGGGGACGTTAGGTCCAGAAGTAGTATAATGCGTGCTATGTCCAAGAGATGCGCTCCTCTCCCTCTGGCACGTTAGTACCTGTGCCAATCTACAGGATGCGGCGGTTTTTGTTCCAGGGAGGGACTCAGACCCTGGGACCGGTCAACGTTGCTGCACAGGCGATGATGTTTGTGCTGATTCGCTGTAGCCAAAATATGACAATGGAATATTGTTAGTATTACGTTAGATAGCGTTATTCTTGAGTACAGAGTTTATTCGTCAGAATAAAAGAACCATTAATAAAGAGAATCAGCCTAATTCTAATTTTCAGATTTATCGACAAACATGTGAGGTTCACTTGAGAACTCATTAATTTGCATGCGATTATATTTAATTTTGTTATTCGCTGATTTATAATATTAGTTTTGTATTCGTAACATTAAAAATGATTGTGATAAAGAAGTCTATTAATAAAACACTTTAATAAACGGCGAATTATTAATATTTTTGGTCTGTAACAGTACATTATTATGCGTTTATGTCTTTTGTATTTCTTTTGAGTAATTTCCAATGTAATATATTTAAAACATTTTTGTTTTTGAAACTGTAATTCATGACTGAAGGTATTAGTTACTGATATTCGTGAATTTTATTGTTTCGGCTCTATTCCTGCTAACATTACTGGGATATTAATGTGTTCTGTCGTTCCATAATTTCTTAAATATGAAAAGCTCTAGTGACATTTCTATTTTTATTATGAATGTATTCAAAACCTTAATAACTAAGCATATAAACTCTTGCAACACAATGTAAATAACATTGATGTTTAGAAGGATCAAAGAATACAGTCAGCTGCACGCTCTTTTAATTACTCTTAAAATTCAACTTTCCGATTGAAACAACATACAAGTTTTTTGGATGTTTCGCAGCTGAATGTATAAGCCAAAAGTATAATGTTGGCTTCCAAAACTAATGTCTGCTGCCATGTTGTAATTCATTCAAAACTGTAATATCCTAAATTAAAATATTTATTCATCCTGTTCTACTGATCATTCTGGTGTGGACTTCAACGCCACATTGTGATGATACATTAAATGGCGCGAGCTATGTAAATGCGGCTTTCGTCATGCAAGGCACCCAAATCGGAACATGAAACATTTCTACGACCTTTCATACCTGTAAAACACGTGTGATCATTGGACATAGCACACTTTTTATCTGACGCAACAAACGATAGCACCATGTTTGCTTTCGAAAATCCCCTTTCATATCCCAGCCTTGTCTTGCTCACCTTGCCCTCGACCTTGTGCCCTTGCGAACGCGTCAGGCCCTTTAACCACACAAAGGGTGCACCTGCGCAGCTTGACTTCGCAAACAAACGACGGATGCCGCGCGTAAAACTCGAGCGCAGGCGATGGCAGAAGGGATGGAGAGAGGTGGGGGATGAGACGGTGATGGTGGGTGAAGGAAATGGAGGGGAGAAACGGGAGGGGAGGTGTCTGGCACGCAGCGCTGCAGATGTGGAGCCGGCGCCAACAA
Source organism: Gryllus longicercus (assembly GCA_038098605.1). Classification (NCBI taxonomy): domain Eukaryota; kingdom Metazoa; phylum Arthropoda; class Insecta; order Orthoptera; family Gryllidae; genus Gryllus; species Gryllus longicercus. The sequence continues at coordinate 769,516 of JAZDUA010000605.1, read as the reverse complement.
CTTTCTCGAGACGAGATATATGCGCGGAGTAGCTGGCTCGACTTCGTGGCTCCTTATGAATGGAGCGAGTCTGAAGTAAAGGAGATTCCTTTGCTGGGAATAATAGTATGTTGGATTCTTGGAAAGTTTATGCTAAATATGAAACTGAACGAAATAATTACACTCTGTCTTGGTTTTACTAGTTTTGTTTCAATACAATTTGAACACAGTAGACAAATTCTGCCGACTTCATTTAAAAGTCTGATGGTTCGACTGTTGTACAGTATGTTTATACAGTTACCCTAATGGTTTGGATGTTGTGTTGCGTTAACACTTCCGTACTGAGTTCTTTCCTTTGTGTTTTGAAAGCGCCTACCGCCATGGCTTAGGATGTTGGTGGAAAAGTCCAAGTAAACGTTGGTGAAGTTGCACGCTGTGGGTTTCAGTCCTCCATACAAAGTATGCGGGTATTTTGTGCGAGTGGTACGTCCTGAAACTAAATATTCTCTTATTCATAATCATTCAATATTTACGATCACCTCTATCCCTTCTGCATCCAGTGGAAGGTTATGACCAACCATTCCTCCCCTAAGATCACCTACCTAGGAATGTTTGATTTATCAGTAATTCCGGGCGCGTCAACGGCTGAAATCATTAGTGCCGTAAATGTAGTGCTCTCTATTGCGGAAGGTGGCGTTGATATTACCCCGGTGGATGGCGAAATCCGGGCTTGACCTACCCGCCGGCTTGCCCCTCCCCAAGCACCACTCCTACCAGCGGAGCAGCGCCCCATCCGGGTCAAATTGTAAGTTCCTGTCTCTGCCCAAGAAACACGAGAGCATAAAATAAAACTCCTTCCTCGCCTAATTACATTTGTAAGAAAAACCTTATCACATAATTCTATTAAAATGATCCATTAAATAGTGTAAAGAATGCGTAAAGGTATTAATACTATTGTAATTATAATACATGTTTAAAAACAATTTTCTTTTGGAAATGAGCAATAGGTTGTTATTAGAAATAAGTTACAATTAAATTACAATAAGGTACCGTAGACATATTTTCATATGTTTTTCTGTTTCAAGGAGATTACAGTTAAATGCTGAAAGATGAGTTGTTGCTCATATCATCTAACCGTTAAAACATGGACGCATAACAGCTGAAAGATATGGAAGAGAAACTTTTCCCATTGCATTTTCTGAAAGTTAATAAGAACGGTGGAAATTCTATCGACTGTATGTTTGTGGATTCGATGACCGCACACGATTGCTTTGCATAAAGTGTAGACCGCAAAGAAAAACCATCCACACTAAAACATTCAAATCATCATGGTTTTAACACATCTAGGCCAAGCCGTACATCTGCTCCCTGTGCTTCGTTGGCAGCATTCTGGAGAAGTGATTCTCAATGCGGAAGGGCAATTTCGTACATTCCCTTCTTGAGCAGCGCCCTGAAGCGATACGCCAACGCAGACCGGCGTGCCAGCCAAGGCGACGAAAGGCAGGGGCAGAAGCGGGGAGTCGGCTGCTTGGAATCCAATGGTGGGAAAGGAGAAGCGACCGCGACCTTGGCGCCAGACGCTTCCGCCCCCGCCCCCGCCCCCGTTCCCGTCCCAGGCGCCGCCGCTGCCGTCGACGCCATTTCCGCCTCCCAGCTATCCCTCCCGCCGCCGCCACCGCCTTTACCACTACCGCCGTTACTAACCTACCATCTCTGTCGCCAAAGGTACCGTCGCAGCCACCCCTCCCACCACTGTCATTACCACTGCCGCTGCTGATCACCCTCCGTACTCTATTTCCGCCACTATCACAGCTGACGCTATCGCTACCGCCACCACTAGTTATCGCCATTGCCACTATCACAGCCATTGCCACTATCACCGCCATTGCCACTATCACCGCCATTGCCACTATCACCGCCATTGCCACTGTCACAGCCACCGTCATTATTACCGCCACTGTCATTATTACCGCCACTGTCATTATTACCGCCACTGTCATTATTACCGCCACTGTCATTTTACCGCCACTGTCATTTTACCGCCACTGTCATTATTACCGCCACTGTCATTATTACCGCCACCGTCATTATTACCGCCACCGTCATTATTACCGCCACCGTCATTATTACCGCCATCGTCATTATTACCGCCACGACTACCATTGCCATCATTGACATCACTACCATCACTGCCACTACCACCGTCACCGCTGCCATTCCCGCCAGCGCCGCCCTTTGGCGGGGCCCGTCGCCGCGCCGCATGCATTCTATCGACCGGCGGGGTGCCGCCGCCGCAGTGCACCGCCCGTGACGTCTGCGCCTCTCCCCGCGCCTCCCCGCGCCACCCCGCTCTCACCCGGCGCCGCCCACCCGCTGGCTCGATCCGGGTTCCCTAAACCTGGAACCGACAGACCCAGACCCACAGCGGGAGCGGAGCAAGAGAACCATGAGGCAAGTGGCCCCCAAAGACAAATTTACTAGATCCAACGAAATCAAACTTTTCGTCAATTTTGAATACCTCTTATCTCTTGATTATTTCCCATAATATGAATTATGTAATATTTATTGTAGTATTTTTTAAACTTGATGGTAAGGAAAAATAATAATTGTGGTTGAAATATAATGATTCTCATTACTTCATGCAATTACTTTTCACCAAGTACTTAATTGTAAAATCATATTTAAAAATTGATTTATGATACGTCATGATAAGAAAATTAAAACAATAGAAAAATATGCAGCGATGGTATAATAAGGAAAGTATTGACATTTTAAAATATTAAGATTGTTGTCAATTTTTCAGGATTGAATATCGATTGAATATTCAATAATGTCTGAGAACTGAAGATCTCCGAACGTCGAAAAATTGTTAAGAATTTTAGTATAAAATATTTAACATCACCTTTCTTTAACTTTTAACGTGTTTTGAAGTTTCAACTTGTCGTTTCAGAGAGAAAGAGGTATCGAACTATCACGGGTCCAACTACCTATTCAGGAAGAAAGACATTTGAACATGTATTGAGACAATAATAATTGACAGATGAGTGGTTTTACAACAAAAGAAATTCCAATATCTTTCATCCTAGTATTAGTATTGTACCAAATGCTGTTTGGAATTCAAGAATGTTGATCAAATAATGCAAATATTTTTTTACGTAAAAAAATGTTAACGGGTAAAATACCATCTCTCAGTTGGGAAGAAAGTAATCATTTCAAATAGAAAGAAACTGATAAAATTTGAATGGAAGTAACTAAATAAGCTGTTTTATGAAAATATTTCTTCAAAAACGTTTTTTTTACTTTTAAAAATTTAAAAATTGTTTTCAATCAATTTTCATATTTTAGTTTTCCAAGAATAACACCATTTTTCCATGCAGTGTTTTACGCAGGGTCAATGGCATTCTATACTTCTCTTCGTCATGTTGGAAAACACCTCCAGAGACTTCGCTCAGGGTCCTGAGTCATACTCGTTCAGAAGATAAGAGATTCAATCACTAGAAAAAATGCAAATCATATTTCGGAGCAATTTCTGTTCCTTTAAATATTATTTTACGTGTCTTATTAGATTTCTACTCACGATATTTGAAGTCGTGGGTTGAATACATGTTAACGTACTGAATTTCAACTTTAACAACCTGAGAAATCACTGTGATAAAATAACATAGGTGTAGAAATAAAATGATCATATTTTGAGACTATATTTTTCATACAAAACATATAGGAATACGAATTAACCATTTTACGTAAAATTCATATTTTGTAATAGATTCTTTGTGGCCAATACCAATTAAACAATTACGATATGGAATAGAATTTGTCAAATATTCTTGTATGTAATATTGAATATTAAAACAAACTGTTACAAACGGATAGAATGTACCCATCGTTCCTCATATATTGTGTTACGCTTGTGCAACGTTCTGTATTCGGTTTAAATTGCCCTTCCGTGATGAAAAATGGATTTGATGAACATCGACCAGCTACCTTCAAGCTTATTGACTTTTAGTTTTCAAAGGACTGAAAATTCTTTTTAGGAATCCATGTGAGCCGATAAAAGCTTTTCTACAGGAGGCAGACACAAGGTTGAGAGAAGAGTCGTCTTTAACAGAGTTTTCATTTCATTCACTTCACGTTTATTAATTCCGCTTTCCAGAGCACTTTCTTTAGTGAAGAAATTTTTCTCTCTTCTTTTCAGAAAATTTACCTTTGAAAGTTTGAACTGTTCGTCCTTCATGCGTAGTGCACGTTCAAGAACCAAGAATACCACTCGTAAACATTATTAAGTTCTAACGCACAGATTCCTTTAATGTCACCGCTTTAAGGGCGCAGGCCATCAATTTACGTCACTGCAATGTCTCTGCCCGGGAAGTTCTAGGTTTAAAGTCCCGACGATGGCATGACTTTTGACACTAGCTAGATAGCACGATCGAATGTAGCCTCTGTTGGCCGGCTAGCTCGGTATTTTTCCATTGTTTCTCCGATCAACACCAGGAAAATGCCAGAGCCCTAAGAAACGGACCAAGAACTGCGAGAAATCTTTTCTTCTTCTTCTTCTTCTTCTTCTTCTTCTTCTTCTTCTTCTTCTTCTTCTTCTTCTTCTTCTTCTTCTTCTTCTTCTTCTTGCTTTATCATTAGTACACACACACACACTGATATGTACTACACTACCACACATGTCGTGAGCTTGTCCGAGAGGGGGTGCCCCGCTGGTGATAGATACCTGGTTAAGGAATTCCTTGGAACCCGGCGTGTCGGTCTGCGCCGGATCTCTGGCGGTGGAAAATTACCCCCCCCCCCTGCTGCGATAAACTTGCAATACACATGGAGTAATGACATAAGTTGCTGCGCCCGGAAACAGTAATCACCGAATCAAACGAATCTGTAAAGCTGCACGTTTGCTGTGAATGAAGTGCGAACGACTTGAGAACGTTGGAATCGCAACCGCCTCAACAAGCACACTTGCATCTGTGCTTACATTTTTGTGCAGAATAACTTGTGTCAATTTTGATTGAGTATTCAAATACTTGTTTAGACATTTTGAAGTACTGAAAACTAACAAAAAATAAAATGTCTTAAAAGTGTCAAATATCAAACGGTGAAATACAAATATCATGCTTCGTTTTCCACTATTATATCTAAATAATTTTATTGCTAAGAATTTGAAATTATTAGGTCTGAATTCTATTGCTTGCATATATATTACTTTTATAGTTTATGTTCATAAAAAACACCTAAACTCTAAGCAAGTGGTTTCTCAGATACAATTCTGAAATTTGTGTATACTTCACTGGTAAGAGTGTCTTTGAGTGCTGTGATTTTCTGATTTCGACACATTGCTGAAAAAGTAATAACCGGTTGTTTGAAATAACCTTGAAGGTGTATCAGATTCGTTAAAGCTTATTGAAATTGAACTATTCGAACAAGTAAATTTTTGACATACATATTCAGTTATCGAATGTGTGACATATCTTAGTACCTGCATTTTTTTCTTTTTAGGCTTTCAACTGCGTTTCTTAGATGCATTTTCTTTCCTAGTATCTTCACCATGAAGCAGAGTCAGGCGGGTTGTCTGCAGCACCCTAACTTTCTGAAGTCGCTGTTTCTGAAAATAGTGTCGCTCGCATATCTGAACCGTAGCGTACTTTTCCAAGACGGAATTCTGATTCCTTTTGTTGGCGTGAGAAAATTTTGTCGGCGCGAATTTTCCTGGAAAGTGCCGTATTTGTAGTTGAGTGTCCCAGATATCCTGCGCGACACTTGCGTCGGTGCGCTGTTCAGTCTTTGTGGCAGTCTTTTTAATCGCGGTTGTTAACAGTGTGTTCCGACTAGTTTAATGATGTTTACAAGTTAAATAGTAATCATCAATTAGTTTTAAATAATGTCTTGAAACAATGCGTGTGAATGTAAAACACCCCAATATTGTAAGCATGTTTTATCATCTTTATCTTTTTAAATAAAATACACCACTTAAAAATTAGGCAGTGAATTTGTCCTTATTTCTTCTTTGTAGATGAATTGTTAGATTGACACATTACATTACGCATGTGGCAAAATTAAATTGTTTGTGAAGTGTTATACACTTTCCACGTGACTTTTTACCGCGCGATTGCCCTTTTAGCGAATTTCCTTGGCAACTGATACAGTATTTGATAGCAACCGCGGATGTTGCAAGTTTTGCGCACACTTCTTGAAAGTGTTCCTGAGGATTGTATCCGTTTTATGCCAACACGAAATATCTCGGAAGCATGTTCTGCAGTTGACAGAATTCAAATTCTGTTATTGTTGTGGTCGTTGAGGGTTGGGTCGGCGAGAGTCAAAGGTAACCGAGAAGTTCAGTTTCAAGATGGCTGCTGCGGCGGCGAAATAAACAGGCCCTGGCCCGCTTTGCGAAACGCCAATAACGCCATTGAACAGGGGGAAACTCTCTCAATGTGGTAGTAGAGTGTGAAATATCATATTTGAAAGGGGTGTGTCCTGAGTCCCTCGACTTTAGCGACATTTAATAAGCAACCTTGGAAAAAAATCAATCAAGGGAAGAGACTCCCAACGGCGGGTAGACTTGCTTCACACCTTCACCTTTGTTCACATGAAATTCTTTTTGGAGGGACTAGGAATCGCACGTCGTCTATTCTGTATGGTGTTTCCATGGTGGTTATGACATTAACTGGACAGTGGTTTCTATGGCGCCTTCTTCATCAGATATATAAACATTCCGTCGTTCATTTAGTCAAAAATTTAAAATTTAGATCAATGACTCGTCTTTTTCTCATTTGTTCGTTCTTTATTCACTTATTTATTTCTCGACTTCTTCCTTCATTCATTCATTCGTAGGCTTTTAATCATTCGACCATTCATTTCATATTTTGATCTCCCACTTATTTAATTAATTAATGAATTATTTTCTTTTTATTTATCATCCATTCACTCGTTTGCTCTCTCATTCTTTCCTCCGTACACTATTTACTCCTATAAAAACGTAAACGGCTTGGAAAGGGGAGGCAGTTGGTTGCTTTGGGCGCGGGCGTGGGCGCGGGCGGAGGGGGAGGCGCTGGCGAGAGGCCAGTACGCTCGCGCTGCCGCCCACACGTCGCGGGCGACGACTTCATTGAGCCCCGCGGGCGGCGAGTGGACGGGGCGCAGTGGGCCCCGGTCGCCCTCGGGGCGATGGGGGAGGGGGCAGGAGGGTCTCAACACCACGTGACTCGGCTTTGCGGAAAAGTATTGTTCGTAATTCTGCACTGTTAAAATATCACCTTTATGCTGTCAAACAGGAAAGAAAATCCATTCACTTTTAACGGCCGACATCTTTTAAGAAAATTACAGTATTTCGTCCGTTAAAAACAGCCGAAAAAATGAGCACTCACACTAAAAAAAATTTATAAATTTTGTTTTTCTTTTATGAAGGCGGTATTAAGAAAATTAGAGAACGACGTGCGGCCAATAACGCAAATAATAGACGGTTGGTTATTTGGTTTTTATCGGTTATATTATCATAACTCGTTAGAAGTTGTATTGACATACAAAAATTACGGTCTACATTTGATGGAAGTCATGGAATACTTTGACTGCAATTACGGAGTTATGAAGCTTTAATTCGGTCATTAAATTTCCCCTTTTGGCGACCTGGGAAGATCTTGGAGGCCGCCAAATGGTAACAGCCATGACTGGAAGGGTCGCGGGTTCCAATCCCAACTCGGTCGTGGATGTTTGTGTGTGTATTTGTAGAATTATCCGTATGTGTGTCAGCGTAGTCTATGACTTAATTTCCTCGAAATTTGCAATTTTGGATTAATTAGTCTTGTTAGATCGCAGCCATTACACAAAAGATTGCATTTCTAATTACTTGTAACATGCAGGACAGCGAATTCAGGTAAACGAGGGAAGAGACATTAAAACCCACGAATATTGGAAATTATTTCAGAATCGAAAAAATGGAGTCTTCTTCTTCTTATGAAATCAAATGTAGAAAACTTTGGGAAAACATGTTTTCCTTTAACTCTTCCAACGTGACACACACGCCGTTCTAAGATCAATCACTGAAAGCAAAACAATATTATTTTTAACAAGTAGCTAATACAATACGGGAATGTTATCAATGACTTGGCTTCCAGATGCAAACTTAAATTTTTGTCTAGAGATAACTATAATCTGTAGGCAGCATTCGCACCGGCTCTACTCCCGTCGCACTGTGTGATCGCCTCCCTCCCCAAGCGCCGCACGCGATATTTTGCGCTGTGAATGGCGCCAGGGCTTACGGCGGGCGGCGCGGCGGCGCCGGAACTAGGGCGGCGCGGAACTGTACTTTTCCACTGCGGCGCCGCCCGCCCGCCAGCCAGCCATCGCCCGCTGGCCCGTTATTTCCCGCCCACCACCCATCGCCCGCCTACCTGCCATCGCCCGCCTGCTCACCATCACCCGCCGCTGAGTAACTCCCGCCCGCCGTCGCTCGTCCACTATCGGCGCCTACCATCGCCCATCACCACCCATCACCGCCCATCACCGCCCATCACCGCCCATCCCCGCCCATCCCCGCCCATCCCCGTCCATCCCCGTCCATCACCGTCCATCACCGTCCATCACCGTCCATCACCGTCCATCACCGTCCATCACCGTCCATCACCGTCCATCACCGTCCATCACCGTCCATCACCGTCCATCACCGCCCATCACCGCCCATCACCGTCCATCACCGCCCATCACCGTCCATCACCGCCCATCACTGCCCATCACCGCCCATCACCGCCCAGCATCGCCCCCCTCCAGCCCGCACGCCATCGTCCACCTAACCAAACCGCCTGCCATCGCTCACCGTCGCGCCGCCCACCATCGCCTGCCCACCTTCGCCATAATCTGCTACTGCCCGCCATCGCCCGCCGGCCCGTTATTGTCCACCCACCTGCCATCGTCCCACTGCCCGCCATCCACTACCCACCCGCTTCCGCTCACCGTCCCGCCATCGACTACCCGCCCGCCATCGCCAGCCGTTGGCCGCTCGCTTCTGCCTGTCCGTCGCCTACCTGTCCATTCGTTCACTCACCTACTGACACTCGCTGTCGTTCACCTTAACCCGTTTTCTCTCGGTCCCTTCAGTCACCCATTCATTTCACCCATTCATCCAATCACGGGCCGTCGACGACCGCTTTCGCTCGGCCGCTGCTGCGTCCGAGACGTGAAGCGAGCGAGCGCAGCGGTAGGGCGGCGAGGGACAAGCTCATCCGCCTCTCTGCTGCTTCTTGGAAAGAGTCGCATTCAACCGCTGGGGATTACGGAAAATTAGTATTGCCAAACGGGACTTCTCCTGAAATTATTACATTTACTGGGAAATTAACTTATCACCATATTATGTTTCTGCCACCAACCAGATAAATGTTCCCTGGTGAAGGGATGTCTGTTAATGGATTATTTCACAAGTAATGAATGACAGTAAATAGAAAAAAACTTGTGGAATATAATCTGTTGTAGTTGTATAATTACTTTAATATTAATTTAATCAGCTATATTCTACACTAAAGTATCTTTTATTGATGGTACTTTTCATTGCCTTGAAAAATATGTAAAATTAAGCCAAGTGTCAACAAGATAGAATTTATTACCTTTCTCAAAATAAAAATATTGGATTATGTGAAAATTTTGATTTTAAAAAGTGTATATTTCATAATTCATTCCATAGAACATATTTATGAATGGATGCTACGGATTCTTTTGAATTTCTTACGGTGTCTCCCTGGACTTCTTTAATTTGTTTGCAATTCTCCCTCGTTTTACCGTTTTGTTCACGATTATTCTATGCGTGTTGTTTTGCATTTAAGGTGTGACCAAGAAAAACAAATAGTTTCTGTACAAATAATATTTTTAGAGAAACTTTGTTTTAATTATCATAAACCCGCTGAATTACTATTTGAGAGAGCATTAATAGCTATTCAATTCATTTTCACATCTTTCTGAGATATTCAATAGTTATTACATTTTTTCGGAATCATCCATCGTTGCATGTTTCACAACTTAACGACTTCTGAGCACTTAATTCTATTAGATGCACATTGCTTCGTACCCGCGAGATAGTTTAATCTTGTGGTCAAGGCTGAGAGAAATTCGCCCTGTTGAGTAACTACCGTTGGAGTAAAATTGTTCGTATAAACACGCAATTAAAACCGAAGTTATCATGAACATCCGAATTAACGTATGAAAATCCTAGTATAATATATGCATTAAATTCCAACTCAAAATATTAATAGACAACTTGTTAAGATCATGTCTCCTAAACCAGTCATTTTAAAAATATGGACAATATTTTTCAGTATTTCCTTCATAAAAGGAATGCCTATAGTATAGTCATAATACTTTCCTTTAACTTTAATTTGGTACTTGGTATGCAAAAATATGCTTTTTTTGACGTGTTTGCCTCGTGATCTCGTTCTTGAAATGATATTAAAATTCTCCGAGTTGACCTCAATAACTACTGTTTAAAAGTATATATTTTAAAGTTACAAATAACAGTAGTTTTTACCAAAACAGTTTAACTACCTTTAAAGTGAAAAATTGAAGATATTTTATAGCATTTCACATCATGTAAAATTTTTATGAAGAAATTTAAGTCCCATTAATTATGTATAGTCTCCGGTCGAATTATAAAAATATTGGACATTTTAAATTTGTAAAATATTAAATTTATTTAACGTCGCATCGACATCAAAGTCATTAGCGACTAAACATATAAATCTACTTTACAACTACAATAAAAAAAAATTAGAACCATGTTATCAAAAACAGTAAGAAAATACAATACAAACAATTCAATACATACATACAATACGATACATACAATACGATACATACAATACATTCAATACAGTACACACAACACAAATATAATAAATAGTTCTTCTAAATGCTATTGTAAATATTCAATATGTAAATGAAAATTTAAAGTTTTTTTCCATATTAATTTAAAAACTAGTAATTTGTTGAAATAATCTGTTTCTGTGGACCCATATATAATATATTACGAAGAATATGAGGGCAAACATTCCTTTGTTGATTCATACAGCGTGTTTTATAAAATAAAGGATAATTAATGGGCAACATGTAATATGAGAAAATGTTTCTTTGTAATTTTTACAATCTCGCATCCTACATGTGTATTGAAAGTGATGTATTATTCTTTAGTTGAAAGTTTAAAATACATTTATTGAAAAAATCTCGTTGTTTATAGGTTCTAATGTGATATATTTAAAAAACCGTTATGTTGCAACATATTGGAGGTTCAGAATACTTGCGAGTTACACACCCTACACTCAATAGTCGTATTTCGATATAGCGATATTTTTCGATTATATGCTGCAAACGTGTCAGAAACCCAGAATTGTTAGATTTAAATTTGCATCTTTGCCATCCATTATATAGTCACAGGTGCAACAATGTCACTACAATCCCTCTGTTTGCATAATTTCAAAGAACATTTCTCACAATAACCTTACCACATACACTTTGTTGGGTGAAGGTTAGTGAGGAAATGATGTGATATCCCAATGGATGAACAAAATCATACGTGCAAGTTTATTAACGCCACAAAAGCGATTAAATAAATCATGCAAACGCAGATCTGTAGTAAAGAAATCGTAATAGTCCCACGCAGCAGTGAGGACACCAATTAATTGCGTTAAAAATGAAATTGATATTGAGACTGTTTACACTGGAGAGAAGCGTTTCAAATAGAGTGAAAAGAACAGACGCTGAAATTCAAAAAAATCCTTAATGTCATACATATTGAAAACAAAACACATTCGGCCCGATTCTAATACTCAGGATAAACTCTAAACAGCTCGACCATTCGTATGGTAAAATAAAGAATAGTCATTCATGGTTTCAGATGCACACTAAAAATATTGTAAATGAGGTGGTAGAGCTCTTATTTCTTGTTGAAATAACAGTATTTGTATTTGTGAAGCTTTGCTTAATAACATTCAGACTCCTTTCTTCTGTAATAATTTTTTTGTGTATGTGAACATAAAAAAGGGATTAGAAGGAATAAATTAGATAAACAACACAATTGCTATACATTCTTATCTTATAAGTTTAAGCAACTCTCCTAGAGTGGCACAAGGCTATGAATATTCCCAGTGAACAATGTTCGTTGGCGGAAACAACTATAGCAGCTGACAGCTCACTTTCACTTCTTGAAAGAGTGTGTTCTCGTGCAATCCAACAAATAATCCTATTTCATCTTCTTTTTTCCAAGAAAAAAAATTGGGTTTGATTAGGTATTACAGTTTGTGATTGTGTTGACATTTCACAAGTAGCGTTCAACCAATTCAAGGCATGGTCTCTGCTTGTAGGAAAAGATGAACACCACATGACAACACACATTTTCACGTATACTTCTCTGTGACAAAAATGATTCCGCGCTACCTACAACATCTGTCTCCAAAAATTGAATTACTTCTCACGGATTCAGTAATGTGTGCGTATCCAGTTCAACGCGTTTCTGCAAATGTAAACAACGAGCTACTCCTGTAGACGGTGAGCGTATGATTTCTAACGTACTAAGCCACACACGAGGGAATAGGCAAAGATATGCGTGTTTATACTGTCACCGCGTCAAATGTCTTAATTGCGTTGCGACAAACATAAATTACGTAATGTGACATAGCATGACTTGGTACGGCGTGATGCGGCGCGGCGTGGCATGGAGTGACTTGACTTGGCATGATGCGTTGTTACTTGTTTGGTGCGATGTTGCGTGGAGTGATGGTGCGGCATGGCGTGCTGAAGTGTGGCGTGCCGTGGCGTAATGTAGCGTAGCGTGGCGTGACATGGCGTGACGTAGCTTGGTGAGGCGCAGTGTGGCGTGGGGGTGATGCGGATTGGCGTGACAAGGACTGTGGTGTGTCTTCGGGTGCCGTGGTGAGTTCTTGCGAGTGGTTGTGTGGCCTTGAGTGCCGTAGGGTGCCGGGGCGTGCTGTGGAGCGCCGTGGTGGGGCGTGACAGGCAGGCAGGTAGGCAGGCGTGGCATGGCGTGGCGTGGCATGGCGTGGCCTTGCGTGCCGTGGTGTGGTGTGGCCCTGGGTGCCGAGGCGCTGGGGTCCCGGGACTTGCCGTGGGGCGCCGTGGTGTGGCGTTGCGCGCTGAGGCGCGGCGTAGCGTGGCATGCCTTGGTGCAGAGCGGGGCGCGGCAGCATGCCGTGGCATGACGTGGCGTGGGGTGCGGTGGTGTGACTTTGGGTGCAGTGGCGTTGGGTGTCGGGGCGTGGCGTGGAGCCTGGTGCGGCGTACGTCGTGGGCGAGAGTGGCGGGGAGCGCACGGGCGTGGGCGCTCCCCTGGGCGCACGTGGACCTGCCCATCGATCGCTTCGCCGAGGCACGCGTGATTGCGCTGTCGACACGCCACGCAACGCCACGGCACGGGTACGCCAGGACGAGACTTCTGCGGCACGCGGAACCATGTACTTCCCTGCAGTAAACGACGCGGAAAATTGAGGCGTTTTTGCCACGTGGTACGAGTGATACTAGAGCACAAAGAAGTTAGTATCGCGGTTTATTGCAAGTATTAGTTTCAGTGCATTCTTTACATTTGAAATGCTACTCATTTGTTGACATCCCTAAATTGATGATTCTTTTTAAATTCGAAAGCATATTATTCCCATTGGTCTCAAAAATAACTCTCTCTTAAAAATAACACGCTTTGCCAATGTGCATTTTTTTGCGTTTTGTGTGTTTGAAGAAAAGTTAGTAATATCACACGTAATTGTTACTATGACGACCAGTTGTCGAGCACAATTGGTGGTGTCGTCTTCTAATGTACTTGTAGATTCATTATTATATAAGTAAATATTATAAAGAGACTGGCCTTTATCAACATTTCGCCATTAGAAATTGTTGTTGTAAATGTAAACCTTGATATGTGAGAAGAGGTGTGCCAACTTTCTTCTTTTTTCTCGGATTTAATGAAACCATTTTGAGGTTATTTCCTCACTTCTCCGTGCGTTGCGCTAGACATGGCATGGATATTTATAATGGCGTCATGTGCATAGACTTACACGTAGTTACTCGTAAATTCTGCGAACTTTGTAATAACTTAGTATTAAAAATATTTATTTGCATACATTTCAATAGAAATTACTGTAAGTTACTATGCAAAATCCATTTTTACAATATTTTCATTGTCACGTATTCTTTAACTAAACAATTTAACTCTAGAACAATGTTTTTTTCTAATTTATATTAAACAGGCTATGAATATTTTGTTTTGTAACATTTCACATTTTTGATTATGTACGATTTTTCAAATTACGTTCTAGCAGTGTGAGTATACTTTTCAGTGTGAAAATGTTTTCTTATTTATCATAACAATAATCTGATCACTGTTGAAGTGCTTTTCGCTAATGTAAACTTTTATTCACTATTTTTTCTGCGGCACATTTGTCTATTTCTTTTCTTTTTATCTTTTCTCTTCGTAATAGAAGTTAGTTGATACGATTGTAAAAACAACTATTACACGTTATAACAAATTAATGTTGACCCATTTTCCAAACTTCTGTACTTATTTTCCCACTCCTATTATAGCGTATTCCACGCGAGTTTACATGTACATCGAATTTGGAACGAAAAGACGCGGCAGCAGCATCTCACATCGCCTGCCATTTTGCTCAAATTAGACCCAAATCGTTCGCAGCGCGAGAACTCTGAGAACAAGCCTCAAAAAGCCGGTTTTAGACTTGCCTTTGACACATCCATTACACCGTGAAGTAACATAACTTGAAATAGGCACTAGAAAACTCTACAATTTGTGCAAACTGTACAATTGTCTTTTGTAAAAGTTGACTAAAGCATATTCAATACTTAATGTCGCATGCAGTTCTAGTTGATGAATCTTGTATGTTAGTATTCTACCAAATTTGATAATCTGTCTGGTCTATTTGCTTCGTTTCACCTGCATAGTTACTCCCTAATCAATAGTACTTAATTAAATGAAATGTAAATCCCACGTCTCTCATTTTACTCTTTCATTTTCCCCTTCTAATTAGCTCATGCTATGAACACCACTGAATCGTATTCATATCACAAAATAAACTTGTATTCAAACATTGCGTCACGAAACACCCATGAACGCCACAATGCTCAGTTATAGTACAAACAAAAATTGTGAATACACCAGAAACTCGACTCACGCCAACCACGAACTTGAAAACTAATCATTGTAAATATCAATAGAACCCGTTTTAATTATTATACATTTATCTATGCTTTTATGTACTCCTAAAACACTCTTTAGACTAACATGGGCTTTTTATCATATTTTTGCAATATCCATTGCGTGTATGATATATATAAACTTGTGTCGTTTTTCTAGCGGCAGATACGTAAAATAGCGGTACGAATGAATGCTTTACCACCGTGTTACAGAAGTCCCTTGCGACTTTGATGATATAGATTTCGTTCTTGCTTTCGAAAAAAGGAAGATACAAGTTAATTTATAGTGGGAAATAGTTCTGTTATTGTCAATATTTTCTTTTTTCCTGATAGAAAAATTTTAAAAAGTGATACTTTTCTTCAGCGTATTGTAATTCAACTCAACAAACAAAATAGTATCGTTCTGCAACCATCTATGGATATGTCTGATGTAATACTATAATAGTTATAAGAAATTTGTTACGAATAGTATATACGTTGTCTTTTGCGATGTTCAACTTGTTGTCAATGTCAAATACCATTATTTTAATGCCATGTTTCCGAGACGGAGAGTCGACTAAAATAATACTTTTGCAGACACACCTGCACCAAACTAGAGGCAGAAAGTCAAGGACTTCTAAAGTTTCACTATTTATAGAAAACAGCAACATTCCATTCAAATTCGGATTTATTACTTTCGATAGGATTAACAGTTGACAAATTGTCCCCAACTGCAAAACTTCTCTTATCTCTTTCTCGTTATTTGAAAAGAGTTCGTTGAAAAAAAAATACAAACAACTTTTGCGCAATCGGCCGACACTCTATCCGGACACGTCGCTTTATTGAGTAGCGTCGGTGCAAAAGGTCAACGCCTATGGTACTAAAGGGCAGCCAGCAGTTCTGACGCACTGGACTCACAGAATGTCGACATTCCATTGGTCAACGGCCGCCGCAGAAATGTCTTTCTACCACTAGAGTCTTCGCTACCGGCGTTTGGAGAACAAACATAGTTTCTACTCAAAGCATCATCAGGTAACTTCACCATTATTTCTCTGTCAGATTTATCGGAATATTATGTATTAATATTTCTCCAAAATACTTGGTCATTCTGCCCAACAAGTACGCATGTATGAAGCTGGCGTGAAGGGCTACCCTTCTAATGTGTTTACGTTACCCGCAGCATTACTAAACGGTGGGGGGTGGGGGCAGGTGAGAGTCCCATCAATGATTTACGGCTCTGGTGGGGTAACGGTTAGCGTATCGGACTGATATGCCCAAATTATCTAGTTACGATCTGATCGAAGTCGTGGAATTTTAATGGCGAAATATATATTCGTACGTCTTCCTTCAAAGGGAAACTAAATGTTGTCTTCTATTGTTGATTTACTGCATGTAAAAGATACTGAAACCCGAAAGAAGCCTTTGTGCAAAATTCAAATCACCAGTTTCGTCGCCCAACTGAATTGAATTGAATTATTGGTTGTTAGGTTTTTATAGTTTTAAATTGTTTATGAAGCCGAAAAGCATTTACATTGTTTAAGACGTGGTTCATGTTTCTAAAATTTAATGAAATTTTTATAAGTGTTTCTTAGAATTTGAGTTATTGATTCAGCATCGTTGACTGAAAAAAGGAGCAATTTACTCGAAAACAGAAAATAAAATATATTTTGGGACTTTTTTGTAGTATTTTAAGTTTAGTAACATACAGCGTAATTCCATGTATTCCTATGTTATTAAGAGACTTCGAAATTTATTTGACATAAAAATCTAAAAATTTTTTGCCTTTAATCTTAAATAAAAATATTGTTCCGAATATTTACTCGTTTAATTGTAGGATTTTAAAATTAAGTCTGTTTTTTAAAAGTGAGTAACTTGAATATCAATTGCTTCTTTAATTTATTGATTGAGTAATAATAATACCTGTTAATATCATTAAAATTGAATGTGACGGGTTCCAGAGATCTCCTCTGGAAATGCAGGAGCCCATGTATACCTTGATATTGCTAGAGTTAATTCTGCAATCCCCAACACTGGTTGTCCCAATGTGACGTCAACCCTTCGTGTGGGTTCGTTCAAAACCAATCGAAGGAGAGAGCATGGAGCGCCTCAACGAAAACGCAAGCAGGAAACGCCCCGCCCAAGTGTTCACTGACCTCGGAGACGTATTTTCCCGCTTTATTTACTGCGTCGCTGAAGCAAACCGACGTGGGTCGCACGCCTCCGCCTGCCATAAAGGACCTCTTATGCCTTCGCGCAATTTTCGTAAGTGCCACCCCTGTCCCGAACACGCCTCCCCGACCATTGAACCTCCCCTCTCATAACCCTAGTAGGAACCCACACTCTCACCCCCCCCGCCGCCCAAGGAGTCAACGCACTTCAGAAAGATACCTTCGTGCAGCTGCCTGCCCTGCGCAGTAGACAGGGTACCAGGTGGCCGGGAGTTGGGAAGAAGTCTTTTGATGTACAAATTATGCTGACATGTGCCTCGGTTGCTTTGTTTAAAGGAGTAGCGTTGGATATTGCCACTTCATGGATAAGAATTCTAGGGGATGTCTAGCAACTTAGGTAACTCAGAGCATCAACTGATATCACTGAAGTTGTCTCTGACTGGGGGGTCGTAAGGTTTGACTTCCGACAATGGAAGAGTTTTTTACACTAGCTACAATATGTAGGTCAAATCCAACCACTGTCTTGAAGAGAATTGTATCGTCCGGCTGCTCCGATTTCGTGATTTCTCCAGTCAATACTTTGATGGAACAGTGCTCTAACAAACGGGCCACGTTCCGGGCGCGTCCTCTTCCTTATCTATCTTCACCCTTTACTTACACTCTTTCACTTTCATGCATTACATGCCGTGAGACCGGTCGGGAGCTTAGAGCCTGTCCCGTCTGGGGCGGTGCTCCTCTGGTGGGAGATACCTGGTTGGGGAGGCCCCGCAAGCCAACGCCTAGGTCGCCGACCGATCTCACCATCCAGCTGAGCAAGATCATCACCACAGATCGTAATAAACATGCACTAAATTTACGAGATTAATAACCTTAACAGCTGATGCGTCCGAATCCATTAGTCAATCAGTTAATAATAGACGACGCCTACTGTTTGTGGTTGACTATCACTTCCAATGTTCATACTTAGAAAAACGAATCCCCTCAATTCTTTATCCATCTTGACTTCACTACCACTTTTATTTCTGGTCGATGGGACCCTCTCCAATCCCATTTCCCCTATTTTCAATGATCTCGAAAGCCTCCGAAAACGAGTTACGGGATGTCATGTCATGGTTCTTTCAGCTTTCCTTTCTTCAGAATGTGTTTCGTTTACTTCTTATTCGTCGCTCGCAAATTTTCCTAAGTGATCCGACCTACTCGGAAACAATCTCCTCCTTCCCTCGTGCCCTCTAAGGAGTTATCGCTGTCTTGGAAGCCTCAGCGCAGCTGGCTGCTTTGCGTCGTACGAGGCGAGAAGAGTCGTTAAATTCCGAAAAGCATGCTCAAAGGTTCCCGGTTGGCTTGTGACAGAGCCGGTATTTTCCCGACGCCTTGGCGCGTAAGTGAATTTTCATGAGTGCCTTATCATACGTTGTAATGTTGCGTGACCGTAACTGCGGCGTCATAGATCTGCAGGTTCTAGATTCAAATCTCAACGTCGGCATACGAAACTGTGGCTGACGAGCTATATAACGCTGGTGCATACAAATGGTGATGTCTGCAAATACTCGAGGTGTAATTCGTAACAAACACTCCGTTGAGTACACTCCTATTCAATTCGGAAGAATGGAGAACATTCACACCAATTCTGGAAGAACGGAGAACATGAAGGATGTCTAGAAATACAGAGATACGTACAACACAATGACAATATTTATGTTACGGATGTATCCGTTTTTATGCATCTTTCAGTGCCGAAAAACAGCCTCCCCTACTGAAATGTTTGCCCTAGTGCAGCCGCAGTGGGTTTTATTAGTCTCCCCATATATCATGGCTATGTGGCTCTTGTGACTGAATCGGTCAATGGATACAGAGATGAACACGCAAAGGTGGTGTGCCCATCGCGCTTAGACCTTCATTAGAGGAATGGATCCAGGCTATATGTGTAGGGCGGTATCTTGTCTACGGCTTACATCTTGTCTTATCCCCACTCTGACAATATACCGATAAAGGATGTAAATAATAATACAAGTTTCTGTTCAATGGTGATACATGGTGCGCTAGGAATGCCACACCACGCCAAAACACACAACGCCCGTGCCGTGTATGGAATTTAACCCTACAGCTCGGATGCAACAACGTAGCAAAAATACATGCCAGTGGCGCGAGTTAAACCCACAGACCTTTCCAATTGGGACGTCGTTTATTGTAGAATTTCTGACATACGCACACTTCCAACAGACTGTACCACATCCCGTGTTTTTATCTCATGTTCGTTGCTCGAGAATTTTCGGGGGTGCTGCCAACCTGGCCAGACTTTCGACGCATTTTCCCCTCCTCTTACACCCTCTCCAGCTCCACTCCTCCGCCCTCCTCGCCTTTGCGAACGCTGCTCTGGAAGATGTCTCACGGCAGAAGGCACAATAAGAGACGCCCGAGAAGAGGCGTGTTGTTAGAGGAAGAGGTGCTCATACACACTCCAGTCTTGTTCTGTCTAATTGTACCTCTGGGACTAGTCAGAGAGTATACGAACTTTTTTTAAATAATTGTTCTCTCTTTTTGTAGTCTGCTAAGGAAAGATAATTAACTATTTGTTCAGAGTACAGAAATCTACGTAAACATACTCATTTGGATAGGTAATCCACCAGTGGCACATTACACAGATGAAAAATACAAAAAACTGAAGTTCTTAGATAATAACATAAAGAAAATAAGAGTAATGCAATGCGGATCACGTGTTATGTTGCAACACTCGTTATTATCATACATAACACGTAAATGATATGTTTTAGGTGCTTGAAACCAATTTTATTTGCTTCATTAGATTCATGCTAGTTTGCATTTACTTTTCACACCCACATTAAGGTCAGCACATTCACAGAAAAATCAATATTATTTTACGAAAGAAAACAGTTTACGCAGGAAGGAAACCAGTAGTCTCATAATACATATTACACACTTCTAGGACAAGCGGAGAAGTTGCAAATAATAAGATTTTGCCAATGAACATACAGTGGGAAATTTAATATAAAGGAGTTGCAAGTATTTGTACATGTGACACTGTCTCTGTTAGGCAACCACGTATGCACAGTTGTTCGACAGATCCTACATGTTCCTTGTAGAATGTGTATAGAAAGTGCCACGACGAAAATTTGTACGTAAGGGGCTGCCAAAAATTGTGGTAAATTTCATATGTTTAACTCTTGAAATTTTCCTCCTTATGATTTTTGCAAAAAGAGATTTTTTTCCGACCCTTCTACACTTTCTAGAAGATTGTAACATTTATTCTGAGACAACCGTCTGGTTAGGAGTGTCAATAATATTTTGAGTAGTGTATATAATAATTGGTATTAACACCAACGTTCAAGCCTCAATATTTCAGCCATGGAAACAAGTGCCGACCACACCACGAGTCGTCCATCTCTGATTCTCAAACGTACAATCCGCCTTAAAATAGTGTCCAACCTAATGACCATCCGACATTAGAGCAACGACGCGGATGTCATACCAAAATCCACAGCATCAAAGAAAGAAGCTGAAACTGAGAAGCATCCATTTATGTTGCATATTACACATCTGATATAAAAAAAAGACTGTTCCATATCCACGAGTGTTAATGCCCTCCGCACAATCCTCCCAGTGAATGCACGGCGTTGAAACCCAGCTTCCGCGAGCGCGTTCCGGGAAGTGAGCTGCGCTGTGTGTCAAGGCCGCCTGTGCGCTTGGCGGCAGGGGCTTCCCCGGCCTTCGCGACGCCCACGCGCCCGTGCGCGCGCCTGCGCACCTGGGCCCTCGCGCAGTGCCACCTGCCTCCTAGGTACGAGAGCAAAATAACATGAAAATATTATTATTATTATTATTATTATTATTATTATTATTATTATTATTATTATTATTATTATTATTATTATTAATAATAAAAACCGAGCGAAGTAGCTCAGTGTGTAGCGCGCTGGATTCGCAATCGGGAAGGTCTGAGTTCGATCCCCGGGCCGGCCATCCTGATCGGTATTTATTTGGTTTCCCTCGGTCACAAGGCGAATGCTGAGATTGTTTCAAAAGACCACGAAGACCTCCCACTACCCCATCTAACACCTCCTACAATCATCCTAGATCTTTCACCCCTCATTATCACTCTATAATAATAATAATAAATAATAATAATAATAATAATAATAATAATAATAATAATAATAATAATAATAATAATAATAATAAATCACCGTTGGAAACCCGAGGGAACATTGAATCTGCAACAACTCTCATACCACAAATTAAGACTTTGATATGCAGTTGGGGATTGATAAGTGCAAAATTCAAGTGAGATAATGTCCACTCTGGAAACCAATGATTATATACAAATATCTGGGTATGCAACAGGGATGTATGATAGCACATCAGAAGCTTAACGAAACGTTAAAAACTGGACTCATGAACCGACTTACGGCAGTTTTAAGAACTTCAATTCTCGAAACCTCACGGTTGCCATCAACCCAGACGCTCTTCCCATTGTCACATTTTCGATTGGTATTCTCATATGGTCCTCAACAGACCTAGAGTAAATGGAAAGACAGGTGCGAGTCTAAATGTCACATGTTGGTTGCCACATCCCAAGAAGCGCTATTCTGAGGATACCACTGCCGCGACAAATGGGCGGGCGTGGTATCGTAAGGTTGTCAAACTACCACGTTAAGAATATATAAGCCATGAGAAAGTATTTTGCAGGGCAAGCGAATACTTCTCAACTCCACAAGGTGGTCATACAGGCAGATGACAACTACACTCCCCTAAATCTAAAAAAACAAAATATATCAATCCAACAGTCATCTCTTCAACAAGAAATGGATTTCTGGAAACAGCCCTCCACGGTGCATATCCTACTCCAGTTCCCAATTCAAATGTCGGTGGAGAATATCGTACAAATAGCTCAGCATAAGATATTCGAACCCTGGGAGTGAAGGCTTTATTGTGGCAATCCAAGATCAAGTTGTTCCAACGAAGAACTGCTTTAAATGCATGATATAATACCTAGAAATACATAGTAAATGTCGAATGTGTGGCCGAGATCATGAAACTATCCAGCATATATCATCTCGGGTTGCAGTGCACTAGCCCCAACAGACTTCAAAACGAGAGACGATCTAGTGGGCTGGATCATCCATACCAAGCTCGCTAACAAATAGAGGATTCTGCAAGACGTTGATTCACCGTACTACCAATATCATCCAGAAACTGTGCTTGAAAACGAGTCCCATAAGTTGTATTGGGACAGCAGTATTCTAACAGATAGAACAACCAGCATAATAGACCCGATGTTATGCTCTGGGATAAACCTGCCAGGAAAGTTTGCTTTATCGATTTTGCAGTTGTCAATAGCAGCAAGATGATGACAACATATCAAGCAAAAATCGATAAATATCGAAAGCTAGCTTCTGCAGTGAGAGAACAATGGCACATTGCAGGCATTAAAACTTTTCCAATTATCCTATCAGCAACCGGAATCGTACCAAAACGTCTTAGCAGATCGTTAGACGACCTAGGTATGGACAAGATAATTATCATCGCTCTTCAAAACTCAGTCATCATCAGTACGTGCTTATTGGTCCGGAAGTTCATGGGAGGACATGTGGGATTCTGAAGCTTTTAAATTTAGCTATTATATTGTAATATCAAGTTTTATATTTTATATTATATTATATTAACTATATAATATTGTAAATGTAAAACAACAGTTACCAGGCTTTGAAGTTGTATCTGTGTGGTAGCTGTACGAGACCAATAATGTGTGTGGAAATGTAATAATAAAACGAGCCAAGTGGCTCAAGGCGTGGCGCGCTGACGTCGCAGTCGGGAGGCCAGGGATCAATGCCCGGGCCGAAAATTGGATCTTAGAGTTCAAGAAACAGTTCTCACTTAGGAGAAACAATTTTTGAACATAATATTTGGTGCCTGCGCGTGTGCACTTGAGTCCCGTTCGATGCACAGTGTCACCTGTGCGTTGGCAAATATCTCCAGAGCCACCGGGTGCGCGGGTACTAACATTTCTAGAAGAAAAAGTTCTGGTCACAAGGGATTAAAAGAATTACAGGGAACGGGTAAAGTAGCTATAACCGTGTTATCATAAAGAAAAAAAGGGATCTTTGAATGTTTCCTAGGAACAAATGTTGTGATGAAAACTCTGTACAAACGTTTTCCTAAAACTACATTATCAGTGTTACCCAGCAATCTGTTTTTTGTGGGCTAAGACACAGTCGACTAAGACACTACTAAGACACAATGTTCAATTCTATCAATAAGACAGGGGTTGTCTAGGTGTTTAATGCTTCAATGACTGAAGCACTTTTTGATCGCGTAACTCTCACAATCAGAGTTGATTATTTTTTCATTGCAGAAATAGAAGATAATAATATTTATTCATAACTTGTATTTTGTAAAAAAATACCGCTATGATGTTCTTGATAATGATCAATACGTGATCAATAAATTCTTATTTTTATTAATTACACAACGTCCTTAATCCTCATGTAGGTCAGTCCTTACCTTTAGTATGCGTGTCTCATTAACTATACCAGTATAAACATCTCCAACATTTAATTACGAATAATTCTATTTATCCTCTTTGTTTTTGTTTTTTTGCATGCTCATAATAAAAATGTATTTTTTAATTATCTACGGAGTAGCTTCTCAGTACCTAACAACTCCACATTAAATATTACGCTTTTAATACACGACACTAGATGATCTACGGCCAATGAGATAAATGAAAAATAACGATAAAATGCAATTTTATTATACAGAATAAATGAAAGTTTGTATTGGATGTTATGAACATACAATTAATTGGCCAATAATAGTACGTACAATTATTCCTTTAATCTCTTATGACTAGCATTTATTTTTTCAAACAACTCTCGGGAATTTTTAGTATTATAGTTAATTCACATTTTCCCAGTGAAATACGCTCAATTCTTAGAATATCTAGAATATTTTAAATTCCACATACTTAATATTATACACAGGTGTCCAAATAGAAAACAACAAAACTTTGAAAATAAAATCTTAAGTCACTTTTAAGAATATTTTGCTTAATAAACGCCTACCAGAATAGTCAAGCTGCAATTACTCAAAAGTTGGTTTGAAAAAAATATTTTTAATCAGAGAAGTAGAAGAATCAGTGAAAACAAATTAACACTCCAAAAGCACATAATTTGTTTATTGATTGTAGAAAGAAATATTAACCCAAACAAGCAATTGAATTCTGTAAGTTTGGTCGTTCGAAATCATTTAGTATCTCAGCACTCATTGTGTCTTTTGGCACGACTTTAAATTGTCGCTTCAATTGTTCAGAATGTCATTCTTTTCTGATGTACAATTCAGCCCATTGTAGTACGGAATCAGTTACTAATTGGAATACTTCCCATGCATATTTATTTCCTCAAAAACACATGAAAGTTGCGTGCATTACAAGTGCAGCTTTGTAACCAACGTGTCGGACTGGCACTAGACTTTAAATTACCCAAAAGATAAAAATCAAATGGAGATTTTCATGGCCAATTTTGACGCCCCTTATTTATGGATACTTCAAATCAAGATTAGTTTGCACAATTTGCTTAAATGGGCTCTGCTAAATGTGTTAAATTCGCTCCATGATCCTGAAAGTACAAGTACTTTGAAGAAGGGAAGCAAAAGGCACATCCTTTAAAAGAGAAGGTAATTCATGTTCTAACAACATCAAATAAGTGACTCTAGGAAAAGTTCCATCAAAGAAGTGAGGTTCTTTAAATTGATGCCCAATGATTTTGATTTTCACGCGCTGCATGTGAGTTAGAAAGAACCCTAAAAACTCTTTCTGGAGTTTATTATTCCACTTCTCGTGAACTGTTTGTCTGTGAATATTCTTCTGCAAATGCCACGTTCCCGGAAGAAGCCAACCGCAAAACTACGTGGGCAATTCTCTGTCTTGTGGTTGCAGCAATATTTGCAATAGGACAAACATTCGTTGGGAAGAAATTTCACACGGTCACTTGCTTCTTCCAAATCTGGAGAAATGCCGTGTATGGAGGTCAGAGATGATGTGCAATTTTTCCTCAACTTTCTGAAGTTGTTAATAAATGCACTTTTTGTGCGGTACATTGCGATTAAAATATTCATGTACAGTACCTTTCATTACGAACTGCCGTCACAAAACCAGTACACTAAATCATGTCTACGTGTTCCTCGTTCTAGAAATTTGCGCATTGCGCAAAAATGCAGCGTCAATATTGCAAAGTATGGATTTTATTAATACACTCTTCGACTAGTTACCCTAGCCCATATTCCTTAATAATTTCTTCCTTCTTATTGTTTAAGGTCAAACATATCTCGTGAATTATATTTTATTGACTATATAACTGTATACTTCTTGAAGTAGTTGAACACACTCTTTATCTATCTGAAAGCATGTGTTATTTGGTGATACGCATAGGGCAAGATATCCTTATAAGTCGATTAGTTTAGGATCTGCGTAATATACTGTGGTCTCCGTTTGGACCATGTTACGCGAAAGATTCTGTGACACGATAATAGACATCTCTGTGAGAATGATTCGATTTTCTTGTTGCCTAAAATCGGCAATTATTGTTTAAAAAAATCTAGTTCCAGTTTAAGAGATATTGGGTTGTTGGTTGGACCTTGTTGATGTGATAGTGATAGAATAATAATAGATTTTAAAATGTTAGTATTGTATACCGAAGTTCAGAGTTCATACGTTAATTAGTTATTGGCATTCGAAAAGTTAATTTTAACTTTGATCGTTTCAACTGTTTGGAAATCAAACGTAATGTTTTGTGTTCTCCGAATTCGCAATCAGAATTTGAACTACGAGCTACATCATTGTGTATATAATAGATTTTTATTGTGAAATGTAAAACTGTTACACGTGTTTAATGACAATGTGTGTAATTTGGGGCCTTTTAACAAATATCAATAATGATTTTCTGTGCGTTATTTGGAGACATTCTAACTAAAATTGCTCAATTTTCTCAAATAATTTTGTAGTGTTCACAGAGAGAAATGTTGAAAAACCTTTTATTGATTTTAACATACATTTGAAAGGAAAATCATTCTTATTCCTTCATATTTCAGCATATAATTGATATGTGGCAGGAGTTTCCCGACATATATCTAACTGAAAATTCGCGGTTGGTTGTGATCTGCCGTTATTATGCTGAGCGCCTCAATTAATTTATTGCAGTGTTATGCGACAGTATTTTATTTGTTGTATTTTAGCCATGTGGGTGCTATATTTTGGTAAACCATTCATTGTGGTTTTTCTACTACACTTTTTGCTACTGCAGTCCAATAGTTTGCTTTATACGCCATGGCAAGAGACGTCGCATTAACGCATAATAAAGCTTATTTATCACAATGGACTCGATTGGCCTAGGACAAACAAGAGTCACGCCCTTTAATTGATTTAGTTACGTACACAAGCGTGAATATCTGAGAGATATATTCGTGTTGCGTTTTCAATTTTGGGAATATATAATACTTTATAGACTTATACACCGCAGGTACTATCAATGAATCGCATTCTGTTTTTCGCAGCGTCTGAATTTACTCATAGTTTATATGCCTTCTTTATAAAAAGAAATTGGATTGTGGACCAATGATCGATTGAAAATAGCAGGAGCTTATTGGAAAATCTCAATGACGGGTTTTAAGTTTACTCAAAGTGGGTAAGGAGATTTCAAAGCACTGAAGATTTTGTAGAATTGTAAATTTCTCAATCATGCTCGCCGAGTGCATTGCGCAATGCAACGACTCTGTCGTGAGTCTATATGCAGTGAGCACCAAAATATTACGAAACACGCTTAGCGTACCTTTATTAAATTATTAAATCAATTGTTATTTGTGAAACAGATGGAGTGAAATTTTAAATATCATTTTAAATATACTAGTGATTCAAAATACGAAATAAGGAAATAAAATAGCATTATATATTTAATACGACAAAAGTGGGTGTTGAATAAATGAGGATTGATAGTTGAATAAAAGTTGCAAAATTAACATGGTATTAGAAACCTAAGAGACAAAATTTAGTAAAATGACGTTCAGTACTTTTCTATTTCATCTATTCAAAAATTGCAAGTTCAACTATTTTGAGAATGATTTTATCTCTCGCTTATCGTATCTTGTGTCTGAATAGACTCGTATTGTTTCTAGGCAATGAAAACCTCTGAATTCCAATTTTAGTAAAAACAATATTTCAGCTAAAACATATAAGCTCCAAATTTACTTACAGAGATAATTGAAAACACTTCAGGTTTTTCAAGTCTTCAAGACTTCACCAATACTAGCTTAGTGATGTACAGTTAAAACTAAAGAATTTGTTTTCTACTATTTTATGTTCATTGTTAATACGTTTATTTTAGTTTCTACTGTACAAATTTGAAAAATGGAGCTATGAGATGTTATTGCCTAATTACGATGAGTTTCACATTAAGTAGAACGCGTAGAAAGCCCGTTCCGTGTCATATTTCTAAGTCTTCCTTTCAAAGTCAACGAAAATAAAACCAAACGAACTGTTTACTTCCCAAAACACCACTTTCGGTTCGCCGAGTCGCAAATGAATGGAAAAGCGAAGCCGCAATCCCTGCCGGGGAGAGGCAATCGCCTGTGGTAGGGCAGAGCGTGGCGGCCGCGCGTAGCAGACCGACAACGCAAAGGGCTGGTTTCAACCGGGTCAGGCTGACCGCCGTTGCCCCGAGCCGGATCAGAGCGGGCTTTGTGCCGACGTTTCACTTTCAGATGACCCGGCGATGCGGCGCTGAGAGAGAAAGGGATGGCGGTCGCTCGAAGGGACGGAATTCTACTGACTGACAGCCCTAGATAATTTTTTTCTGTTCATTGTGACACTGTTCTGTTATATCGACTGAACAAAACCTAACAGGTGAGTGAAAATCCAGCCTTAACGGCCTGCGTCCGTTAAGTTCTTAACAGTCCGTGTCCGTTACCAACTATCGAAACAAATGAGTTGTAGCTACAGATGGTGGATGAGAGCTCCAGTATAAATAAAAGATGAGATGTCGCTCGTTGGATGGTACGGAATGCTACTGACATTTTCCGCTTTAAGGAAAGTCCTTAATAATTTTAATGTTCATTGTAATATTGTTCTGTTATATCGACTTATCAGAACCAAAAAGGAAAACAAAAATCCAGCCTTGATGGTTGGCGCCCGTTCAGTAAGTTACAGTCCGTGACCGTTAAGAACAATCGAAAAAAATAAGTTGTAGCTAAAAATGGTGGATGAGTGATCCAGTGCAAAGAAACATGAGGCGTCGCTCGTTGAAAGATAGGAAATTCTACTGACAAGTTTCGAGTTAAGGAAAGGCAGATAATTTTAATATTTATTGTTATACAGTTCTGTTATATGTGGATTAAATGGTATAATTGGGTTTAAATGTAGGCATCTAATTAAAACAATAATCCGTGTCTGAATTTATAGAACGGTATAACCCGTGAGTGCCATGTTAATATTGTTTTAACCTCACGAGTGAGTTTGTATCATTCAAATATCACTTGAAATTGCATATGTAAAATTTATCCAGCAAAATAGTTATTTACCAAGGGAATTGTAAGGGTTGTAATGATCGAGCGGCGACAAACAGCCCGAGGATCTTTGGTTCTCGGACTTTTTGTTTTAAATTTATTCAGTTATTGAGGTTTTTAGTTTATTCAGATTAACTTTCTTACCAATTAACTGTAAGTTAACTTGAATCAGATCCTTTTTTCATATTCACCTCATATAATTCCCTTCATATGACATGTAGAAAACTGTTTTGTATTTCTCTGTAACCTGTAAGACCCTCTCTAATCAGGTGAGTTATGAATATCGAGCTCCGTATCGAAGGCAATAACGCGCGAAAACTTATCAGTGAAGCCTAATTTTAAAAAAATTCATTGCAATGGAAGGCAAAGTAGAACAGTGTTCATTCCATGAAGCTCCCGATTGACACACGAGTATTTGAGGGTGTAAAAAGCCCACTTAATCTCTGGTTTTCGGAGTTCAATATCAATAAGTTTCGCTGGCGCCGGATCGGCGACGCGTGTCCGCTTCGAATCGGACAATTAGGTGGCGCGCGCTTCCTCTCCAGCGGGCCGTTAAGCCGGCGCGGGGCGAACGGCGCGTGGACAAGTTATGGCAGCGTGGGAGTGGTTCGGGCGGCATAAAGCAAACGGGCGGGGAGCGTCGCGGCCCGCGCTGTTGACAGCTGTCGCTCGCGCTGTTTGGAAGTCCTCGCCGCTTGTTTGCGCCACCGGCACTCGGCGCTATCGGCGCGCACATCGCTCTCGCGCAAGCGGCGTCCTGCCCCGCCCCGCTCCGCCCCGCTCCGCCCCGCTCCGCCCCGCTCCGCCCCGCTCCGCCCCGCTCCGCCCCGCTCCGCCCCCGCTCCGCCCCGCTCCGCCCCGCTCCGCCCCGCTCCGCCCCGCTCCGCCCCGCTCCGCCCCGCTCCGCCCCGCTCCGCCCCGCTCCGCCCCGCTCCGCCCCGCTCCGCCCCGCTCCGCCCCGCTCCGCCCCGCTCCGCCCCGCTCCGCCCCGCTCCGCCCCGCTCCGCCCCGCTCCGCCCCGCTCCGCCCCGCTCCGCCCCGCTCCGCCCGCTCCGCCCGCTCCGCCCCGCTCCGCCCCGCTCCGCCCCGCTCCGCCCCGCTCCGTCCCGCTCCGCCCCGCTCCGCCCCGCTCCGCCCCGCTCCGCCCCGCTCCGCCCCGCTCCGCCCCGCTCCGCCCCGCCCCGCTCCTCCCCGCTCCGCCCCGCTCCGCTCCGCTCCGCCCCGCACGGCCCCGCTCCGCCCCGCTCCGCCCCGCTCCGCCCCGCTCCGCCCCGCTCCGCCCCGCTCCGCCCCGCTCCGCCCCCGCTCCGTCCCGCTCCGTCCCGTCCCGTCCCGCTCCGCCCCGCCAGGCCCCGCCCCGCCCAGCTCCGCCCCGCCCCGCCCCGCCCCGCCCCGCTCCGCCCCGCCCCGCTCCGCCCCGCCCCGCCCCGCTCCGCCCCGCTCCGCCCTGCCCCGCCCCGCTCCGCCCTGCCCCGCCCCGCCCCGCTCCGCCCCGCTCCGCCCCGCTGCGCCCCGCTCCGCCCCGCTCCGCCCCGCTCCACCCCGCTCCGCCCCGCTCCGCCCCGCTCCGCCCCGCTCCGCCCCGCTCCGCTCCGCCCCGCTCCGCCCCGCCCCGCTCCGTCCCGCTCCGCCACGCTCCTCCCCGCCCCGCCATGCAACGCCACCCTGCCCCGCCCAGTCCGCATCCCGCAACGCCATCTTTGCTCCTCAGACCTTACGTCGAAACTGCTCTTTCTGTCGGATCTCGGTTTCATCCCCACCCGCCCTCACTCATGCTACCAGCTCCTCACTCACCGTCACCTATCCTCGCCCGTCTTCACCCATCTTCACCCGTCTTTACCCGCTGTCACCCGTCCTCGCTCTCACCCGCCCTCGCCCGCTGTCACCCGCCTCGCCCGTCCTCACCCTTCTTCACCCGCTGTCACCCGTCCTCGCTTTCACCCGCCCTCATCCGCCTTCATTAGCTCTCACCCGCCCTCACTAGCCCTCAACCACCACCACTTTGCCCTACCCCTTCCCCCACTCACCGTTCTGTCTACCTCCTGTTGCCCCGCTGTATACCGCCCTATCTCGCCTTGATTCCCGCGTGCCCCGTCATGCTGTGTCTTACCCCGTTGCGTCTATTCGTGACCCCTCGTGACACCTTCAGCACTGTCGTGACCCGTCGTGTCCAGCCGTTTGGTCTAGCCCCTCGTCCCGCCGTGAGGCGAAGTGTCTCATCGTATGCCATCGAGATTCATCGGTTATGGACATGGCCCGTTCGGCCGGGTCTTATCTCTAATATCTCACCGCCTCTCGCCCACCACCATGGCTCGCCTTCATCACCTACCAACGCCACGGTTCCGTACCGTACCGTCTCCGTCCCCGCCTTCCTCTCAATTCCACCACCAGGTCCCCTCTCTGCCGCCACCTCCGGTGCTCTTGTCCTGCCTCGTTCCGCCTCGACACCTCTCCGGGATCGCTCACCCTTGCTGCGTGTCCTCGCCCCTACACCGCATGTCTCCGTGAGGAGAGGGGGGAGGGGGGCGAAGGGGGAGCGAAGGTGAAGGCTGCTCTGAGGTCGTAACCCTGAAGTTTCCGAAGCGCGTGAAAACTACGGGCGCTGTCTCGGGGATTCCCCGTTATTGCCTTCGCAGAGGCGCTGGTTCTCTTCTCTCTCATTGTGTTCGAACGTTCATTTATTTTTTGCCACCTCCATTATCTTAAATTTCTTTGTGAGATAATATTTTTTTCATGTCTTTGCCATTATTCTTTTATTTCCCACTTTCTTTCTTCTTCTTTTACTACATGTACTGCTATCATCTTGACTTCTATTTCCCACGACCCACTTGTTGATGATATACTAATAGTTTCCTATTTTTCGCCGATGTTTTTTCTTATATGATTTTGTCACGTTTATTTACTGTTTTATTTTTTGTTTACATATTTGTAGCTATTTCATCCTTTGAGTTCAATTGTTGGCCTTTAGTTTTCACCCCTTGCTCGTATTTTTTGTTATTTTTTCCTAGTCTTCGTGTGTGGACGTTACGACCTGAGAATGTTTGTGTAAAGTACATGCTAACTGTGACCGCGTGTTTGAAAAAAAATCACGCAAAGTTGTTTATGTGTACCAACTGTCACACCAACTCACTTAACTTTTCTGTTCTCTAAACGACATCTCGACCATATGTTTTCTGAGTCTTACTATTGCTATTTTTGTTTTGACGGATTTTCTTTTTTTTCAGTTCCAAACAGAAGCGCTCTCTTTCGACCCCATTAAATATTTTTATGTTGAGATATCTAATAAAATTAGTTGAGATATTTAAAATAATTTTACGTTGAGATGCCTAGTTGGAACATTGGATAATTAATAGTGATTAACTTTTTTGTAGATTTTTGTAGATTTGATAGTGTTGCACACATTTTCAAACATTCATGGTCCTAGAGGTGGGGAAGAAAATTGAATGTCGGTTTGGTTTCGAAGAGCTGAAGTCCGATGACGGAATGTGGGGTGAATCGTTTTTATAATTATTAGAATGTGTTAGTTCCTAGAATTTGTGAATTGTTATTTGGATGTCGAAAACAAGCGTCATTATTTACTTTAAATATTGAACTAGAGTAGAAATGATATTAAGTTTAATATTGAAATCTATTTGAATGTATTGAAGACTCTCCTCCAGAGAGATCAGAAAACTAATAAATTTTGATTTTGGTTTGAAGGAGTTGTGCCCGTTAATTGGCCGAAGAAGGAAGATCTTCTGGCTATCTTTTGTCTGCAAACTCGAACATTTAAGTGAAGTGTTTTTGGTCATACAAATTATTCTGAAACGTTTTGGCTACTTTGGACTTGCACTGCTGTTCTGAGAGACCGAATATACTCGTACGTCCAATAATTCATTGTTAGAATTTTTCATATTATATAACAATACCACTCGGATCTATTTAATACGTAAAAGATCTTTACCTAAGACAAGCGAAAGATATTACCTTGCGATTTTGAGTAGCATTTATTTGTATTCTTAATATGGTAACATGTTAAGAAATTGTGTAACTGGTCAACTGAACACTGATTTAAATACAATTATCTGTCAAAAATGCTAACGAAAATATAATTTTCTTAAAAACAGAATGTCAATAATAATGTTTTTAAAGGACTATAGTAATCCAAGCGATCATTGAAGGTTTAATTATAATTTTGTCGGTACAAACCCACAAAAATTGAAACTCTTGCGATTTCGACATTCAAGTACAAGCATTCAGACGATTTATGTATATCCACGGGGAAGATCTTTGATATCTTTGATGTAGTTGTGCCGGAAATACGAAATTCCACGAATCTTATTTCTCTCGTGTTTTTATTTGAACGGAAAAGGGGTTTGACTTCTGCCGTTTCGTGGATTTTCAGTGTATAAAGAAACAGACCCCTCTGAACGAGAAAAGAGATCTCCGTGAAAAGAAGACAATCTCCTCAACCTTTTACGCTACTCAACCACAGGCAAAACGTATTATCTTTCTTCCTTTTCTCTCTCTTTCTTTCTTTCTCTCTCTCTTCTTTCTTTCTCTCTCTCTCTCTCTCTCTCTCTCTCTCTCTCTCTCAATCTCTCTCTTTCTCTTTGTATTTCTCTTCCAGCTCCCATTTCTCTTGTTAGCTAAATGCAAACTTAGATTAGAATGTGCATGTAGAACGAAATATATTTACAATGTAGTTGATATTTCTTTTATTTACTGCCACGAATAATTAATTTTCAATTGATTCAGGAAAAAATGATAATTAGTAAGTAAGAGAAAATTCAAACCTTTTGATTTTTCATAATGCCAGATATTTTCGTGCTAGTGTTAGAAAATTAAAGAAAGGATTTTGAACATGAATTTACTCTTCAAGCTACTTCTTTTAAATATATTAAAATATTTATATTGCTGAAAAATACAAAGATATATATTGTGAGATATATGAACTTAGAGAAATTGAAGCAATCAATTATACACATCACGTATGTTTCCAAAGTATATTTTACTTTGCGGCATTGACGGTAATTACAGACAGCTTGAAGACTCTGGATTAATACAAAAGAAGAGAGTCTCTTGACGACTACAGGCAACTTCACACGTATCTGTATGCATGCATTTGCCAGCGGTACTAGCGTAATTTGCTCCATTCGTGTCACTAAAGTCTTGCAGACCAGCTGACCGAAAATAATTACTGCTACTTCATCGGTCTTCTGTATCAGTTTACAATATTTTTTTTTAGATGCTATAAAAATTAGAAAGGGCAGATTATTATCCTTAAACATTTTGTAGGGCAGAATATTTATTTTTCTATAAATTACACTGGTCGACAAAATTTAACGTTTTGTCTGTTAAACGGAATATAATGGTTGTTTCTTTTGGAAAATGGTCCTCAGATTTCAAAATTGTGAAGTGTTTATTTGTAACTGGCTAGGTTTTTTGTAATAGACAATTAATAAGTGCACATTTTTGTAAGTTAATGGTTTCTTTTACTTTAATTACATCATGATCCCAATTAAAATATAATTTTGAACGATTGTTTACTGTATTTCTTTGGAACATATCCTTTTTTAGTGCCCAGCAATTGTGTGCAAGCATATTTTGATTCCATTTTCCCTTATAAAATTTTTCCATAGTCTTGGTGGAATCACCCACCATGTTTGTCGCTCACAGCACCGAGATTTTCAGTAAAGAAGTCTAAGTATGAATACACAAAATGTATCTTAATAAACATATTACATCCCAGAAGTTCATAATTGTGAAGTTCAGACACTATCTCTTCATAGGTCACAGCTTTTCTGTTACCAAGAAATTACGCTACGACCTTTTGAAGAGACGTTAAAGCCACCTTTTCCACACTAGTCAAACTTCCTCAAAGTAATGGTCCCTCATAAGCTCCTTCATTTGCGATTCTTCTAATAAACCCTTCTTTATTTGTGCCTTAATGATCCTCGGGAGTTTGTACTTTCAGTAAAGGTTTGCGCGTTGGTCTCGCTGCGTTCTGGAGTTCATATCCTAGCTTAGTCAAACTTTTTTGAAAGTTGGAAACGCTCGCATAGACGTGTTGGTTCAATGCAATAATCCCAAAGTGATTTTCCCCCTCGTAACGGCATTATGAGAATGCATATGGGGATAAGAAATAAGTAGGGAAAATTGAGAGATTTTAAATCGAATGAGATAATGTTAGGATAGACATTTCACAAGAAAATGAAAACCAGCAAAATGTAAATAGAGTAAATAAAAACACACTATCAGAAATAAAGGAAATTTCTAGAATCTAATATCAATAAAGTAAGGATGTCCAGGAAAAGACGAGAAGAGGGAAATTACGAAAACAAGGTGATTTTAAGTATGAAAGGATGTTTTCGAGGGAGGAACGAAATTACAATGTAGAGAACAGTTAGTTGTTAATTATGGTTTATAGAGTGAGAATTCCGGTACAAACTGAATCTCCTTTCCTGGAAGAAAGACATTTTCTGTAGGTTTACATATTAGGGTCTTGTTTCTCCTTACACCAGAACTACTTTAACGGTATCAGTTATAGCCACCACAAGGTAGTGGTGTAGGGATTTGGTGGCAAAGCCCTGTTTAGACGGGGGTTTTAGAATTCACTGTTGATAATACCTACTAGCCTCAGCATCTACCTTCAAAGCTCTTTATCATGCTTGGACCACCCTTACCCAAACCTGAAAATACTGCTCCCAAGTGACACTGCTGTCTAGTAACAGCAAAACGGGGCTGTACGCCCTGTATTACCGCGTCTCCGTTGTATTTCCAAGCGACACGGAACTCATTTCGACAAACACGGCTCGACGGGATGCGCGCTCCGTCTGTTTCCGATGACGCGTCGCGTGCGAAGCGGCAGCTGACGGAAGTCCCCGCCAGAGAGCGCGGCAGTCGCCGGGTGGCGAGCGGGGCAGTTCAGTCGTCGACAATGAGCCTCGTGTTGATGGAAGCCTCCGAGAGGTGTGCGGTGTAGCCGTAGAGCGAATGTCTAAGCTAACTAGCACATTCCTGGAAAGAAGTAAAGTGGACGTGTATTCCCTGTTTACTCTTGGCTCTTAAGGGGTTATATAATGAGAAGTGTTGCATAAATCAGGGCTACTCATGTGGGTCTGTCACAGGTGTTGCCCGCTGCTCGGTTAAGGCTGCTCGATGACGGGAGAGAGAGGAGATCAGACGCGATCGACTCTAGTCTAGTGAAATGCAAGTGGCGTACGAGCAACTGTAGAGAGACGTCGCGTGCCTTCTGTGCTCCAGGCTTCACATTCCAGTACTCCTGGCTTTACTTTCACACCATATTGTATTTTTTCTTGCAGACAATACTCCGGATTTTTGGCGAACTCAAAGCTTTAACAGTTCCGCTTATCAATGTTAATGCAATACTCTAAGAACACTAATGGGGAGTCAACGCCAGATCTCAGAATACATTTCTATTTAACAGAAGGATATTATTTTATATTTAAGAACTAATTCATATATTTACCAATACAATAAAGTTATTTCAAGCATGCTTGTTTTAACTATTTCCAATATTTTGAGGTTAGGTAAAGGCTATGATACGGTATGATACATTTGTGGTCCTTTAGAAAGAACACAGGTGGCGACGCACTTGTTTATTTGTTGTGAAGAATTAGTTTAACATTTATTATGTCGCTTCAATTGCACAGCTGCTCTCTACATTGACAGATACAATAATATCTTAACGTGATTACATGCAAACCTGGCTGCAAGAGAACGCAAGTTTCCAAGTCGGAATTGCGCATGACTACAGTTACGAGTTTTTGTTAAACATCCGAAAAACGGCGAAAGACGAAACTATCACTAAGGGTTTACAAAGGCTTCTAATAATAAAAGTCCTAAAAGATGAAACAGTAACTTTTTAACTAAAAAAAGATAGAGGATAAAAACGAAGGTGAGGATAGTCTTTTACCCCCTCTTCTGGTATGCAACTGCTAATAACAGCATGAAATAATAAACATGGATGTAAACAGTATTAATCGGAGTACAAAATAGTTATTTATATTACGAGTGGTTTTATTTTTGCGTGTAGGGATGGTTACGACACAAGGTATATAGATCAAGTGGTGCAATTCCTTGAGAAAAATAAAATTACTTTGACCACGTGTGTTATAAAGTACATTTTAGACGGTCATACTGACTTTCCTTTTCCAATTCAAGTATTAATGTAATATAATTGGGTACCATGTTACATTAAGATCAGTAGTAGCTGAATCGAAACTGTTTTGTTTTCTTTGTTGCTTTATGAATTTTGTCTGAACATTTGATCATCATTTCATTTAAGTGATAAAAATTAAATTTTATCACGCTCTGCATTCCCTAAAAGTACCGCTTTTTAATGTGTGTCTAAAATAACTATTTTATTCATATTCAATTTTACCGTCAATAAAGTACTTTACGTCAGAAAAACTGACTGACACCTTTGTGCAGTCTTTCTCCAAACATAAAGAAATACATCTATTGACATTCCTGCAATCTTCACACATTAACCCAAGGGATTGTACAGTGAAGCTATTTACGAACTGGGCAGAGTTTGGACAGTTGTCTCGTGGGAGTAGTACCGCGCATTTCCCTGTGGCACGGTCTCTCCTCTTGGGAGATTTTTGTTTGCAGTATCCTCAGACACATCCCATTTCCTTTCAGTACTGATTATCAACACATACTTTATCTCAACATACGAACATAACAAGGAAATAAAGCGATTTGAATTGAAAATACAGCATGCAGCAAGCAGCGACTTTCCTTTACAATTTTTTTTTACCGAAGTGGCAGAAAGTGGTGTAAAAAGAAGCAAATACAATCGTGCTCTCTGGCAGAGAACGCCAGTACGTCACGCTGTATTGTTACGTTGTGAGGTTTTTGAAACATTCAAAAACAAACTAGAAACATTAATGGAAATTCGGAAACAAATATTAAAAGATATTTATGAAAAAATCCGCTCCGCGGGCCATTGACTTGAGAAAGCCTGAATTATTCTGAAAACAACAACAAAACAAACAACAACAACATCGTACATTCTTCGCGTAACTTGAAGTTTGGTGCAATATGTTGTTAATCGAAAATATTAATTTTGATGAAAATGAAGCTTTTTTTGTGCTTTGGGACGCGTAATTCAGTAATGTGCACTTTCTGGCACTGCATCACACACTATAGCTGTGATGGCGCCGAAAAATAGAAGAGAGAAGAAAGACTGTTAACAATAACTCATGTCGCAATAACTCGCATCTATTTTCCTGATCCAATTCACGACACCATTGTTTAATATGTTATTTTTATTGGGTAACCAAGAGAGATAAAAATAATCTCTAAATACAAATAATGCAGAGTAATCTAACGAATAAGATCTAGTCTATTATTTTGTGAGGCACAATTACATTTTGAAGGGATTTCACATAAATGATAACACCACGAGGGTAATTTCATTAGGATAATTCGTTTTCGTGTAGGTATTTCATCACCGTATTGAAATTCATGGACTGAAATGGTTGCAATTTCACCTCGGAAACATTCTGTATCAAAAAGAGCATGGCAAAGGCTCGAGTTAAACTGCAAAAGTCGGGCGGCGGCTTTGTAGCGCTCGGAGCTGTCAGTCGGATTATGAGCTTTCATTTCGCTCGCGGCTGGTCGCACGCCCCTCCGCTCCCTTGGAGCCACCTGGCGGATGAACTTGGCGGCGCCCTTTGTTTGCTCTTTGCTTTCGAGGCGCCACCGAATCCTCGCATCGACCTCGGCTCCGGATTTTGCGCTTTGCCATGGTCACTGAATGCGTGGCCTCGCGTTCTTTGGTTGGCGTTGGGTGTAGCAGCGATCTGGAGGTGAACTTTTTAATTTATGTAAATAAATGTGTGGGGCAAAACGGAGTAAAGTGAAAGTTTGTTAATTAAGAGAAGAGAAACGAGAGTTTTGTGGCAATGTTGGTTCAAGGTGAGAAGGTAATTGCATGGTCTTCAGTGTAGATCATCTCGTACGCTCATGTACATGTATCCGCGCACGCACATACACACATCGGCTCGATGCGTAGTAACGAGCGTTGTAAACATGTAAGAGTGGACTGGACTGCGAATGTATATGCAATAAACACAAGCAAAATTGGGTCAGTATTATAGAAACTCGATTAAAGCATGCCAATGCAATTTTTTTTTTGTATCTCTACACGCGGCCCTCTGACAATTTTATTAATATAAAAACAGAACATAAATGATAAACTGGTTCGAGCAAAAAGCGCCAAAATAAAGATGTTGATATCCGTAAAGAAGAAATCCTGCATTTCTGCTGTGCGTAGACTGTGGAGCGTGCCGACGCTACTTCGCCTGCCTTACGTTGCGCTCGGAGGCAAATTCTGCTTTGTGTGCAGCAGTTGTGCTTCCCCCGCAGGGACGAAGCACGGGCGACGCAGATTTCGCTGAGACGGCATTTACCGTTGTGTTCATCCAGAGATGCTCAGTTAATTTACTTATTTTTAGAGTACTGCTATTCGAGATGTATCTTTTGTCAGCATCGCCTAAACTTCTTCTATCCAATCCACTCCAACTTTATCGTAGTATTTGCATTGTCTTTATAGTTTTCACCGGGACCTCAACTTCTATTCATAGATCTCCTCCTTCGTCGTATATTACTTTTATCACCTTCTCGATTCTCCCATTGCCTTTCATCATTTTGTTGTTACCCCCTTCCTTACGTACGTTTTAACTCTTATGTCTGCCTATTTTACTTTCCAACGCCGCCACTTCCATCCACATACACCATGTGTACTGCTTCTGCCTCAGCCTTCTTAAACTTTTCCCCATCGACATCTCCTTTCCAGGTTTCCCCACTTTTTATCTCTGCGTTCTTTACTTTCATCTCTATTAACACCTGATTTCTTACACGAACCCCACCTCCTCTGCTTCATCCTTGTATCCACACCTACCTGCAGCTTGATTCCCCTCCCTTCTCTTCATTTTCCTTCCCCTTTATTGTCATTTCCCATTTCTCCGTGTACCTCATTTTCTTTCACCATCACTTCATTTTTCAATTTCCCTTGACCACAGCCCTATATTCTCCACATCATCCGCCTCCCCCTCCAACTCATCTCCTACCTATGCTATCTTTCCGCTGGCTGCGCTACCACCAACTCCACCCCCCCCCCCACCACTTCGTCCTCCGCCCTCCTCCCACGTCCTCCTCCCTCCTCCCTCTTCCCTCCTCCCTCCTCCCTCTTCCCTCCTCCCTCCTCCCTCTTCCCTCCTCCCTCCTCCCTCTTCCCTCCTCCCTCTTCCCTCTTCCCTCCTCCCTCTTCCCTCCTCCCTCTTCCCTCCTCCCTCTTCCCTCTTCCCTCCTCCCTCCTCCCTCCTCCCTCTTCCCTCCTCCCTCTTCCCTCCTCCCTCTTCCTTCCTCCCTCTTCCTTCCTCCCTCTTCCCTCCTCCCTCTTCCCTCCTCCCTCTTCCCTCCTCCCTCTTCCCTCCTCCCTCGCGGCCGCCCCCGCAGCTTCGAGCTGTTGTTTGCGCCTGGGGTGTGGACCGGATGGTGGGCTGCGGCGCCACCGCGAGTGACCTTGAGGCTTGGAGCCGTGTGGGGCCCTTATTGACTCGCGTCGCCCAACGCGATGTCGGGTAGGATGCGCGGCTCTTGTGCGGGATGACGTGTTTTAATAAAATAGTTGGCGATGTGTTGGTCTGTGCTAAAAGTCTATGCATTCTGTGATGTGATGCGATGCGATGCGATGCGATGTGTTGTGGCGCGATGGAAAGAATATACGATCAAACGTTAGGAGGTCCTAATGTTCTGTAGTGCAGTGGAATGCGATTTGAATATGAGGGAATTAGATGTTTGTATTACATTTGCATATGAGGCGATTAGATTGGCATATGAGGCGATTAGATTTGGTTATGTGATTAGGTATGGATTTGAGGCGGTTAGATATGTGCATGAGGTTATTGTAGCTAGTTTGTGTATGAGACGATTGTAAGTAATATGTGCATGAGCCAAAGCGATTTAGATACATATGGAGCGATACGATGCAATGTGGATTTTGATACAAAGCGATGGAAAACACATAAGCTGCCTTGCGATACGGATATGATGCCTTATAAAACAGTGCAATGAGGACTGATGCATTCCAAACTATTTATTTTTCCCGAGAGCGGATTGTTTACGCATTGGCCGTTGCCAAGGACATGCAAGTGTTTGCTGCTCTGACAAGGGTTACACGCTGCAGTGTGCACAGGAAGGTTCTTTTCCTAAGTTATTTACGTTCCGCATTTAGTACCAGGAGGTGAAGTAGTTAACATAGTAACCATTTGTTTGTCGTGAAAATTAACAGTCCCTGATCTGAATTCTTTCCACTAGTTCCTCTTCAGCTAGGAAAAATCGTGTATTGCTCGAGTTAACTACGTAAAACACATGACCTTGAGGAAGTTAGACAAGAAAATATTTCTGTTATGAAATTCGAGGTCAGGCGTATAGAATTTGACGAATTGTTGCGTATAATTTCACTGGTGCAGCACTCAATAAATAATAATAATAATAATAATAATAATAATAATAATAATAATAATAATAATAATACTTGCTTTAACTTGATTTTTTTCTGCGGATACATGACGCGACAACATCGTCTCAAATGATACCACAACAAACTTAAAATGACGAATGTAGTTCGTTATGTAAAATATCAATAATTATATGGAATGTAATACTCGTATAAGTAATATTTCAAATACTTTCTTAAGTCATTATTTTATATATTCTTTAATTTAAAGTATTTTACGCGGTTCTATAAACTTTAACTATGAATCAAGCTGCTTAAAACCACCACTAAATGTATACGACAATGGATGTGACCATGTTTGCTCACTACAAAATTAGTCTATATATCTCAATAAAAATGCAGTTGTTTTACTTTTTATAAAAAAAATGTTTTCATTTTAAAAACAATTGGTTATTTTTGAATGTTCGTCAGTGTGTTTGTGTGTGTGTGTGTGTGTGTGTGGGGGGGGTATTTAAATATGCGAAAAGTACAAAAAAAAAACAAAAACAAAAAAACCTGGAATTTCTGATGGAAATGTTACGTTGTACTTTTCAGCTACAACATACTACAATATACATTATTCTACCTTACATGCCTACCTTACTTTACACATTCACACACTACCTTACATTATACTTGTCTACATTATTCTCATACTAGCCCTGCTAAGCAAAACCGTCCAATTCCCATACGAGTGCCGCCTTTCAAACGGCTTGCCTCACGGCTGGAAGAGCATGGTCGTCACAACTCGGTTTCATGGAAGGCGCGGTGGGTAAGTTATCCTGCTTTATACTCTTGTTGAAGCGGTAATCCTTTGGAAAGAGAATTCCACACGTTTGCCCTATCGAATTCCGCTTTATTGCGGCGTTTCCCTCCCACGCTGTTGGTTGGCACGCGGGCGAAAGCGACCTGCCTCTCTGAGCGGCCGTCGAGTGTCGCAAGCGGTGCTGCGCGTCCGCCCCCGCGCTTGACGAGCGGGGGGGGGGGAGGGGAACGAGGCGCTGGCCTTGGGCCGGAGGGGCGCTGGCACGTGCGCCGCATATTTACCAGCGCGCGGGGTTTAGGCAGCGGCGGACCGGGGAGGGCTGGGTGGAGCAGGGGGTAGAAGGGCGGGGCGAGATATATTAATGGTATTGCTATTAATAACAATAATGATAATAATTTATCCCTGCAAAGGAACGACGCTCGGTGGCTCATTTTGTATATGTAGCATATATATATATATATATATATATATATATATATATATAT
The DNA here is from genome assembly GCA_038098605.1 of Gryllus longicercus. Taxonomy (NCBI): domain Eukaryota; kingdom Metazoa; phylum Arthropoda; class Insecta; order Orthoptera; family Gryllidae; genus Gryllus; species Gryllus longicercus. The sequence goes on along the minus strand of JAZDUA010000605.1, from coordinate 726,868 downwards.
ATATTGAAACAAATAATATGTTTCATTACACTAATTAAACATTAGTGTAAGAAATCAATAGATACTTTGGACTGCGCGGTACGTGCGCCGGGCGCTGCGAGCAGCAAGGGGAGCTAGCGACGGTTGCTACCGCCACCAGTGCCACCGCCGGGAGGCCAGCGTGAGAACGTCGGTTGCAACGGGGTAGCGAGCACGTGCGGGCAGTCGTTAGAAGAATCGCGAGGAGAACAGACGTTAGCGGAGCGGCGAAGAGTTCGGACGTGTGGCGAAAATCTCGCCGGTAGTGCATGGACAAAGAGAACATGCGGTGTAGTTAATGAACTATTAGCGACTGGAATATAGTAGACACGTGAATGAGCTATTTAAAGTATCAGTAGAATAAAAGATTCGCGTCGATAGAACATTCGATCGCGTTCGTGTTAGTTAGCGTAGTGGAAGCCTTACCGAAACAGTGTGGTACGGAACTAGAACCAGCACGCATTATAGATGCAGGTTGAGTAATTAAATTCATCGACGGAAGGTGGTTCGAGAGAAGTGCAACGCCGCGGTATCAAGATCCGAGTCGGGGAGGAGCCGCAAGGTCACCAGCCCAGGACGACCGCTACGCCATCAGCCGCCGACGGCCCGCAGCTGCTGTAGAGGTCGGCAATCCTGTCGATGCGGGCTGTTCTACGAGCATCAAAGGTATTTGGTCGGGGCCCCGAAAGTATAATAAATGTCTGTTATAATAACTCTTGGTACCAAGGCAGAGTATATAAAGATTGTCAGATCATGTAATTAACAAATTTGATTTGCAAATAAATCTTGTTCATGATTGTATTTCCATTTTTGATTAGCTTCCCCAATATTATACCAACTTATCCAGGGACCCATTCACGGAAAAGATACCCTCCTTTAGTGTTATATATTGCAGTGAAATACCCGGCATCACCAGGTATGTCACAATATATATATATATATATATATATATATATATATATATATATATATATATATATATATATATATATATAATATGGAATATGGAATACGTTGCCGGTCAGACGGCCGGAATCGACGGCATAGTGCCGTAGCACCAGACCGTAGCGTCGGACCAGAACACCGCGGGTTCGAGTTCCGCCTCGGGCATGGGTGAATTTGTGTAGGTAAATATGTGTCCTTTCATCATCATCATCATCATCATCATCATCATCTCATCGTCCGTAGGGCGCGCAACCTTGGGGAATAAAAATCGGGATTCAATAAAATGCTGATTCCCTTCAGATATGTATTTGCACCTGCCGAAGCAAGATGCACGCGCGGTCCGAGTTGGCCTACACGCAAATATATATAGTGTGTATGTGTTGACGTATATGAAAGGGCGTGGCTTGGCGGGAGGGGCGTAATGTAGTGTAGGGAGACTTGTCGGGTGGTAACGCATAGGAGAGGTTGTGAAGGGGTACACGAGTGGTGGGGAGCGCGTGGCAAGCAGAGCCTGGCGTGGAGCGGATACACGAGCCGTGGCGTTGACTAAGGGCGTGATGGGATGCGGAGTGGCGGTGGCGGCGCGGGGGTGCGAGTGGGGAGTTGCGTCGTGCCGAAGGAGGAGTGTGACGCTTTGCGGGCGTGGCGTGGCGAAGTCAAGGTGCCGGGGGGGGGGGAGGGGAAGCTACGCGAGTGTGGGAGGGTTTGGACGCAGCGGAGCGGAGCTGCGCAATTCGTGTGGGAGGGAGCGACCTTCGCTGGTCGCAAGTGTTCGTGGGCGGCAGGGTACCGGGTGAGCGGTCTGGCAACGCTGCTTCGACAGGTGAAAGAAACGGGCGTTCGGAGGGTTCAATAGATCGGAGGTGAGCGCCGTACAAGATAGAAAAGCATCGGAAGGTCTGGATGGGCAGAGTAACTGGGCGTGTGTGACATGCAGGAGTACGAGGCGTCTGAGGTGGAATGGTATAATGGGAAATTCTGTTCGGAGTGAAGAATTTTGGCGAAGAATAAATTATTTAATTTGAATACATTTCACAGCTCTACTCTATTAAATTTGATAGTCATGTGTTGCTCCTGGTAACGTCTTGGTATTGCAAAGTGCAGTGGTAAATGCAAGGTTGTAAGTCTTTGCGTTCCATTGCTAGACTCAAATTAAATATTGTTATCTATTATAACTGTTTTTGTCTAAAATCTTTAACATGATATAGTTTTGAAGCAATGAAGCAAGATACTTTTCTCACTGTTAAACGAGGCGAAGTAAAGCGATTGTTAAATGTATAAATGTGAAGGTGCGAGGAGGTGGGCATAGGAAACTGCGTTAGAAGTAAGAAGGTTGCATTAGCAAATGAAAATTCCTTCACAAGGTGGTTGGAACGTTCTTAAAGTGCTACATTTCGGCATTACCATTGTCAGTTGCTTACCACTAAGTCGTTGAGAGAGAAAAACAAGTAAGTGATATAGTATATAACTGCTTCCATTAGCTATAATGTTTGATTGACACGGCGCGATTTGTACGGAATCATTTATTGTGCAAGTGAAATCATGCGATGACCGCTCTAAATATAAGTGTACTTGGGGTTACACAGAAGTAATTGGAGTTACAAGCATGTACTAAATGCACAGTTATATTGTGTGTTGATTTAGTTTACATTTTTTTATAGCCTTGATCTGAATTATTAAGCGTTACATGGGATTTTAGAAATGGTAGTACTGATATGAAACCTTAATAGTAAAGAAGTAACAAAATAAATTATGTCTCAGAAAAAAACACGGTCGTTGTGACAGCTACATGACTGATTGATTAGTGATTTCGGACGAGTCAATGGCTAAATACATGTTTTTCCTTGGGGTAATCTTGCTACGTTGGATTGTGAGATCCGGCGCCGACCTAAGGTCGATTGGCGAGGTTGTCCTCAGCCAGGTATCTCTCAGCAGTGGGGAATCGCCCCAGACGAGAGCTCTAAGAAGCTGACCGATCTCCCGGTACTTGGTAGAGTAGTGCATGTTAGTGTGTCTGTAAGGGGTGAATATAGGAAGGCAGGAGGAAGAAGGAAAGATCGCGCATCCGTGGCGAATTTGGTAGGGTGCTGTCCCGGCATTCGCCTGGTATTGGTCGGAGAAACAGCGGAAAAATACCGGTCAGAGCAGTCGGCCACTAGAATTTTCCTAGAGACAGCGACTGAATTCGACCGAGCTGAGAAGTTAGTGTCGAGAATCCTGCCACCGTGGGAGCTTGGACCTTAGAATTCCCGGTCAGAGGCACTTCTTCAGTGACATCACTTGATGCCCTGAGCCACCTCTGCCGGTGACAGCCTCACGAGAAGGAATGTGCGCAGACAGGCGCGTGCCCTCGGGCAGGGAAGTGGGAGGTGGTCACGAGGGCGGCGCTGGGGGCTGAAGAGGCGCCGCCCGGTTAGAAAAAACAAGCGCTTCATTAGGCGGGTCGGGGGCGGGGCTGGGGGCGTGGGCGGAGAGGGGAGGGCGTTGACGGACGGGCTGACGTAAACGGACGGGCTCCGCGCTGGCGTGCCACGTGTGCGCGCGGGGGCGGCGGAGGGCGTGACGTAGCCCTCGAGAGGCCTCTCGCAGACCGTGCGAGGCCCGCGCTTAACTACGAGTCTTCCTCTTTTTCTTATTTTCATTTCTTCTTCTCCTCCCTTTTCTTCTCCTCCCTTTTCTTCTCCTCCTTTTTCTTCCCCTCCTTTTTCTTCTCCTCCTTCCTTTTTCTCCTCCTCCTTTTTCTCCTCCTCCTTTTTCTTCTCCTCCTCCTTTTCTTCTCCTCCTCCTTTTCTTCTCCTTTTCCTCCTTTTCTTCTCCTTTTCCTCTTCTTCTTATCCTCCTCCTCCTTTTCTTCTCCTCTTCCTCCTTTTCTTCTCCTCTTCCTCCTTTTCTTCTCCTCTTCCTCCTTTTCTTCTCCTCTTCCTCCTTTTCTTCTCCTCTTCTCCTCCTCCTTTTCTTCTCCTCTTCTCCTCCTCCTTTTCTTCTCCTCTTCTCCTCCTCCTTTTCTTCTCATCATCCTCTTCCTCCTCCTCCTCCTCCTGCTCATTTTCATCTCCTACTAATCCTGCTTCTCGTTCTTCATCTACTACTGTTCCTTTTCAATCTCCTTCTCCTGCTACGCTGCATATTCTGCTGATTCTTCATCTACTTCTTCTTCTTGTATTTATTCTTCCGCTGCTGGTTCTGCTGCCGCTGCTTTCATGAATTAAATTTTTACTTTTTGTTAGTCCGAAGACCTTTCTCTTGTTTTCTCTATTGCAGTCTTTATTTTTAGCTCCCCTTTCACACACGTTTCATTTCAATTTCATTTAACAAAGTTTTATCCTTATTTTTGGTATAAATGATAAGTTTGTTTTAATCCAACACTACCAAAAACAAATAATTTTCCAATCATTTTTATCTTATCATCAGAACTAACATTTTGTTCGTGGTTTGCACTAGATCTTTTAGTTTCAATGTCATTGTTTTCGGAGCGTGTAATTAATGCCTATTTGATATGTTTCTCAATGTATTTCCATTTGCTCCCAATATTTGATTGCCCGATTTATTTCAAATTTGACTTGATTCTTCGCCAATATAAAATGTGACTTTATTATTATTATTATTATTATTATTATTATTATTATTATTATTATTATTAATTTGATCCGTTTTTGTTAACGGCAAAATTTTCTTAAAATAGTGATGCGTACTCTCATATTTTCGTGCTATGTCGTAGAAAATACTAAAGCAATAGCTATTCACTGTATAGTGTCAAATATATCATGTAAAATTTCCAGAATTTTTTATATGTAAAAAATTTGAACCCGTAATATGTGCCATTATTAGGTAATTATATATAATTATTTGTTTAAAATAATTTAATTATATTTAATAATTTAATTATTTGTTATAAAATAATTTGTTTGCCGATGAGTCTTATTCTGTTGTCTAGTCTATCCCATTGGATGCTAAGAGTTCTAAGTACTCAAAGGGATGGTCTAACGCCCATTCTTCGTCGGTTCAGTTGCATCACAAAAGAAAATCCCCTCCCCCTCCGTCGTTTGATGTTGAGTTCAAAGTAGTTTCGCGCTCTGTTGAAAGTTGTTGAATGTCCGCGTCGATGCGTGAAATTAGCGGGAATATTTTTTTCCCTTTAAGCGTTAATTAATTGCACAAGAAATGTCTCTCTTGCGTTTCAGCATGTTTTAGCTGTCTTTCAAACCTGACCTAAAGTTATTTTTTTTTTACTTTTCTCTCATTGCTTTTCCTTTTCGAGAAAATCTCCTTTTCGATTTTTGATAGTAAAATTAACAGAATTAGAATATGGAGATAAGAGGAAATTGAAATTACAATAAAAAATACAAAATGTCTCAAATGATAAATGAATGTTACTCGACAAACTAACAACCACTTCACGTAGGGAGTAAATAAATAAAATATTCCACATACGTGTTATAAATGACAATTTAAAAGTTTATAACAACTACGAATAAATTATAAAATGCTTTTGAGCTCCAACGTACATTTACAATCCTTTTTAATTTACATTTTTCAAATCATTCTACTCTAGCTATCACTTCTTGATTTGCATGACCACAAATATATAGATGTTATACTAGTTACGAGAATAATACTTCTTTATTGTTGAAAGAATTTCTTTTCTTTTTATGAGCAGTACTTCAATAAGATTTTTAAGTTTTCGGTCTGAAAGACGACAAAGGATTTATAATAATTGCGGTGTATCACTAATACGAGAATATTAAAAAATTCGATTTTCAAAGAATATCTTATTTACTATAGGGTTTTATACTGCTTTACTAATGATTAATATATTCCTTATAACATATAGAAACTAAAAAAGTACAAGTTTTGGTAAATGATAAAATTAGAAAAGCAAACAACTCTTTTCCTACCATCTGCGGATCTATTTGCGTTCATTTCGCTTAAAATAAAATGCGCGATTTTAAAACGCAAGTGTTCCGCGGAAAGCGAAATGTTCACCTCCGGAGCTCCGGAGTGTGCCCGAGAGGTGAGCGAATATCGAGGGTTGTGGATGCGATTACTCTGTTCGCTTTTAGCGCTCCTTGTCCGTCTCCGCTGCAAAATCGCCTCGCAGCAGTGCACCCGCCCCACCTGCATTTGTGAGAGAAAGAGAGCGCATGGGAAAGGTCCAAAAGCACAATGACCTCCAGAGGGTGCAGCAGCGTGTTTCACGATGCTCTCTCTCTCTCTCTCTCTCTCTCTCTCTCTCTCTCTGTCCTTCCCTTTCCCTCCCTGCCCCTCTTCGGCCCCTCCTCTGCCCCTCCTCTGTCCCTCCTCTGCCCCTCCTCTATCCCTCCTCTGTCCGTCTCTCTCTCTCTCTCTCTCTCTCTCTCTCTCTCTCTCTCTCTCTCTCTCTCTCTCTGACACAGCACAGAAATTTGTCAGCTAAATTACTGCTAATAATGTACCACTGCTGTAATGCATAAACCATCTAAATGAATTAGGACAGCAAGTGATGACACTGAAGTGCCTCTGACCCACAAGTCGTAGGGTTCGAATCACGATGGAAGCAAGAATTTCGACACTACCTACATAGCCATGCCGAGTTCAGTCACGGTCTGGAGGAGAATTCTAGCGACCTGCTGCTCTGATGGGAAGTTTTACGCTGTTTCTCCGATCAAGGACCGCGTGCGGTCTTTCCTTCCTCTTCCTTGCCCTTATTACTTACTTGCCTTCTTACTTACACTTTTGCGATAAAACAAATCACTACATTCACGGAACTAGGCTAATTGACCACAGAAGTTAGTGTGGTCTGAAACATGAATTAATAAATCATATAATGTTCTATAAGAGTACGTCGATGGGAGTTTAGCCTCTACATTAAATTTAAAAAAGGTAAATTTATAATTTGTCACGTGTCTTGAAGGGTAAGAGCTAATGGCACGACAAAAAGTACTACATATTACCAAGACAAATAAATGAGTGCATTATACATTGTGCTTTGTTAATATATTGTATTAATTTCTTTTGCATACTTACGGAGGAAATGGACGAATTCTCGTGGGCTGTTAGCATTATGTGAGGTACAACATCCTATGAAATTGGAGTTTCCCAACTGATGGGCAATAGTCTGGGAGATCTCATATTCTAGTCCCTTCGGTGGCCGGTTTCCGACATCATTGGTGTTTGACCAATGCATAATGAGGTACAAAGAAACATTTTGCATCAGTAAGTGATCCGCCTCTCTCGTCTGCATGACGCAGCCTAACAATCAGTCTGAAATTGCCATTCGTGTAACTTCGTTGTTTGAAATTGTACACGACACGTTCATTGCCAAAAAGTGATCTTCGATCCACCTGTGTACCTTAAAAATTTGTAAAATATACTCTGAGACAGCCTATATATGCGTCACGTGGTGGAAGAAACGGAGCAAAATCTTTCTGGAAATATGTAATCATTTTGACTGATTGATTGATTATGGGGTGCGTTACCTAAAAGGACCTGCATTGGTGCTCCGCCTAATACTGGCGCTGTTAGTGTAGTACATGTGTTCATTGCGGTATCGCGGTGATCTTTCAGCGTAGGACGCGAAATCCGGCGCCGACGTAAACGTAGAGGGTGGGTTTTCCCCAATCAGGTATCGTGGCCCCAGCTGGGATACGCTCTATTCTCCCAATTGGTCTCCCGGCATGTGTGGTAGTGAAGTGCATGTAAGTGTACGTGTGTATATGTTAGGGGTGAAGATAGGACAAGAAAGAAATCAGAGAAACCACGGAAAATTACCGATCAGAGCAGCCGTTCTAGCCGGTCGCTAGAATTCTCCTCTGGACAGCGGATGAATTTGACACTATCTATCTATCTATCTATCTATCTATCTATCTATCTATCTATCTATCTATCTATCTATCTATCTGTCTGTCTGTCTGTCTGTCTGTCTGTCTGTCTGTCTGTCTGTCTGTCTCTGTCTGTCTGTCTGTCTGTCTCTGTCTCTGTCTCTGTCTCTGTCTGTCTCTGTCTCTGTCTCTGTCTGTCTCTGTCTGTCTCTGTCTCTGTCTCTGTCTCTGTCTGTCTGTCTGTCTGTCTGTCTGTCTATCTATCTAGTGTTGAAAATACCGTTACCGACGGTCTTCGAACACTCTCGGACAGAGTTTATCATTTTAAAATATCTGTCTTTCAATAATATCATCATAATCAAATTGTCATTTGTTCGTATTGTACGTATTCAGATAGATTTTTCGTTTGTGGAGAATATGGAAAGTGGCGTGACACCTCAAAGAGAAAGAATATTTGGAATGACGCCAGGAGAATTGGCAACCCTCCATACACTTCAGCGAAGGAGTCGTTCCTTTGACAGTACAAAACAACGGTCGCTAGTCGACTAAATTTTGACTCAGAAAGGAATCTCTTGCAGGGTTGCGGTTTGTCTTACGTCAGCTGGATTTCATTCTCTTTACACTAATGGCTTCTTAGGTCTTCAGTTCTATGCCCGATGAACCGTTACCATCAAAGTGAAAATCCCTATGAATCTAGGTCGTATTTTAATATATTGTGTGTCTGGTAGGTGTGTTCTAAGTATTACGCATGTTCATGTTATTGTGCGTGATATGTCCCAGCCATTTGACTTGCATTATGATCCAGATCCTTCAACTTTTTATTGTAATTTACATTTTTGTATCTTACCACTTCAGTTTTTACGTGGCAGACTTAATATGACCTTAGGTAATCGAAGAGTGATATATTTTGGGAAAAAATATTCTTGGAATATATTAATCTCACTAGTAATCCTTCTGTGTAGAAATCTCAGTCCAGTGAAGTGCATTTAAATTTAAGGGTGCCATGTTAGTCATTAGTAATTTTAGAACCTCTTGCCGTTTTGTCCCATTTTCTTTGAGCACTACTTGGAGCAAAGATAAAATAGTTTCGTATATCGTCCATTTTTTGGTATTCCGGTATTTTCAAAGGGAAAATTAAAACAATAAAATGAATCCATATCTTATGTCATTCGTCATGACATGTTATATATAAGTCAGTGCATGTTTTGATTCATTGTATTTGGTACCTTTATGTAGTATTATACTATATTTAACAAACACGTCAATGCTTCTTATGAATGTACAGACAATGTTTTTATGGATGAATAGCTTCTTATGGATATAGAAACACGATATGATAGGACATCTAACCCTTAGATAATTTTCGTAATTTCTGATGTGTGAGAGAGTATGCATGCTAGTATGCTAGTTTCAGTCATTATTGATTCTCTGTAATAATGGCGAACCAATTAAAGTAAGTTTAAATGACATCAAACAATAACTATAAATAAATATTTTATTTAGAGCAAAATCTCTAAAACATTAAAAACCCAAACTAGTTTCTGAAGTATTTTCCCTTCCTATAGCAAGAAATATAAGATAAAACAAAAAGAATGAATTATACGTAAATTTTGTTATTAAATAGACAAAAAATCTTGATGCAATACATTTAAAAGACATAGTTGTGTGGTCATTAATTTAAAGAAATGGTAAAAGACTGACCGAAAAAATGTATCAGATTTGGTTTACTGCTAAGTGTGGTTACAGGGAGATATTTCGTATCTGATGTATAAAAATACCTCTCCTATTTGAAATATATTTTACAAGAAGATGTTAATTTAAAATTTATGCTTCTAAATATGTGTTTGAAATTATCTTTTCAAAAGCCAAGCAAAGCAAGATAATTATATAGGAATATTAAGTTCACCTCAGAAATACGAAACCCAGGTTTGTAATTATTCGAATATTTCAGGTTCACTAATTTGAGTGTGCTGAGGCTATGTGGAAATTGAAAATGGACATGTTTACTTTAAAGGCGACCTTATATGTTCAGTATGTTTTCGTATCTGATGGCTGCAACTGAACCTGCATTTTTCGGTTTGATTGATTGATTGATCTCGTAATATAATAGCAAAGCATCACTTTTTTTACTGTGCCGTGAGTGTCCAATATCACGGGGATCACCAATTATGTTTTCAATGCTCAGCTTTCAATGTTGAGCTATAGTAAAGACCGACACTGCTTTTCTTTTCCAAGCTCCAACCCCCTAACTCTGATCCCTAACTTCTACCCGACACTCGAGACTCTCGGCACCCGAGACTCTCGGCACCCGAGACTCTCGGCACCCGAGACTCTCGGCACCCGAGACTCTCGGCACCCGAGACTCTCGGCACCCGAGACTCTCGGCACCCGAGACTCTCGGCACCCGAGACTCTCGGCACCCGAGACTCTCGACACCACCCGACATATTTAGAACTGGAGACATTCAGTACGTTTACTGCGACAGAATCTGTAAAAATTTAAACGCTAACTTGCGAAATTGTTAATTGATTACTTAATTTTTGTATTTTTATTCTTTTTTAGGTAAGTTCCAGTTCTGCTGAATCTGCTTCGTGCTGGAAGAAAACGACGCTGAATTGGTCTCCAGATTTCACAATAATATGTTCACCTCCTTGGAATGTAAGTTTTCTGTTCCATAAATGATTTTTCTTGATTATTCTTTAATATAAAACATTTTTGAAATATTTTTCTTGACAACCTAATGATAAAAGTTCAGTATGTTGTTTGTTGTCTTAGAATAGCGCAAGCTATTCATTTTGAAACTTACATACATCATATCATGACATTAAATATCTTATTAATTTTTTCTTCATTTACGGTATTTGTATAGTGTATGTATGCACAAAGATCAACTGCTTGATACACGTAACTATGAATACATTTCCTCTCCCGGAAGTAAACTCAACCAATAAGTATCTTGGTCCATTTTTATTCATTTCAGAGGATGTTGATTTGTTTCCAGTTGTTTAATATTCACAAAGGTAATTAATGTCAGAAAATTTATGCATTTCGGAACCGAATTAAAACATGAATAAACATAACATGCCTCTCTCGGTCAGGGCACTCACTTTCAACAAGATCTTTTGAGAAGGAAAGTTAGTTTGTAATTATCTCTGCAGAAAAAGTAGTTCTCCAGAGTTGAAACTAACAGTAGAGACAAACATTATTCTTATTTTGTTATAATTATTTCTTGTTTTCCATACTAAATAACATTTTCTCTGCATTTTTATTTTATTATTGAAGTTTAGAAAGCAATTTTTTATTTATGTGTTGGGAAACTTCATGACTGCTTATTATATTAACGGCATACGATGAACTGATTTGTGAGGTGTACGTCTATTATAATTCACAAATAACAACACTGCGGTCATACTTTACCTATTATGTTTAACATGTTACAATGGTAAAAACGAACATTTCGATCTTTTAAAAAAGTACTCAACAATTGTTAAAACATCAGAAACATGTCACGAAATGTTAAGTTTTTGAACTCAGTATACAGTAGTGGATAAATAATTGTTTAAAAGAAGATATAAAGCAGAATAAAGAAGCCACGTGACAATAGCATGTCTAAAGTTTAGAAAAACTATAACAGTAAATAACATCTTTGTTCGGTTATTAACGGAGAAGTCTCCTCTAGCCAGTGGTCCTCACAGTCTAAGGTAGGATGTGATTCAATATGGCAACCCATTGGACGAACGTTACACATCTTGAGACTAATGAGAAAATTAAGTAACAGTTTTATTTTGAATTACGTTTTATTAACATTGTCTAGTGTAATGTTGATCATCTCTGAAATGAGTTATGCTCCTCCCTCATTAGCACAGCTGTCCGAGTATTTATTTTAACGATGGCGGACTAGAATGACACTGTTTACGAACAATGAGGCTGCGATATATTTGTATGTTCGTCAACAAACGCCACAAAATTCGACGACAATAAATAGCGTAAACAAAGAATGACATTATTTGTGAATTATAATACGTGTACACCTCACAAATCAGTTCATCGTATGCCGTTAATAGAATAAGCAGTCATGAAGTTTCCCAACACATAAATACAAAATTGCTTTCTAAACTTCAATAATAAAATAAAAATGCAGAGAAAATGTTATTTAGTATGGAAAAATGCATCCCGCATTAAACAAACATGCAATTAAAAATTATTTATTTTTATTACACAAATTTTATACTTGTGATGTCCTGTTTTTTACCTGACCTAAGTAAGTCTGTAAGTCTATAGAGCCGTATTACCTCTCTACCTTTGTAAGAACTTCCTGGGATTAGCCCCTACTGTTGCTGAAGACAGGTACAAAGCACATCCTTATTCGTCTGAGCTGAAGCATAATTGACAATGGTAATAAATTTGGATAATGATAATGGTAATGAATTTGAAAAACATCGTCATATATTTGCCGTTAAAATGCGTGTGTGGGATAGGAGAAATAGCTTCCAAATAATTTGATGACGTTCAAAAATCCCAGATATGGGCGAATGGATTTACTGTTCATACTTGTTCGACATTATTCACAGAGTCAGATTTCTGCTACATTCTTTTGAAACTAATATTTTTTTATTTTTGAATCACGGATCATTTTTCATTATGGATGTTCACTTTGCAATGCGGTTTCACAATTAAAATTGGGGATATATTTTCCTGTTGCGAGTAAGAGTTGAGTGTACACGGCAAAAGATATCCAATAGTCAATAGAATGTCCTTTGTCTTTAGATTGATAACATGATATATCAGCTTTAGCCTTTTAACGTGAGGGAACGCGATAAGAACTGCGTGTCGGGACATGACGTGAACTAGAAAGTCGAGGCCCGTAGAAGTTAAGGAAACACTTTATAATGGTGAAGACATGACGTTAAGTGCAGGGTCGAGACGAGATGCTACAAGACTACATCAAACTTTCGCGTGAAGTCGGGTCCAATCTTCGTCAGTTGCTTTCATACCCCATCAGAGCAGTGCTTCCCTACCTTTTAGACATCTTACTACTTTTTAACTCACATGACATGTCTCAGTAATTTTGGGGAAACTTTTTGTTATTAAAAAATAAAACCAGGGACAGGGTATAGAAAATATTTGTTAAGATCTGCGATGTTTTTCCATTATATTGCAATTTGATTATTATCATAAGTGTTGTGAGAATATCAAAAATTAGCTTTACGTATTCGAATATTCAGCACTTTGTGAATTGTTTTAAAAGTGAAATAGCTTTATAGTAATATTAATAGCTCGTATGATGTCCCACACAGGGTAAGAGCCTCCTACTTTTCATTAGTGTAGTTAAATATTAACCTATTGTAAGATGTATTGTTCTTTATAATTGAGATTTTTTCTTAAAACTTAAATCTAAATATTTTCATTTAAGCAAAAAAGTCCATGTTTTTGTATTCTCAATGTTCTTGACCATAGATTTATACTGGAATCCAAGTTTCAATTGACCGGCTTTAAAATGTGCTTTATAACAATAGGCCTGGGTCTATGCTAAACGTATTTGTTGGAATATTATTAAGCATTCGGTATTAAACAGAAACGCTTATGACCGTGCTTTTAAAGCGAAAAGAATAAAGGTAACATTAGTTTCACGTATATTTTAGGTTTCGGCGCGTTATTTTTACAATCTTTGTTACGTCGTGGGAGCACCTAGAAACTGTTAACTTCTAAACATGTAATAGAAGGACCATTAAAGCTCTTAATATAGATTGCGTCTTTAGAAATAAAACTGCAGTTGTCTCGGAAATTGATTTGTGTGCTGAGTCTAGGAAGCCTAGAACACAATTTTTGTGGGTCTGATCGTGATGTGGCTTGCAGCGTAACGTGTGTTGAGATTTACATTTGCGACTTTCCAATAAATTCTTCGGTCTCTTTGCAAATGATGAACGCTCCCAATAAATGCTCATTGATATCATTCCCTTTTGAACTCTTCTTAATACGATATGGAAAAATCCGTTCGAAACATTTAAAGAAACGAGAGAGAAGTTCCAATGTCTCTTGAATACTTGTGCGTACCTTTGCTTTCCATACTAATATTCGCAATTACAACTCTGTCAGGTCGGTGCAATTACTTTATCTGAATCTCCAACATTACTGACCTAGAACATTTCTCCGCTTTAAATGAAGCTGGACGACCTGTCTGTATCTCAAAACTGTTTATTAGGTATTTGGTTGCTGTCGGAAAACGTCATTAAGGAGTGTCGAATTTTTATAAAGGTTGTGAGGAGAGTTGAAGCTACGCGAATAATGAAATATTAATAGTTATGTCCATTAGAAAGGTTTACTTAGTCTGTCTTCTCTTAATATTATAGTACTGCTGAGGTCACATATCTAGATTACACAGACAGGGAAATAACAACAGGAAAATTTGCGAATCCGTTCCACGTAGTAATGTTTCTAGTACAGTATTGTAGAAAGGTTCTTGCAAATATTGATCTACAAGACAGCAGCACGGATTGGCCCAGATAAGTGAACTATCTGTAAAGACCTAGAATAACAAGATGTAGAACAAATAACAAAAATGGCAGCGACGGTATTTTCTAAGTTCTCCGCAAAGGCTTTGTAAGTAAGTATGCCACATCTCTCCCCCGCCAGAAAATATCCGCGTGTGTGTTTTGAAATACTTTTTATTGTTGTTTAATGATTTTGCTTATGAGCGCATGACATCTCGCTCCAACATCCTGTGGAGTATGTGCAGCTGTGCGTACCTGTTCATTATAACGCTGCAACGTGTATTACAGTGACCTGTCTTTTCGCGCAGAGGGACCGCCCGGCGCCGAAAGCAGTTCATTGCTGTCCGCGTCAGCTGTTCGCGGGCCGTCGCGTGCACTCTCTTTCGCTGCAGCGATAGCTTCAAAACGAGGCGTACTGCCCGTGCCGCAGGTGACTGCTGCTCATGACGACGTATGGGGCTTTAATTTCGGTCCGGATGTATCGACGCGAGCTCTCCCACCGAATAATCTCGTCCCGGAGCGTGCACGGCATGGCCACACACAGCTGCCCGTTTGCACAGGTGTTCCACAAGGGTTGATAAATGAGCCATGTCAAAACAAATCCTAAACTTCTCCGATTTGAATGTGGTTCCGAAAAGGTTCTTCGCTCTTTTCAATGTCGAATGTTTTAAAATACTTTATTATATACTAAGATTCTTATTAATATTTCTAGGATAATTTTTGATACCACATTTCTATTAGAAAATATAGAACGACTAAGAAGTGAAATACGTAGTTGAATTCAGTTGTAGTTCTGGTCCCACCATTAATTTTTTAAATATAAATGACGAGTTAAGGAATGATATACAGGATGTTATCTTGTTTTTTGTAATCAGACCTTACTAAATATTATCATCAATTATATATATATATATATATATATATATATTTATATATATATATATAGCCTTGAGTTGCGTGTATATATATATATATATATATATATATATATATATATATATACACGCAACTCAAGGCTTCTTTTAATATTCATGTAGTAGCGGATAATCCGCCATGCTTATATATGGTGTATTCGGAACTTTGAATAATAGCTTTGCGTCATTTAACAAGGGAATAACACAAAGAGACATTTCTCAACAACTCAAAATTTTCAAAACGTAATACAACAATGAAGTTCGTTGAACTCACATGCATAAACCGTGGTCGAAAGATTTTTTTAAAAATATGACATGCGAGTACTGTGCAATAAAATTAATCCATATACGTCGCTAAAATTGTTTTGATGTTGTTTGAAGCGGTGAAAGCGAAATGTGAAGGTGAGAAATACGCAACGTACAAATATCATCAATACCATTTTAACAATGGTTCTCCAAATACCAAATCCCGGGTTCGATCCGGTTAGTGCGGAAGTAAAATAACTCCTTTCAAACATATTGTTTTTCAGATATCTGTGATTCATTTGAATACAAAGTGAATTCTGTTAAAACACAATACATATCTTTAAAATAATAAATTTGTGATAGTATACTATTCCATGGATAAAAGAAAATCTCAACACGAATCCGAATTCGTTCCAACAAAATACGCGTTCCATGTCGTATGAAAACATACCTTGACAGGCGTACCAGGGTGGGGATGCATACAGGACGATTCGCAATTGCCTTCACACTCTTATAACACTGTTGTACAAATGAGCACTTTGGATTTTTTTCTTCTCAAAATAGAAAAATTACTGTAATTTGTGGTCGAATAAACAAATACGACAATCATTTTCTTTAGTTAGCTCTAGTTTTCATATATATTAGTTTCAAATAGAAATACTAAAAGTATACTTCGGAATTCTCTATTTTCTGAATATAGACACAAGTACCATAACTTTGGGTCGAGAATAATTTCATCGGTTATTCTTAAAACCCCATTAGTCACTCTCGTGTACATTTTTGCTCTTTGTGAGAAAATAGAGCGGAATGATTGATGCATCGTTCCATGTGTAAATCCCATAAATAAATGAATAGAATGGTCGTGAGGACACCGCAAAATGTTGGTTTGATTTTGAGATTCTGTCGGACATTGACTTGCAGGGTAATGTATGACTGTGTATCAATGTAGAATGTATGTATGTAGTGTGTATGACTAGGATGTCACTGACAGAGAGATTGGTTAAAATGGATTTCCAATGCGGAAATATTCCTATGTACCATCATAGAAACATTTCAAGCAACAATTTCTGTCACATGGATCATGTTTGATTAGATGCACATTGTCATTTCACGTAATATTGTAATAAATGTGACAAAAAACAATCTGCAATGTGTATTCATTTATATGTTTATATAAGTAATTCCTGATTTTTTTGAAATCCCGTAAGTCAGAAATTTTTAAATAACTCCAGAAACTATTGTACTATAGATACAAGTAACAAACATTGATACAAGTACAAATATTACATTTCTCAATGTCATTATCACCCAAGATTTATGCATCAGAAATGAAAAAACAACAACCGAGAAATGTTCTCTATGAACTGAACTATTCAGTTCTTGTTTTCTCTTAACTTTACAAGTTCTGACTTACGGGGGTTTAAATATAAACCGATTCAATTAATATGACATTAGATATTGGTTTGTACGTGTAACTCTGCTTTTATAGCTTCACTATTCTCAAATAAAAGGACTTATTTACCCGCTAGTCCCTTGTACTCCTTTTTCGTCTCTTCTTTTGAACCTATCTATAATTAGTCCGACAGGTGTTCCATTTTCTCTTATACCTTCGTTCCGTTTGCGAAAAGTCCCGGTGGAATCGCTCTCCATTTTCGTCACTTCCGTCAACGTAATTGTTGGGACTCTGATTTTTCGAAAACTACAAATATTTAGAAGTTTTCCTACAACTGTAATTATGAAGACAGAGATTATTCCGTTAATGAAATCTGCTCCTTAAAGATAGATTTTAAAGTAAAGTTATGTACAATTTTTCGAAAATTTGAGCACTTTTTCGTAATTTTGCGTGAGAATACGGGAGAGAAAGTAAGTTTTGTTTCAGCACTAGTTCTGGACATGCCATGAAGACATGCTATACAGAGTAATAAAAATTACCCATAACCCATCACTACTGTGATCAGGTGAGCCAACACGATCTCTGCGAGTTAAATTTCGTAAAAATTTCTGATAATTTATATGGGCTACATCTAAGAACCAGGAGCTAACAGCAAATTTTAAATGTCATTTGGGTTTCTTCCATTATCAAATTAACCAGAAATTACCATTTTCAATCTCAGATATTCACTACTGGCCAATGCAATTGGCTGCATAAGGATAGGATACGTCGTGTGTGATATTCTAGCAATAGACGCGCCCCATGGTAACACAATTTTCAAACCACTTGACGGTACAATGTCAGCTAGGCCCTCCGAAGTGGAAACTTAGTGTGTTCCAGAGCGATGACTCCGTGAAAGCGGCGAAAGTTCGACTCCATTTTATCCGCAATTTATCGGAATAACAATATCGTACGCTGAGAGTTTGAAGGTTCACACGTTGTACCTTATGCCCACGTCATGCAACGAAATATATTACATTTTAATACGTACAAAACATTCTGTCGTAGGGAAGTTTTTCATAAAGCGTTGACTATGTTCGACTACGTTCGTATTACCAGTGTAATCCTTTTTCTGGTGATTTGAAAAGAACGGCATTTTTCACATTGCTTTTCGCAGAAATGGCATCATTTAAAAAAAACAAAAAAGGAAAAAAAACCAACAACAACAACAACAACAACAACAAAAAACAGAAGCTTCCCTTCGCGAATCCGGAGGCAATTTTGAACCACCCTGTATTTCGTTCTTCCGTTGAGCGCGTTGTGTCAACGCCGCCGAGCGCGCTGGCCGGTTCGCTTGTTTTCTTTAGCGCGTTGCGGCTGCGCGTTCTGAGTGCGCCGCCGCGGGGAAGGCCGGTGCAACTGGCGGGCGCTTTTGCGCTTGTGTGTGTGTGTGTGTGTGTGCGTGTGTGTGTGCGTGCGTGCGTTTGATTCCCATGCTGCAAAGCGTGGGCAGCTCGACGAGGCCTCAACCGTAAACATTATCTGACCCCGTGAGTTTAGACGCGAAGAGTGGACGGATTATTGCTGCAGAGCAGAATTTTATTCTCGTGGTGAGTCAGTGTCTGTTGATGCCGGCCACATCAACTACTTACATTAATAGTCCAGTAACTGATGTGCACGATATATCCCGGATTACTGATTGATTAGTTTTTACGAGCGCGTAATCTACTAAGGTCTTTAGTGCCGTAAATGTAGCATTAAGGTGAAGAATGAGTGATGGTGAAAAATGAAGGATAAGTTGAAGGGTGTACGGTGAAAAATGAATGGTGAATGCGTTGATAGTATACATGTGAGATAGATAGTAGGTGTAGGTGTAGGTGTAGGATATTTGAGGGCTGCACAATGAACGCTGCAGTGCCGGCTTTATCTGACAGAGAGTGGATCTACGCGACGTCAAAGGCTCGGTTTGGAGACACTAATAAGGGCACGGATATTTTCACCAGTGGCTGTGACGTAATAGCCTTGTCAGACAGACTAGGCGCCTACTCTGTGCGGCAAGCTTTCTTTTAAACTTGCGCTTAACAGGTTTTATCCTGTAATTGTGTTCACGCGCAAGAGAACAAATTGAGCTACGTGTTTGCATACACACGAATGTCGCAGCACGAGAATCCAACGCCAACAATGCCACCCAAACACCCGACAACAGTTGCAACGCGCCGGCTATAAATAGGGGCGCGCCTGCAAGTGGAGCTGTGAGCAATGTTCGGAAAGCGTTCCATGTTATCGGCGCGGCGCGGCCCCGGGATCGCGGGCGACCGGAGCGCCAGACCGGATAATGCAAGGGAACGCGGCGAGTGGGTGTCGGCGCGGATATTTTTAGTCGCGTCCCGTTACCCACAGCCAGAGGGTGAATTTCCGTGGGCGGAGGGGTTTGGACGGAGGGTGCAGAGCGTAGGACGGAGCGGGTAGGGCAGAAAAGGACGTAGGAGACGAGAAGGGCGTAGGAGACAGAGAAAGGGCGTAGGAGAGACGGAGAAAGGGCGTAGGAGAGACGGAAAAAGGGCGTAGGAGAGACGGAAAAAAGGCGTAGGAGAGACGGAAAAGGGCGTGGGAGAGACGGAAAAAGGGCGTAGGAGAGACGGAAAAGGGCGTGGGAGAGACGGAAAAAGGGCGTGGGAGAGACGGAAAAAGGGCGTGGGAGAGACGGAAAAAGGGCGTGGGAGAGACGGAAAAAGGGCTTGGGAGAGACGGAAAAAGGGCGTGGGAGAGACGGAAAAAGGGCGTGGGAGAGACGGAGAAATGTTTAAACATTTGATAAATCGTGAATTTTTTATCTTCATAAACAAGATATGGATGGCGTACTGTATACGTATTCATAATAAAACACAATCTATTTTTCATTGGTTTCTTGAAAACATTGTATTTTCTTTCACGACCCTGTGAGAGTGGGTGGTCACTACGCAGCGTGGAGATGATGTCAGAGCAGTCACTTTTATGTTTTCAGGATTGTGAACTTTGCGTATTGATGGGACAAAATGTTCCACATCTCGATTTAGTTTATTAACATTCCGATTCGCGATATCGAGATCCAAATCTATTCCAAATCATATGCAACCACTATCGATTTTTCTTTGGGTCTTTTTCGGACGACCTGATGGAGTGTGGGTTGCTGTGATTGCCTCTGTGGAATCTCGCCACCTGAATTCGAAATTGGGATCCACTGGCAGTTTCCTGCAGTGCGTAGCCCGCGATTGATGACAATCGTTCAGAATGAACTGGGCGTTATGGCAGAAAATAATTTAATTTTTTTCAATTAAAGGAGACAAATTTGTAGCTGTGGGGGTTTATCAGAAAAGAGTCCAAGTCGACTGGAGTAAATCTGCATTATCCATCTCAAGCTTTTGAAATTTGATAGAACAAAATATTTCTGATATCTCTACCTTTTGGTTTTTTTCACTTCAGATTCACGTTGAAGCTTCATATTTAAAATATTCAAAATTTCTATTTTTGTCTTTTCACATTTGAAGTATCAAGATTCTACAGATTCATTATTGCGTGTGTTTCTGAGAGTTGCTGCAAAAACGTGTGGGCGGCAATTGCCGAAAAACGTACGAGGGAGATCGAAATCAAAACCTTATCCCTCACTGGAAGAAATGGGTGATTTTCTCCTCATCATTTAACCTGATAAGCCTAAATATTCGATATCTCATTTTCTCTATTTTCTCCTTCAAATTTAAGACAGAGAGATTCCAATGTGATCCAATTCATATTAAAGTACTATCGAGTTTACACAGTGACCTGGCTGCCTTTCTCAACTTTTCGTGGGCGAAGAGCGAGATAGTGTGTGTTGGTGTGATTGCCGGCGAGGGATCTCGCTGCCGGGAGTCGAAGTCGGGTCCCAGGGCGGAGGCTTCTGGCTCAGCGGAGGCGTATCCTTTGGGATGACGTCACCGAAGCCGTCCACACCCACGCCTCTAGAGGAAAAAAAACGAAGGCTCGAGGCAATCTCTCGGACGTGGCCCGCGCTCAAAGCCAGAGAACAATAGACACAAAGCCTCGTATATAACCTTCTCCGCTAATGGCGTCTTCGTCTGTGGGCTGAATATGAGAAAAGTTTCTCAGATTTCAAGCTGCAGCGTACTGGAGTCATTTTTTGCGATAGAACAAGTTGATTGATATTTGTGTCGGTAAATGATTCTAGAACGCTGTTTGCAATTAAATGTCCTTTTTCTGGTCAGTAAGTTGTTAAATTTGTTATTATTTGTTACGCAGTTTCCTGATTTGTTCTCTGGGCATATTTTTCCTTACGGTGGTTTCTTAGTATAGTGACATCTAGATCTACATCTACATCTAGCTTGTTAAAGTTTCGATTTTCAGTCTTGTGATGCGGGTTGTATAATAAATCAACTGTGTTGACCACAAGACAGTCGCAAAAATACATCGTTAAAGCACAGGACAATTTGTAACCTATTTTCCATTGTCCTTAAGTTTTAGAATAGGTGAAAACTTAGAAATGTCTTTGGCTTTTGTTTATTCTTGTTTACGTTAAAACACATAACGTATATCAACTAAACAAAGAGCTGACATGATTTTGAAGGAGATACTACTCATTCTGTTTTCTTGTATTACATCGTAGATATTATTATTATTATTATTATTATTATTAATGTTATACCATAACTATTCTTAGAATGAAGACCATTTGCTCACCAATGGAGTGCGCCAGTGTAGTCTATTCCAGAAACCGCAAGGTTTTCCCATTTAGCACCTAACTGCAGCAATGACAGGGGAAAATGCCGTTAAAGTACCCAGGCACACTTACTGCTTGGTCTATGTTAAGTAGAATCCAATAACATAAAGTTGAAATAAACTGATTTATTCAATTTAATAATAATAATATTATTCCGCACACATACCTCAGACCCATTTTCGGGATGGGGCGTACTCTGATAGTAAAGTGATGCGGTGATAGAAAAAAAGGAACATTTTTAAACATAGTTTTAGTTTTTCTGTTTTGAATATTCCGTTTAAAAATGTCATAAATAACCTTTAAAAATTCAAGTGAATGATCCCATACAAACTTGAATGCACGTCTTTGATAAACATTTTTTAAACCAGATATCTGTTTTGGTTTTTGAACGATGATCATTTGTAAATTTACTACTGATTGAAACTTGAAGTGAGAAGGCTCCTTTGATTGATAAGGTGCAGGGACTGTATATAAATAGAAGGTCCCCCAAATGTCAGAAAGTAATATGTACACTCGAACTCCGCAATTATTGATGAGTGGTCGACGTCTAATTTTTTTCTCGAAGTCCTATTGTTTGTTGCAAGACACGTGTGCCCTGAAGATATCTGGGTCACCCTAAGGGAATAAATTCAAGAGAAAGAGACGAGAAACAACGGAAAACAGGAATTCTCCCAGCAGTTCCTTGTGTTATGTCAGAATGTTGTTCGAAGTCCTTGGTGTAATCTACATCATAGTTTCTTCTCATCCCCTAGGCGCGGAAAAGTAAAGTAATATTTTCTGTTGTTTATTTCTGTGTGGTGTGTCAACCGCTTGCTTTTGGAGTCGTGATAACAGATAACTCATGTCATAAACGCGAAACTTATCCAACAAAAGCACAGTGTTAGCACTCACGAACACATTACTGCAAGACAAAAAGTAGCAAATTTACCAAACACGCAAAACAAAAAATCGCGTTTCCGAACTCAATCGATAAGTTTATGCAATCTTATAGTAGGAAGACTTAACTTGCCTTATTATAGGTGAAACTCACAATATACTGTTCTTTGCCAACTATAAGTGTTCATAAAAATAAAGAAATTTTAAAATATCCCTTTATTTGTATTATTCTTCCAAAACACCTAGTCGTGTATTTCAAAAATCCGAAATCTTACGTTCTTAACATTTAATGAAAGCATTGCTGAGTAAATCAATGAATATCTCACATAAAAAACATTTTTGATTACTGAAAATATTCTTTTAAAATGCCGCCACTTCTTCACTTAATATTGTTTAGTGTGTCCTCACATTTATCACCCATAAATTACATTTGGAAGTGAATGCGATTTACACATAAACAAAATGGATTTGAGTTTCTCGGATTCAAAATGTACGTTAAAATTCTGAATATACTTAATTAAAATATAATCTATCTTTGAAAATGCGAGATCATGATCACCTAATCAAAGAACTAATATGCGGCAAAAAATTAAAATAGAATTACTAAAATGTAGAGGTATATGCAACGATGTAATGCTCTTTTATAATAGCATGTGAACGTTTAGTGAGATGCACAAAAAGGATAATCTTGTGCTGAACTTCATTTCTCTACTTCTATTGGCTTAAAATAAATGGTAACCTTCTTGTAGGATTCGTCACAATAGGACATTGTCTCCAAATTGTCTTTATTTCTGCTACTACTTGGCTGCCCGGGAGACGCCACGTCCTAGGCACAGGTGCCAGTGTTTCTATCGCCATTCTGCGACCTTCCTCAGGGCGAAACCCAGAAGGGGCAGAGTACGCGGCGTCTCCCGAAGAGCCAAGTAGCTACTGACACCAGCTGCGGAAGCCTACGCTCTCTCCTCATCTCCTAAGCAATTTATGATATTTCCACTCGTTTTTATTAAGAATATTGATAGAAGCTTTTCCATCCCCTAAATAAATTGCGTACAGATTTTAAATTTGTCAACAAATAAAAAAAATTAATAAACGCATATATACTCCTTAATAGACAAAGTTATGACGAAACTGTAAAAAATTGATGAATAAAATATATGATCAATCAAGCCTTTCAGGGTAATCTTAGGACACTTTTCTATTAACACAAACAGGCTGATAATCGTAAATCGTGGTTTGAAGCCTAACATTCCGACACACGCAGACGTCCTCATTTTTCACCGTCACATAGACTACCATGCTCAACAACAAGCTGTGCACAACCTGCTCCCTGCTCTCGCGTCCGCTCGTCGGGCAATGTCAAGGTCGGGTCGACACGCGCGCGGTGGTAACGAGCGAAATCCGCTAGCAGGGAGGGGGGAGGCGCTAATGAGTCCTCGAATCGCATTAAATGAATGTGATTCACGTGGCCCCACCGACGAGTGGCCGGTGATAGCGCTCTGCATCTGGCGCATGGAGCTCTGTGCCGACACGACGCAAAGCGACGACACGGCGCAAAGCGACGACACGGCGCAAAGCGACGACACGGCGCAAAGCGACGACACGGCGCAAAGCGACGACACGGCGCAAAGCGACGACACGGCGCAAAGCGACGACACGGCGCAAAGCGACGACACGGCGCAAAGCGACGACACGGCGCAAAGCGACGACACGGCGCAAAGCGACGACACGGCGCAAAGCGACGACACGGCGCAAAGCGACGACGGGTGCACGACACGGAGCGACGCGGGATGAAAAACGAGCGTCACATTACATGGAACTAGAGGTAAAGCGCGGCGTATGATGCCTTTTCTCCTCTTACGATTCTTACTTACTTGGGGTGCGACATTAATGTCGATGTTTTCGACACGTGGAAGTTTTTATAAAATTATGTATTAATTTAACATCCACTTTTTAATCCGATTGTATTTTAACATCAATGTTTTGTGTTTGATGTTTTGACGAAGCTTATATTCGTACGTGTATTATTTATGAATGAAAATGTACTATGGTAATAAGAACTTCTTCAGACCAAAAGCCTCGGAAAGTACGAAATAACTAAAATCAATTTTTACTCGATTAATTGAGTTAAGATACATTTTTAATTCTCAAGTCATGTAATAAAAGTTCTGTTAAATATCCAGATCATTCTTGGAATTGTTTTGTCAGTTAAATCTCATTTAAAATTAAACAACTTGAGTCCACCGTTAAATAACTCGTATTAACAGTAATAGTTACTACAACAGTTTGAAAAACAATGATGTTCAAAAAATCGATATTCTTGCGGGATGTTTTATTAACATTCATGCTTTAATTTTGAACATCGATGTTTTGTTGACGATGTCGCATTCCTATTACCAACCAATTACTCATATTTTGTAAGATCTAAAGTTGAGAAGGAAATATCGGATTTAATATTGTTTATGTAGGACAGGTTAGAAAATAAATTTGAACGTTTGCAATTTTTAAACTTTTGGAGTTTTGAATAAAAATCGAAACTTTACCATATTTGCAACTGTAATTTCGTATATTCACGGAAAAGTTACAGAAAAAACAAGCATTTTCAAAAAACAAAATTGAAAATGTCACTAGGCGCTTCATACAAAGTACCGCCAAAATTAAATAATCTTTATGATATCAGGAAATGCACAACTATATACTATACGTATCGTATTTACCAAGTTTCGGTGCCAAAGCTTTTAAAATGACAGAGTTATGCGTGACTCAGCACATCCATACAATCATCCAACAATTCATTCATTCATTCATACATTCATTCATTCATTCATTCATTCATTCATTCATTCATTCATACATACATACATACATTCATTCATTCATTCATTCATTCATTCATGTTCAGGTACAAAATAACGTGTATCTTCTCTCCAACTTCACCAATGTTAATCCTCTTTAGAACAACTCTACTAGACATTTATTCTGACCTGTGGGCAAAGTTGCAGTTCAAAAACACATTAAACACCGAATTTACAACCGAAAATCCGGGATCATATTGTTGAGATGATTCCAAAACCTTTTCTTCCTGCTATATTAGAGTGACACAATCGTCTACAAGATGTTTGTAGATATCTATTGAAAAATTAAATCAGCATAACTTTTATGAATATTTTTAAAACAGTCTTAAAGGTGTGGAGTCCCAAATAATTTTACATTCACTCCTTTGCCATGTTGACCGTCTGACTTGGTATTTTGCCGATGTGTGACGAAACATCTGGTTTTATGGACTCTTACCACATTTGCCTGATAATGGGCCCATCCTATCACCGAATCGTGTTGCATATAATGTTGAAGACCGAAACATGAAGAAATTTATGCAACAAATTGTCTGTCTGTAACATTAGTTTAGACTCCTCATCTTTAAGGGTTTTTTCTATATATCTGCATGTTGTCAATACCTTAAAGTAGCGAAATACCGTTCCATCGCAAGATTTCGAAACATTTATAGGTGGTCATTTATAGCATTGCGTTTGGAGAAACTGTTGTTCAGAAGGTGCTACGAAAAATCGCATCGCTCCTGCAAGGCAGCGCTCTGATGTTTGAGAAATGATATTCTCTGCATTTTTCATTGGCTGGTGTCGAAGAGCAGTTGCGTTCTCTTTGCGAGGCGAAAGGGGAGGTCAGACTTCAGCACTCGATCGCTTCGCCTTTTGTTATGTCGAGAGTAAATGGCGGGTTATTTCCCTCGCCTTTGCACCCGAGGCGTAAAGGCGGTTTCTGAACCGGTAGAGAATATGAAATGGGAGAACTGCCTGGCTCTCGCCGCATTCCTTATAATAGACGGTGCGAAAGACAGTCTATTTCTAACTGGAAAATACCTCCGTATTGTATGAATGATTTATCTTCCGCTTGATGTTGGAATGTAGATAAACGCATACAAATCTCGAAGTACGTTCTCCCATCAGTAAGGTAAATTTTACGTTAAGAGAAGGGAAATAAGATAACCTTTTTACAGCCAGGGGCAATTGCACTCCACCGTCGCGGTCGGCGTACTTCTGTGTTCCGAAATTTCAGATTTAGGAACGCTTAAAGAAAGAAAATTATGCATCATCTTTTTTTAAACACTTTCTCCATTTAAGTATAAAATTATATTCTTCATTTAAAAGTTTTAAAATTCCGTAATCTATGTCACGTTTTCAAAATACTTGGAGGTTATAAGTATGATTTTTTGCAACCATTTTCGGTCTAGCCCTGAATACCAGACAAACTATTCTTTGAATAAAATTCAGTGATTTAAATAGCGGTTATTTCACAATTACAATAATATTGTTATTTATAACATGTTTTCAACTGCAAACCACCATATAATATATTGTTATGTCATGTTAATAGCAACGTTTTCGTGCCTAACGCTTCCAAATGGATGAACAAAAAACCACTCTTAACGCTCGGTGTCTGTTAAAAATTTTGAAATTTATGCCATTGGTTATGAACAAATGATTTGTTTTTATAAATGGTGTATTAAACGCGTATGAAACACTCCTATTCTTATGTCTACGATTTTTTTCTTATAAGAATGCGATATTCCGAAAAGTATGGAACTACTCTGTCAATATTCCAAATAACAAGCTTGGTTGGTTTTAAACATAAACTATCACCTTTATTAAATCTAGATCTGCCTAATGTGGTTAATAACTGTAAACAATACTGTTTTGGTTTATGAGTACGTAGTAATATCATCGTAATTTATTGTAAAAACAATACTAAATTTTAAATGATCATGCTTCATATTTAGCGTGCCTCTTCAATTTATCACTTGTAATTTACCTGGCCTATGTCTCTTTACCTCTTGCCTCACAAATTATATTTCCAATACAATGTGGAGGAATGTTAGTATCAAACGCAAAGAAACATTTCTTCAAAACACAAAAAAGTATTCAATACAACATTCCACAGAAACTTCCGATCTGAAATATCATTTTAATAACGCATTTTTACATTTTCCTGCCCACGTTCTCTTAGCTTACTGTCGTCATAACAGGACATATCTCTTACATTCTTTCAGTAGACGTGGGTGGCTGACAAAAATAGAACACCAGATATTGAAAAGCGTTTCTGAAGTTCTCGGTCGTGACCTTCATCATCTAAACAAGAACGTGCATCGTGTACAGTGGTACCGAACAAAAGAAAACTTTATATGTATGTCAAAAAATGTCCACTTTGTCTCAAAAATTCAACATGCAAATGACGGAATGTTAACTTGTATTAAAACGTACTAAGCCCTCTGGTGCTTGTTTATCAGAAAATTTGATTTTAATGAATTTCCAGACAAAATTTTGTTTTTTAGAGATATCAGACGTTTAGCAATATCATATTTTGAAATTTCTGTTCAGTCTGTAAGTTCAATTAAGGTAATATAAAGATGTTATTATTACATAATTGATAATGTTGAAGATCATAACTTTCAGATTTGGGTAGAATAATTTCCTGCATTTTGTACTTTTATTCATTGGTAGATTCTTTCAGTTTGTTTACGGCATTTAGTGAGTAATAAGATATTATGAATTAGTCGTCTATCATACGATTGATATTAACACGTAGAGTTTATCAGGACCTTCTACATAGTTATAAAAATGTGAAACATAACAGTTTTGGAGATTCGAACCTAGTGCCTTACTATCCCAGTAGAACTGTTGTCGTGTACAGTGCTCAGCGCTACATACAAGGTACATACTTCCTACACATCACTACGTATACTCTATTGTTGGTACGGTATTTTATTTTATACTTGATACAACGTTCAGCTACTCTGAAAACTTATCAGTATAAAAATAAATACTTGTACTCTACCTTAGAGTATTCATACGTTGAAAACAGCATTGTAAACCTTTTTGCGTAATGTTCGAAATATATTATGATGAATATTAATCCTTTTCAACACATATACTCTTACTGTATTCAATTGATCGTAATTATCGTGCATTAATGAGAACACCCTTCTCTACCAACGTGTTTTAGTGTGTTCCATCTGAGGATCTTATTTCGCGTGAAGAACCTGATATTTTCTTCCACTGAACATCCGTTTCGAGCGTTGCTCTCGAGAGCTGGAGACAAATGTACTCGCGTCGATCTCGTAGCTCCCCTCTCGTCCATATATCCACCATGACGAACGAATACAGCACCAGCCATTGCAGGTTCGCTTGAGCAAAGCGTCTGGCCTACGTGTAGCAATAAAATCGCTTCCGCGAAGTGCAGTCAATAAAACGAGGCCATTTGTCACCGACGTGGCCGGTTAGACCGACTGGCGCCATGAGGACGAGATGGGTACCATGCAGCGGCAAGTGGGCGAAGCGCGAGTTTCGGTATCGCATAGTGGAACCATGAGCTTAAAACATGACATAATCTAAAATGGATTTTCAAGGCAATTAATGTACTAGTTTTTAAAGAATATATATTCATTGACTTTCGGTGCAGTTTACCATCGAAAGAATACCGCTTTTAGGTTCACACACGGGTTATATTATATTAGATTGTCAGTGTTTTTGTGTGTCAAGGAGAGAGACTTGGTAACAAAGAATTATTTATGTGCAGAATGCGAGAAAACTGAATGTGTTATTGATATTACTATAGAAATAACATTAAATAAAAAAAATAGAAATGTGCTCAAATATTTGTATTTATTTTAATTATAAAATTTTAACCACATACCTTTTCTACAGGCCTTTCAATCTACAGCAGAGACATTATTTTTCGCTTCTGTTTTTTATGCATTAATTTTTTAAGACTTTGACAAGCAACTGCCACAATTAGAGAAGAAAGTTTAAAAATGGTTTCGTCAGCTGTATTTTTCTATTTGATCGTTCCGCTGCCGCAAGCAGATCCTGCCGCACCTCTGACTCTATATTTCAACCTTTTTTTGGTCACATCTAATTCTCGAAAGTTAATTTACCGGCAAAGATGGCTCACGACATCAGCTGATTTCACCGCAGTGTCTTTGACGGAAAGGTCTCAGGGTTCGAATCTCGATGGTGCCAGTTTTTCGACACTAGGTAAACAGCTATGTCTTATTTGTCTGCTGTTTGGAGCTGAATTTTGGACGCCAGATTCTCTAATCGGTAGTTTTCCGGGGATTCTCCGATCAACAAACGGCAAATGCCGGAGCAGTACCTCAACAAACGGCACATCATGCACTACCTTTCCCATATTCACCCATTACCTACACGACATTACCACACACGCGCCATGCACGATTGGTCGAGAGCTTTGAGCTTGTTCCGGCTGGGGCGGTGCCCGCATTGGTGGGAGATATCTGATTGGGGAAAATCTCCTCAAGCCGGCGTTGGTCGTAGGAAGTCGCCAGCCAGCGGGGCAAGATCATCGCCACCTCACGAGATAAAGTCATTCACGACACTTACGGGACTAATGACTCCAGCAGTTGACGCGCCCGGAATCACTAATCAATACGTAGAAAGTTGATTTAACCTTTTTTTTTTTATAAATCGCCTCTACTTTAGGGCGATGTTTTTCTGAACTGGCCCCCCACTGTACGCTTGCACAAGCGCCCCGCTAGATCTGCGCCTCGAATATGAAGGCGCAGGGGTGTGGCGTGGGGTGCGGCGTCGGTCCCGTAACAAACGAGCGGCGCCGGCCGCCCTTGGCCTTACCCTTCCCTTCCCTTACCTGCGCTCCGGCGCCGCCCCCTGGTGTGCCGTGCCGCGCCGTGCCGTGACGAATGCCTGCTCCGCGGAAGCGATCGATCTGACGCCCCCCCCTGCCCCCAGGACCACGCGCAGGGAAGGAACCGGCAGAGTTCGGAGGGGGGGGGGGGTCGGACACGCCACCGGACCGGCTGTGGTGGCTCGGGGCAACAGCTGTTTTCACTGCAATGTGTCTGACCGGGAGATCCTAGGGTTCGAGTCCCCTTGGTGGCGCTTTTTTCACATTACCTAGGTACCTAGGTCGAGCTTCTGACTGGAAAATAAATTAGCAGCCGGCTGCTGGGATCGGTAGCTTTTAGGTGCTTTCTCCGATCAAGACTAGGAGAGTGTTTGTGCAGTACTCTGACAAACGGGCCACAGACCATGCGTGATCCGTTTTCTTTATTCCTCTCCCTTCTTCATCCCTGACACGCATACACATATATACTTACATCCGCCACAATACCACACATGACTAGAGAACAATAAAGAACATAGATCGGGTCCCAGGTGCCCCGCTGGCGGAGATATCTGAAGGAGAGAGAACCCTCGCAAGTTGACGGCTTCGTCAGCGCCGAATATCACATTCTAGTTGTGAGGTATACCGTCACCTCCTGGAATGTTACATTAACTACGCTAAGGGAACTATTAACCGTTGGGTAGATTCACCAGGAAACAAAATAATCAAACGACACGGTACTAGGTATGATGCTTCTCTCGAGAAGAGCGTTTTGGGGGCTGCAGCTGGGTTCGGTGATAGTTCGTTTCAGATTAATGTGGGTTTAGGACCACCCAAAAAAGTGGCGAATAGGGCTATCACCCAAGGCATGCGATATGCCAATTACGATACCAGTCATTGGATTCGAAATCTTTGGGCCCAATTATATGTTTCCTTTTGAGAAAACCATTTCGGACTTTTAGAGAACGCTTTCTCTAAACTCTGGAATCCAGACAAAAACCCTCGCACACGTGCGTTTGCTAAGGCTCCGAAATCGTCTGTCAAACGGCAGCGTTTAGATCGGGTCTAATACTTACGTTTCAAGATTTGTTCCTTTCTCCTCAGAGGTCATCCAAGTAAAATAGTCGATTATGAGTTGGTGGCTTGTTATCACGTGAAAAGTTGCCAGCATTGTTTTTACAAAAGCAACCCACACCCTGGTATTAATTGTATTGTTGAACGTTTCGAAAATTTGTTCATGAGCGCCCAACAGTACCCATAATTGTTTGTTATTCCCAATTTTGTTGCCAGAAACCGACCAACAGTCAATATATTTCAGTCATTTCGTACATATTTCGTGTGTCGTTTCTTAGCTAAGCGATTAAATGGGTAAATATCGGATGTAATTTTTCTGGGAAATTTAGCCTGGACTTTATATATCAATTTGTAACAAAACACATTGCTGATTTTTCTGTTCCTGGTTCCGTTTCATATCCTGCAAACCTGGGTTTGAGAACCAGCTGAGGGTCTTTTCTTAGTAAGGAAATTTGATTTATTAAATGTCTTTGATTGTTTGTACAAAAATATAGACTGTGTAAAATGTTTTCCACCCTGCACATGCCAACATCTGAGGCGGCTGAAACTTGATCGCAGCAGCCGTGCAGGTGGCAGCACTAGTTGCTCGTGTAGTAGAGCAGCCGCGGTACAGACCTCTTTGTGCGGAACGGGCACGCAGTTCGAAATCCCATAACGGCAATGGTCTCGTCCTATCGCTCGTTGACAGCAGCCTCGAGTCGGAGCGTAGTTTACGCTAGCGTCGCCGGGCTGCCGCACGGGCGGGGGCACCGGACACAAAGCGGCGCCTCTGGGAATCTCGGGTTGATTCTCGTGCGATAGCGCCAGCGGCAGCGGCTGTCCATGGCGCGGTGCAGTGAAGCCTTCTCGCGCAGGGCTCCTGTTCAGAACTCGGCGGTTGACGACAGTGTTTCCACGCCACTGTTTAGGGCGAATATTTCCCATCATTGTAGAATGTCATGTCCCAAGATAATCTCTTTCTGAAGGATAATTTCCACAAAATGTTATTTCAGTATGAATCAACAATAATGAAAACTACATTGGCACTTGCCTGTTTGTACTGAAAACACGCTTGAAACAAACGCTTAATTAGAGAATACTACCCATGGCTACCCACATCACTGGGTGTTGAAACCCATCAACACCTGTGTTCCTGTTTAGATTTCAGTAAAGGACGGCAGAGTTGCTTCTCCAAAGTCAATGTTACCGATTAGGTGATTATTTTATAGGATGCCATGTCATGAGATAACTTTGTGAAAAACAATTTTGACAACATTTCAATATGAATCTACAATAATAAAAAACATATTGGTACTTAGTTGGAGGCCATTAATGCAGTTCATTGTGATATATGAAGTACAGAAAGATAGCAGTTTCAGTATCAAATGAAGGAAATTTTAAATCCAGGAAAAATTAACGATAGTTTCGTTCAAAAACCAATAATGTTCATTCCACGATATCATTATTTTTTCAAAGAGATGGCAATACTGATGCCTATTTTCAAGTAAAAAAATCATAAAATGCCATTTACTTTTTGATCTATTTTTTATAGTGCGAATGATCATACTTCTTTCAGTCGTCATCGTTTTCAGGTATTCATTGGTAACACAGTACAAAACATACAATTACAGATGCAGGGAACGATGCAAACGCAGAGAGATGCACAGTTTAATATCGATGGCGGAAAGTGAATCGATGAATAATGTAAATGTTTTCCATCTCGTACAAAAAAAAGAGTAAAAGTAAATTTCGAGTGAAAATAGGGCAAAAATTAAAATGTTATAAAAATCTCAAAACCCACGAAAGGGTACCCCCCGTTAAGATGGTAAAAAGTTCCCTAAAGCCAAATAGTATATGAGTAGTAACACTATAATTCTAACATAAAAATATTATTTTTCATAGGTTTTTTAGCCCCCAACTCCCCACCACAATCCTCAAATCTAAAAAAATGTGTTTTTTTAATTTTATTTTTTTTGTCCATATCAAACCAACTTATCTGAATGGAAAAAATTCTCAACATAAAAAAATATTTTTTTCTAAAAGTTTACATTTTTTTCATAATTTTTTGGCGCCAGATTCAAACAAAAAAAAATGTTTTAAAAAAATAAAATTAAAAAAAAATATTTTTAAGTGAGATTAAATAGCGGAACAGGCGCGAAAAAAATATCAAAAATTCCTCGCGGAACGGCGGATTTTCCCTATTTTTTTCAGATTTTTCCGATCACTGGGCTAGAAGTTACAAAATGTTAATCAATATTTCAACCCTTTTTTCATTTTAAATATGTTTTGATCATAACTAAAACAATTTTTATACACAATTTGTTATAAACAGTTGTTATAAGCATGACAGAAAATATAATTTTTCAATCATTTTAATTTTGCAACTGTCAAATTGTAACTTTTTGGTTTTTTATTTTTAGATTTTAAATGGTTTTTGCATCGTATACTTGAACTCTTTTGGACAGTTTTGGTTAATATCTGCGTAACATGTTTGTCACTGTTTTTTTTTCTTCGTTCTATGGCTCCGGAGGCTAAGTCCATACAGCCAAGGCAAGTTTGTCACTGTGAATGAGGCTTAATTCTCCTACCCAACCTGATAGCGTAATGGCGTTATCGTGTTTCGGAGAAGATATTGTTTCAAATAACTAAAAAATTACATTTATTGGATCAGTGTGTTATTTCTGCGTGTTCCTTTAACAGAATATGAATTTTTGTTGTCTGATCCAAGCGGTCTGAGTTCTGTTTTAAGGGAAGGTGACATTCTTGTATTGGACAGAGGCTTCCGGGATGTGACGGGGTTGTTGAAAGAAAGAGGTTACAAGGTACTTATGCCGGCGTTGAAGGGCAAGCGTAATCAATTAACAACGAAAGAATCGAATGAATCTCGTCTTGTATGCTTGTTCATGTGCTAACGGTAGAAGAACAGTTGGGTGTTGTTCACACGTCGCAGCGATGATTTTTTATTTATCGTATGCCCGATACCAGTCGAAAATAGTAAGACCGGCGGAAATCTTGACAAGTCTTTTTGATTTTGATGAAGAGAATGTGGTAATCGACGAAGACAGCGATGAGGATTGAGGTTGAATCTTAACGAAATGTAAATATATATTTTTTATACAATCACGATTTGTAAACTGAACACCACATGATTAATACACAAATGTTCACTCGACAAAAGGATTATTCATTACTTCCTTTAATCATATTATTATCTATTGAATATCTTCATAACTCAATAAGCGGTAAAAATATGTAAAAATATAAGTATTGAAAAATTGCAAAATTAAAATGATTGAAAAATTATATTTTCTGTCATGCTTATAACAACTGTTTATAACAAATTGTGTATAAAAATTGTTTTAGTTATGATCAAAACATATTTAAAATGAAAAAAGGGTTGAAATATTGATTAACATTTTGTAACTTCTAGCCCAGTGATCGGAAAAATCTGAAAAAAATAGGGAAAATCCGCCGTTCCGCGAGGAATTTTTGATATTTTTTTCGCGCCTGTTCCGCTATTTAATCTCACTTAAAATTTTTTTTTAATTTTATTTTTTTTAACATTTTTTTGTTTGAATCTGGCGCCAAAAAATTATGAAAAAAATGTAAACTTTTAGAAAAAAATATTTTTTTATGTTGAGAATTTTTTTCCATTCAGATAAGTTGGTTTGATATGGACAAAAAAAAATAAAATTAAAAACACACATTTTTTTAGATTTGAGGATTGTGGTGGGGAGTTGGGGGCTAAAAAACCTATGAAAAATAATATTTTTATGTTAGAATTATAGTGTTACTACTCATATACTATTTGGCTTTAGGGAACTTTTTACCATCTTAACGGGGGGTACCCTTTGTGCCTGGCGTAATTGTTTCAACAAGGTCATCATGGAAGTCAATGGACGTACACATTACGTTTATTGTTATTCATTAGCTTGATTCTTGATTAGTATTGTAACACCTCCGCGCATCTGAACAATGCGCGGTTAGCGGCCCGGTTGTAGCTCAGTCGGTGATGGAAGGAATTGTTAATTAGATTCAATGGACATTCGAAATAAACACTTTGATCACTGGTGAAAAAACTACTTTTATTCCTGGACAAAGTTGTACCAGGGAAGTTACATTTATAAAATAAAAGAAAGAAGAAATTGAATGAAAGAAAAAAATAAAGATTAAATTAACAGGAAAGCTTACAACTAGAGAAGAGTACAAAATTATTATAACTAAAATTACAATAATAAAAAATGACCATTCGATGTGCCTTGGCGCGGCACCGCGTTGACAAAATTCTACAGAGGTGAATAGCCCCCAGTTACATTGCCTGTCAAAAGTTCAATGTACTCGGACGGGCGCGGCGAAGCTTGTATGGGGGCGGAAGCGGCCTTCCCTGGAATGTGGCGAGGGGCGCACGCCCGCAACAGCTTGGCGGCTTGCAGCGGCTCGCGGCGTCTGCGGCAGAGTCTGGCGGCGTCTGGTGACGTCAGCAGGGGGCGGCTGTCTGGCAGCGTCTGGCGGCGTCTTCGGCAGAGCTCGTAGGTAGCCGGGGATATCGCTCACGATCGCAAGTGCGGAGCACACAACAATGTGTTCCTCCGATTCTCATGAGAATGTTCTCAGGTACAAATTCAGAAAGTTGCGAAATCCTTCAGAGGCGCACTCGCCTCTCCCCGCGACTGGCTCCCACCCCTAGAGAAGTCTCTCTCGAACTGAAATTTTACAAGTGCCTTCAGAGGCGCACTCGCCTCTCCCCGCGACTGGCTCCCACCCCTAGAGAAGTTTCTCTACCCACTGAAATTTTGTAAGTCAAAAACGCATGAGGTTAACTTTTACCCCCACCCTTTTTCCTCATATGCTCCTGCTCCCTACAATGATCGCGTCGCTATTGGCTAAAGGTGATGGCGTTGTACACTATATTCGGCCAATAGCGACGGGGGAGCAAAAGGAATTTTCCACTCTCTGTGTTTCTGTCGGAATACAGTGTCCCTTTGTTCCGTCTCGAAAATAGGCCATGTCTGTGAAGGGGCCCCCTGGCTACAGAATTATGGTTTTGGGTTTCCCCGTTCACGACGACAGGCGTTCCAAAGATTTTCCAGATGTGGCTGCGTCTGGACGGTTTTCAATTAGCCCTTTGCCCTCATAAAAATCCGAAATGGGCCGGGGGATCTTGGCTGTTATTAGAAGGGGGTCTGCGCGCGTGACGCCGTATGTTTTCTTCTCAGTAAAAATTCCTTAGGTCTGGTTTACTTAATTTAATTTGTCTTAAGAATTCTGTACCGCTACAGTATGGTCATGTAATAGCATGTCAGATAATATTTACAAAAGTTATTTAGTATGTGAGAGGTTTATTAAAGTTTTTTTAAACAGAATATTGTTTTATTTGTTTCAAAAAAGCATATAATATTAATAATAACATTAATAATAATAATAATAATAGTTTGATTTTGTGAACTCTACGTCGTATCCAAATGTACAAAAATGACACGTTATCAAGGCAAAATACTCAATTTCAAAACAAAACTTACAGAAGAACTGAAAAAATATAGCAAAACAAATTTGTAACTTCTATCTTCCTTTGTAATAATCCTTGAAATAATGAATGTTTTATAATGAATTTTTTATTATTTCGTTTAACGGTTTTTATCAATGAAATATGATCTGTTAGGTTGGAAAACCTATTTGCATTCGTAATATTTTGTTCATTCTAGTTATTTCCATTGTTTCCTGTCACAGGAAGAGAACTTCTTTTATTTCATACAGCTCACGACTCGGACAACTAACGACTGCTGAGACTGTCAGGCAGTCGCGGGGACTTGAACCGTCAAACTAATGCTTCGGAACGCAGTTCTTTCGCCTGCCGTCGAAAAACGGGTTAGGGAGACGAAGCGAAAGAAATAAAGAAACTGCACGTTCATAAAGTTACGAAACCGACAGGCATCTCCCTTGATAAAGCGTCCTGACTGCCAGAACGTGGGCGGGCGCTGTGCTGTGGACTCGAGTCGACGCGACTTTCGACTTCCGCCAATTTACTTCCGGTACCTTTCTCTTCTTTCGACGTCAGGACACCCCCCCCTGCCAGCCGCCCCTCCCAGCCCTTCTCCCGCCCCTCCCAACATCACCTCAACCATCCCTTCTCCACCGCCCCGTCCCTTCTCATTACCACTTCTCTGTCCCCTGCCTCATTCTAGTCTCGAACACTCCTCTTGGTCGATCCTCCTCTTTCTCGGCTCCTCCTTCCACACTTTCTGTTTCTCTTCGTTCTCCCTTCCGCTTCATCAATCTCGCCTATCCGTCAGTCCACCCTTCCTCCTCCCCACTTCTTTCTCCATCTCTCTGCCTTTCCTCGCCTTTCTTCCACACCATTCCCCACCCGGCTCCTTCGTGCCTGTCCCCGCTTTACTTCACTTCCAGCGGTTTAGACTCGTGGGTGGTCCCGGTGTGTTGGACTCGACATCGAGACTAAAGGAGTTTGGGAGATGTTGACAGTGTTCTAAGGGTGGGGTGGGGGTGAGGTCTACGGTTCGAATCGACTTGTGTCGAAGTGGCTGCTGATCGATGGGGAACAGTTGAGTAAGACGCAGGGGGTGAAGGTAATTGGAACGACTGTGCGGAAGCACCACTCGTGCGTGTGGATATCACACTGGGGTCGATGTCCTCCAACTGCAATGCACTGGTTTCAGATTGTTTCTAAAATTTGCCAGAAAGATAGTGCATAGAAAGAAGGCAAAAGAAAGAATTTAAGTG
Source organism: Gryllus longicercus (assembly GCA_038098605.1). Taxonomy (NCBI): domain Eukaryota; kingdom Metazoa; phylum Arthropoda; class Insecta; order Orthoptera; family Gryllidae; genus Gryllus; species Gryllus longicercus. Next base: position 689,018 of record JAZDUA010000605.1, on the reverse strand, counting down.
GTCTTGTCACCAAGGACATGGATGTAGAACACCATTTAAAATGCAGCATTTAAAAATGTAAAATTTATTAACTGTGTTATTTGTGTTTCCTAGATCTACAAGTGAACCCCCAGGTGTTGGCCACAGAAAATGTTCGAAAGAATTTGAGGTTTCGGGATGCAATTTGCGCCGTGTTGTTGTAGACGATGGAGGAAATAACATATTTTGTTTCCCGTCTCTGGAAATTTGTAATTTTGGAAATTACGTCAAAACTCTTATTTTAAAGAGAAATTTAGAAGTATATATATATATATATATATATATATATATATATATATATATTAATAGAATGTTTGATTTTTAAAAGAGAGGAAACCAGTGCTTCATAGACACGAACACGTTTGTTAAGAAGATACGGTTAGCAATTCGTCGTCGGACCAATATACTTAATTTTTGTCCCAAATACAGAATCCTTGAATAGAACCAAGGATTATAAGCAGTGAGCCACGGTCCCACAAGTACATTCTGTAACCTACCTACCCTGTGAAACCTGAAACAAAGTTCTCAATATCGCAGATTCGCCGAGTTTTCAGTTCACAGACCGACGCCTATAGTGACCTACTGCAAAAGTTTTCAGAAAATAGCTGTGAAACTAGAGAGCACAATTCGGCGCGTGACTGACCTTTCCTGCAGATTACTCTACTTGATGCGGGATGGTGTGAGTGATTAAGGGGGAAACGTGGAGGGAGGTTCTGGGACGTTGTAAACACGCCGTCTCGTGTATATAGGGGGATAAAGATGTAATTAAAAACTTAATCACAGGGAATTACCAACAGCCCTGAAAAATTTATAATTGGACAACGAAGCACACACTCCATTCTGGGAGTATTAACTAAGCGGATAGTATCGCCACTAGCTCAAGAAATTTTGAAATCAAGTCTTCTACTTCTTCGTCCTTAGATGAGGGAAAATGAAATAACTTTTGAGGGAGAACTTCTTGGTTTTCTGCATTTTGATATGTGTATTGTTTCGTTTTTGTCAACATATTGCTGAACAATTGTACGTTTTCACAAATACAGATACAATACTTCAAAAGCATTCAAATACCAGAAAATTTGCTTATTTATCACCTAATCATTAACTATGGAAATGCTTATTACATGAATTATAGGTAACGAATTGAAGAGTTTTAGCCAATAAAATTGATGTTGCCTAGAAAACATTTATTAACTTATTCCGAGGTGTCAAAGAAACTATCAATAATTAATAGTATTTGAAACAATTCGAATACTTAAACGTTTCTTAACAATCGATGATTTCATGAATTAATACTACGTAACTGGCGTTTCGTAGCCTAGATACAACGCATAAATAAGTTTACTAAATCAATGATTTTTTTGTTATTTAAGGTCGCATGAACTTCTAGGTCATTAGCGACCACTATTGCTTGTAAGGGTATGGTAACTGTGAGATGACCCGATATAATGATGATAGGGGGAAAGGTCGACCACAATACAACCATGCCGGAGGCGGGACTCGCACCCGCGATCCTTCGGGCCGAGTTCGCTACGGCACTACTGTCTTAGCGATCTCGGCCACCGGATGGGCTAAATCAATGATTTTGTTTTCTTCATTTTCTGGATAGTTAACAGAAAGTTTATGTTAGCGCAAAAAACGCATGTCAAATTATATCGAATTCGATATAACTATATCGAATTGAGATTTTAAGAGTGGACATATTTGAAATTATATATATATATATATATATATATATATATATATATATATATATATATATATATTTGAAATTATATCAGGATTGTACCAATATCTCATATAATTCTAATCGTCAATGTAAACTCGGTACATTATTTGATATTTCAAGGAAAAACTTTTTGACCTCATTAAAAAGTTAAAGTTGATAATTGGGAGAGGCGGCTGACCTATGTTTATTGAAATTATCTTGAGGGGGAAAACAAAGGCGCTTTGAAATTGCATTATGGTTTTCTGAACTACAGAGGCAATCATTTTAACTACACGAATTAACCTCTTGTTGAGACAAGTTAATTGCGCTTTTCCCCCTTAAAAGCAAGGGGCGGGCTAGCGTTGCACATTAGTGGTTCACCGAGAAATGATAGTAGTCGTGAAAACATAGTGTCTGAATTTTGGTTGGTCCGAGATCAATAAACTCGGATACCGACACCGATTTTCATGAAACTTGGCATATCATAGTGTTTTCTTCATGGAGAAGGCTTTTATCGTGTTAACTGCGTGGGAAGTCTCCACTAGATGGCGCTGCAGTCTAAGATGTCGCTTCAGTTAAATGCAATTCCGAATTCACGTGGGCTTCATTGTTACCGGGCGTTGCCTCGTGCCGCGGGGGTGGGTAAAGCAGGAGACGGCGAGCTGGCGGCGGGATATGTAGGCGAGACAAAACTAATGCTGAGGTAGGAGACGGCAGCGAGGGGGCGATTACGCACGATAACAGCCTGGTCGTAGCAGCGCTGACGGAGAGAGAAGACGGTGGTTCAAAATTTTAAAAATTTCACAGATTTTAATTAAAATCGGGCCTACACCAATTCATAAATTAACTTTCTTTTAATCGAGCAAAAAAGAGAAAAATTGCAAACATTTTTGGAATTGTCACTGAGGCGTCGTGTAAAATACGCAAAATATCCTCCTGATCTGGGATCGGCACAACTAGATGTTATTTTTGATGTATTTATCAAGTTTTAGCGCAGAAGCATATAATCTGACCCAGTAATACTTAATTCATACATACAAACATGCTTACAGATATACCGTCAGACATCCCGAATAATTGGTACAAAATTGACCATATCTCTTCGCCATCTACACCAAATTTAACCATCTTTGGAACATCTTTAGGAGGAAAAGTAAAAAGGATTGCTCATAAATTCAGGTATTGACGGTATTAAACATTGCAGAAAGTAACATGAATTTTCATTTGTGAATACAAAGATGATCAGTTATCTTTATATACACGTCGTTACAGCTATTCCACTTCATTAATTCATTCAATTCTGTTCGTACAGTTGTAAATTACGAAAATGAAATAATGAGTTAAAATTCTGTGAGAATAATATAGTATGGGACGTATCACAAGCAATAAACGATTTATACGAGATCGAGTGTTTAGATGTAGGTGTGGCACGGTGAATATCGCCCCTTGAACTATTGATGTGCCCGCGTTGGTTAGAATGTGGTCAGTAGATATTCACGACCACTCCCAGATTGTCTGCAGCTATTGAAAGCGTGACCGATTTCTTTGCAGGCGGCGGAAACCCGGGACTATAAAGATGTGCCTTTGCGGGCAACTCCAGCAAGGAGAGCGTATTCTTAGTGCTGAGCGTCAGGAATATCCTTCCCCTCGCGATCGAACTGTCTTTCTCGGAACCCGTAGCACGTCTCCTTCAAACTCTGGGCCTTTGCTGAGTGTAGTATGATGAAGATGGTCGCCAAGACAAAAACAAGTATTTATTTATTGCGTAAAAGGGTTCTGTAAATTTTGGATAGTTATTGATTTAATAAATCTTCTCACCCTCCTATTGCTCCTTCTTCTTGGTCTTCTCCTTCTTCGTTCTGTGTAAGTAACTTCCATATTTATGGAAGTTACTCTCTGTTATCTTTTCCGGGCGCCATATTCTTCTGTTTCGAACTGGTTATTTATCTCCGCCTTTTCTTACTATTCTGTTTTTATTCATATCTGCTGTTGTAGTTTCGCTCTATCATTTACTCTGATATCCAGTTTCATTTATTATCAATTTAAAACTTTCCCAATGTAACGTTTTAATTTTCTTCGTCAATCTCAAAATCTCTATTTTATATATTGAGAACAATAAATATATTCATTTCTGATATCTCAATATACTAATAAATGTTTAATTGCAGATGGTCGTTGTTGTTTTTGTTCCGAAGGCATATGCAACATTATATACTATATACTGTATTCTATTATAGAATAATATTAAGTGGAGAGAATTTTATGGTGTTTGCTGTGTGCAGTTACGGGAGACAAAAATGAAATTAGATTTTATTCAAGTGTGAAAAAGTTTAGCATTCGAGACGGCGTTAGAAACTCTAATTCAAAATGATAGATAAAATTTACTAGCTTTATTGCCTACACATTTAATTTATGGATTATCGGTATGCAACGGGAAGAAAATATGTTTATGTGCAATATCTAAATATTGTTTTGCTCGAGCTGAACCTAACTCAACATAGTTTTAATAGAAATAAAGGACACGAAAACAGATACACAATTTCAGACTGCTGAAGTTGTAATGGCAGCGAAGTAAAATTCGCTCCACAAAAAATGCGACTTTTTGTATCAATGTAAAATAAAAAACTCATGTGATAAAAGAACGAAATAAACTTTACACTCAATAACATTGGTTCATTATTAAAATACTGTATAAAATATTGTCGACCATATATTTGTGCATACTCTCAATAAAATGCATATAACATAGAGAACTGTTTCACTCATTTTTGAAATCAAATCTTATTTTAAATCCGAATTATCTTGCAATTAACTAAAAATTAACGAATTAAAAACTTGTTTCCTCCACATAACACCAAAGTAAGCTTCGCAGTGAATATCGATGCAAAAATGCAAGATTATTATAGCCTGTTTTACAAAACTGACCCTCCTTATATGAGCCAATTTCAAAGGCTCTTTACAAAATATGACTTATGAGAGAAGAGGGGTTGTGACTTTCTTTAAAAACACTAGGTAGGAAAATGTGTTGTTGTTTTTTTTTAATTTAAGGTCGCATCAACAGCTAGGTCATTACCGACCACTACAGATTTAACGATATTGTTAACAGAATGATGTGATATGGTGTTGTTGAGGGGTGAAAGGACGAACACAAATACAACTATGCCCGAGGTGGAACACGAACACGCGATCCTTCAGTCTGAGATCGCTACGGCACTACTGCCTTAACGATCTCGGCCATCCGGACGACAAGGGGGAAATGTTTGGTGGCTCGGTTTTACCTCGTTAATTAATACGGCTGTTAGACGAAAGTGTTATAATAACCTAAACTGACAATTGTATCAATTTTAACAATCTTTGGGGTGTGATTTCCACAGATTTAATAGTTTTCCTTATTGTTTATTTTGCGCTACTTTCCTTTGATATTACAATTTCCTCTGAAGCATTCCCATGCTTTCCAAGAACGGGAAGATCGATAGACTGTTTGTAAAAAGCACTTTAATGTTGAGAAAACATGAAGGTAAACATATTCGTTGCAAATTTGTTGAAATAAGTTCTAGTATGTATAACCGAAATAAATCAGATTATATTTAGAAATTGTTACCTGGCAAACAATTTCTAAAATTTTGGCATAAATTAGACTGGATATAAATGTAAAGTTGACAGAAATTGCAGTGACAAAAGTTTGGAGTAGAATTTTCACAGATTCTTTTAGGAGTAACTTTCTGTGCCGAGGACGAGCCGGACAACTACAATATATTTAAAATTAATGTTTTCTATGAACTCGCAAAGCAGAAATTAAACTTGAAAAAACTAAAGTGCCCGCCGGAGGTGGACAGAGAGATGAAACCTCCTTTGGAAGATGTTCGGGAGGTCGTCACCTTGTTTTCCTTCGCTTTGCGAGCGGTCGTTCGCAGTACCCGTCGGCGCCGCGGGGCGCGCTGGCGTGCGGCCCCGGAGAAGCCAACGCGGCATGAACCGTGGCGCGCCACAAAGCCCCCCGGGCGGGCATTGCCTCGGGAACCCACAACCCCCGTCCCCCTCCCCCTCGTCTCTACGTGCTCTCTTCTGCACCTCTGGCGCGGCCGCGGATAACTTCTTTATCGCGCGCGCGCGCGGGGGTGGAGGCGTGTGGGACGCGACGGAACGCCCCCCAGCCGTAAAGAGAAGGCTTTACTGCGCGACCGAATTCCTGTCCCGGGCGTCAACCCAGCGCTGCCTTGCGGTCTGTGAGCTGGACAACACGGAAGCGCGCTGCGGGTCAGGGAGCGGACTCCCATTGTTGATTGATTCTCTCGCGTTTCCTGGCGCGCCAGCTGCCACGCGCCATTAGTTCCGTTAATAAAGTGCTTGTTTTTTGTTTTTGTTTTTTGTTTCTTTTCCTTCAAGGAAGCTGGCGGTCATCTTTCTCCGCCGAATAGCGAGTTCCGGAGCTGACCTCGTAGATTTGCGGGGTTGTTTCTTACCAAATATCTCCCACCAGCGGGGCACTTCCCCTGACGGGAGAAGCCCTATGCCGCTGGCTGGTCTCCCAATATATCTGGTAGTGTAGTGCATGTATATATAAGTGTAAGTGTGAACGTGAGGAATGAGCTTAGGACAAGAAAGAGAAAGAAAAAATCGCGCGCTGTTCATGGCCCGTTTGTGAGGGTACTGCTCCGATTGTTGCCTGGCCTGCCAGAAAACTACCGATCTAAGCAACCGACCGCTAGAATTCTCCAGACAGTGCGGTGCAGCGGCTGAATTTGATCTAGCTGTTTAGGTAGAATTGAAAATCCTGTCGCTGTCGAGATTTGATCCCCTGGGACGTCGCGATCAGAGGCATTGGAGGGTGAAATTGAACTGTGATTATTGTAAAGCAATGGGAGGGCACTCTCGGTCCCAATAAACATGATATCATAATCATGTATTTTAATATCATTAAATTCGAATACGATGTCAAAGCATCAACATTCAGAATTCTTGATTTTGTAAAAAAAATTCATGCATAACACGATTAGAACTGATTTTTTATAACACTATTTTCTCACACAATAAAATATTAATCATAATTGAAGCTTTTTAAACTGATACTTTCAAAAGATGGTTGCATTGCATTTTATGAAGAAAAAATAAAGTAAAAAAATACATCTTAACACCAAACTTCCTTGCATTCGAAAACGAGTCATCAAGTATGTGAATTGTTGCTTAGCTTTTTCATTTGAACGGGGCATTTAGAAATTACGCTACTCAAATACTGACATTTGGATAACTTATTAAAACTCAACCATCACTGGTGTTTCAACATCGTGGGCTTTGTGATTTTAATGATTTTTTAACTTCTGTAAAATACGTATTAAATATTCCGTCCTGATTTGACATCATATTCAAATTTATTGATCTCTATTTCTTCTTCTTCTTCTTCTTCTTCTTCTTCTTCTTCTTCTTCTTCTTCTTCTTCTTCTTCGACGGTTTCTACCCCATAGAGTTTGCCGTTTTCGATTTCCATAATTCTCGGTCCTCCCATTGAACCTCTTCCAATCCTTTCTCCGCCATTACTTCATGTATATATGTCTTCCAGGTTAAACCAGGTCTACCTCCTCTACGTCTTCTTTTAGGTATCCAATTTACAATTTGTTTTGGCCATCTCTCATTTCGCATCCTCTGGACATGTCCATACCACTGAAGAGCTTTATTTTCTAGTCTTCTGGTTATGGTTGTTTGAACCCCAGCTCTTTCCCACACCACTTCGTTTCTTATTTTATCCAGTCTTGTTATCTGCAAAGATCTTCTCATAAAGTTGAGCTCTACCGACCGTATTCTGTCTCTACGGCGTTTTGTTAACGGCCACATTGCTGCTCCATATAATATAATACTTTCCACGATACTGTGGAATATGTGTCGTTTTGTTTCTTGCCTTAAAACACTATTCCATATAAGGCCATGCAGAGCTTTAATTGCATTCCTCCCCATTGCAAGTCTAGTAGTTATATCTTCATCAATTTTCCCATAATCAGTAATTACAGTCCCAAGATATTTAAATTTCGAAACGTTAGCTATCTCGTCATCAGCGATATTAATATTAGAGGCATCTCCTCCTATGCATAAATATTCTGTCTTTTTAAGGTTGATTTTAAGTCCCCATTTTTCGTATTCTTCTTTTAATTTGCGAAGCACATACTCCATATCTTCCCGATCTGCTGCCATAATTACCAATATCTCTATTTCTTCAAGACATATACGAGCAGTGTATGAAAATAATACTGTGGAAGCATTCGACTTTTGGTCTTATTGTCTTTCAGTTCGATGCACTGTCTGTTTCCAATCGTCGAAACTGCGTACTCGGCGGAGTGGCGTTCCGTGTTCCGAGCGTCGCTCAAGGGAATGCATTTCTAAGGTGCGAGTCGAGTCAGCGATCGTGCGAATGCAAACGCTAGGAAATGTACCGAGCGGGCGAGAGATAGGGGCAACAGCACGTGTGAATTGTTAGGACGCTACCCGTGAGAAGTTTTCAACCGTTTTTCCTACAGTCCCGACTTGGCACTCGATTGTGTACATCTTTTCAGACCATCGAAAAGGAATGAATTCAGGATCCTGCAGGATTCCACAGGATTCCAAATAGAAACTGACAGTCTGTAAGACGTCATAACACGTGAGGAAGGCAGTTTTATGCTATGCTGGCATTGATATTTTGGTGTGTTGATGAAATAAGATTTTTGACAAGCTGGGCTGCTACATATAAAATTGATATGTGGTGAAAACGGATACATAGGATAAGAGCACGAAATATACAAAAAGTGTACTTGTAATAGGAAGTTAAATTATTTGAAAGTAATGAATAAGTAGATGAAAATTAGAAAAAAAACATTAAATCTTTTTTGTGAAAAAATATTTATCTTCTCCATCAAAACGATAAAATGTTTCAAGTTTGCCCTTTGTTGTTTACAAGGCTCAGATATGTTATTTACTCATTTTTTGTAGGCTTTCGAACTCTCCCTTAACTTCCTCGCAAAGTTTCCATAAGGTTTAATTTCACGCTATGGCTACGTATCCTTCATATTCCAAGGGATTTTGATGAAACTCTGCGTAAATGAGCTTAATATCACAAAAGCTCCTCTTCTCATTTTGAACTCTATTTAAAACGATGAAACCTTGCTAATTACAATGCGACCCTTGCGTTTTACACATTATTTCGACATACTCGAAACATGAACTTATTCGATATCACTTCAAGTAATTACAGCAAAAAAATATAATACAAAACTCAATCATCGATTGCATTTCTGTTTGCATCACTCAGATAATTTCAACATTATAATACATTATTCTGTATCTAGTAGTTTTGAATATACTATGAAATTTAATTTGGGAACCATTGGAGATTCACGACCCTTAAGTAGAAATGGAAAATGAAGACAATGAATTAAACCATTAAAACATAGTTTACTGACGATTTAAAATATTTTTAGTCTATTTTCAGGACTGGTGGTTAAACATAAGAACAACACTTATATACAAATGCCAAGTACAACATAATAGCATTTGAGACATAATGATTTTATGAATACCCATAACTCTGATTGAACGTTGTAACCATATGTATATCTTGTAAGACCACTACAGTTCGTGATAATTATTTACAGCCGACTATTATATTTTAATTGCCATTTGTATATCTATAGTGCTGTTCTAATATTTTTCTTTTACCGCCAGCCCTGAGGATAAAATAAAAATATTCTGAAACGTCATCGAAATATGTTCTAACCAAAACATGTGATTTACATTTCCTATTTAATTTTAAAGTTTGAGAGCAGTTAAAAACGCCGTATACTACTGCTTTGGCCAAAGCCATGTGTATTTTCTCTCAAACTTTCCAATAACGTCTAAAAACGAATCAGAGACGTCTTCGCTTCATTTTAATCCAGAGCTTCGGTATCCGTTCTCTCTTTCCTCGCAATTGCAATTGCAGTTGCAGTTGCAGCTGCTTGAGCTGCCGATGAGATTGGATTCGCATGGTTGCAGTGCGGTCACCGAACTCCCGCGTAAGAGGAGGCGACCGCGTGAGCAAGAAATGGAAGGAGGCGAAGCGAAGTCGGAGAGAGAAAGAGCGTTGCGAAAATATGTTGCGACGCCAGTTTTCCGAAGAGCGCCGCGAGAACGCTCTTTTTATTCCGCGCGGGTGCAAGTGAATCTGCAAGCCGCTATTTCATTTAAGGTTGGGATTCTGGAAGGTTTGTAGAGTATAGAAGCGTACGGATTACGCAAGAGTACAACTTCCTACTTGTTGAGAAAATATGATTTTATTATTATATATGTTAATAATATATTTTAATATACTATATTATATATAATATATATAATATAAATAATATATTTTATATATTAAATATTAAATGTTTTCAGAGCTTCTTGTACAAGTAGAAAAATCATCGAATCTTTACATTTCGAGGCATATGATCATATATGAGCATATGATGGCGATGAAACTGATATAAGAATTCCTGAATCTATATTGACCGTAGGGATGGTAAAGCACTATCTGATTTTTAGTTCATCTATGTTTCTTTGCATGTTTCTTTCAGTATTTTGGTGCGTTGACTTCTCAAAAACTTGGTTTTATGCCGAATTGAAATATATATGAACACTTTTTAACTGTTTTATTAATAGATATTCAGTAAAATCTAACGGAAAAGGGTATTAAATACGAGTATGTTTCTGCATGTAGAAAAACTCTCTTCTGAAACACATGAACATTCAAGCAGTTCACCTCAGTCACTTGTCGCAACACCCTTTCTCGATCCATACGAGGTAATATCCTCCCTCCAAAAAAACAGGTAAATCAGACATTTGACTTACTCTCTTCGGCGAGAACATCGTTTTTACCTCGGAGTAATGAATGGATGAGAGGTTCTGCTGTCCTTGCGTGTTGGTGATTGTGAGTCCATTTATCTTTAATAATCATTCTCTTATATTCGGTAAATAATTTATTCAGTTTACATACTCACCTATAGTCGTGAAATACTACTCTAGAAGTTGCTTTCCCTCTTTTGAATAATCTCAAATGGAAAGCGACTCAGGATGTTAAGGAAAATATGTCTGAAGCTCAAAAATATGGGGCCAATGTGCCACTTGGTTCGATGATAGCTGAACTCCAAAAAAAAAAGGAACGAAACGATCTTTAAACGCTTTCCAGTGTCCGCGAGGCAGGTGAAAGTGGTTCACTGACCGACATTCTTCTTTCTCTCTTGTCTGCCCTTAGACGTCCCTTGAGAACTTTCAGAGACCTGGCCCCCTCTCCCGATAGGGCTCTGACAGCTCCGGCTGCCGAGTAAAGAATGCCAAGAATTTCTTCCCGCGTGGGCTGATAACGGAGGAAGACGGAAAGAAACGGGGTTGTGTGACGCCCCTTCGTTCACTACCTCCAACCCTCGACACTGCCCGTCACAGCATCGCCCATCCCTCATCCTCCGCTCGCCACCGCCCCTCATCTCGTCATCGCGCGTCACTGGTCATTAGAGCATTCATGATGTAAAATTTCAGAAGAGCTTCTTGATTATCTTCTTAAAAAGTACGAAAGGTTGTTACATAAAATTTATTCTCTCTCTCTCTCTCTCTCTCTCTCTCTCTCTATATATATATATATATATATATATATATATATATATATATATATATAATACTCAATTATATTCGGCTTCTTCGCAGAATTTGGTAAATATCTTAACTTCACTTCCGATAAATTTCTAACTCGGATGAAAACAGAGATCATAGATTCCCATAGAACTTCCATAGATTTCGGAGCAGAGGAGAATGGAAAGAGGAGGGGGGGTTGCTGGGATGTTTTCTCTGGTGGTGTACACGAGGTACGCTCCATTTGAAATTCGGCTAATACTTGAAAGGGTAGGTTTCCGTGGTCGAACGCAATTTAGCTGAATGTAGAGAATGGAAAACGACATGGTCTTGGAATTTAGCCCTGAATATGGCGGCAACATCATGACCATAGAAGCATTGGCAGCCATGCACACAACGCCATGTCTACACTGGAAAATATTATTTTTTGACAAAGCATATGGGTAAATGGACATCATTGTTGTAATGAACAGAATTGATGAAAGTGTCTTTAAATTTGTGTTTAAGGTAATTGACTTGAGTAAATTTGTATTGGGTGGGTTCGATTTAAGTAAGTAGTTTAAGTTATAAGTTTCTCCTTTAAAGCATCGTCAATTGAAACAGCCTATTTGAGTCCATTACTCTCCCGGTTTCAAGTCAACATGCATACTGAAATCTTCGGACTCTGGGCATTTTACAACGCATTGTATCTCTTGTATAACGCATTCCATCCATGTTCCAATTATGCTGATGCTTCAATAGTTTGTCAAATTATACTCGCCCTGGCATCCAATATTCCCGGAATTGTAAAAACACATTTAAATAGATTTGAAATGAAATACTTCTACTTCGCGTTGTATCAGCATTAAATTGCTGCTCATTGAGCTTCCCGATCATGGAATAGTATATGGTAGAGCTTCAACGGAAATATACCCGGGAGCCAATATTGTCGAAGGGGATTTTTTTCCCCTCGTAGGCAGGCAGAAGGAAAGGCGTGGAGGCATCTGCGTTGAGGGAGTTCGACAGGAGTTTGCCTGCGCCGTGAAGCGCCGAGCGAATTCTTTCGCCGTCTTCCAGACTCTTCCTTGCGATGCGCGCGCCTCTCCTCCCCCCCCCCCCCCCGACGGCTGTCTGAGCGCTGTCGGGCACTTCGTGGGGCTCTCTTCGTGTTCTCCGACGGGCTTCGATGCTGAGCTATCGGCCTCCCGAGTCATTTTGGTTACATACGGTCGATTGATTAGTGTCTCCGGGCGCGTAAAATTCTAAGGTCATTAGTCCCGTAAGTGTTGTGTGTGTTTTATTGCGGGAGGTGGCGGTGATTTTCCCTGTTTGGGAAGATCGCGCGCGGTCCGTGGCTCGTTTGTTAGGGTACTGCTCCGGCATTCATCTAGGGTTGATCGGAGAAATCAGAAAAAACTACCGATCAGAGCAGCTGGCCTCTAGAACTCTTCTTGAGACAGTCGACCTGGCTTAATAGCCTGTATTAAAAATCCATCGCCTCCGGGAATTGATTCCTGGCATCTCCCAGTCAGAGTCGCTACTGTCAGCAGCAATGCTGGCACTCAGTAATATCATCCTATCATTATATTATCTTCTTGCTCTGCATACATGCTCTTCAGGCGTTTTGAACGTATGTTTTATAACACTGTGAACGCACCATAGTGTAGAAAAATCTGCGCTGTACATTTTTCTCAGATTTTGTCTTATCAACACTGCGAAGTCATACGCTTCCTCGGCCGAAGTCATGTGAATACTCTTGGCTGTCCGGATGACGCCGCGACGAAGGCTGTGTTGCCGACGTTTCGACCATCTTATCGTGGTCTTCCTCAGGGCTGAGGCACACCAGCCCTGAGGAAGACCGTGATAAGATGGCCGAAAAGTCTGCAACACAGCCTTTGACGCGGCGTCACCCGGACAGCCTAGAGTATTCTTATTAACAACGTCTTTCCTATAATTTTGTTGTATTTGAATGAGCCTGTAACTGTGATTCATAAAAGTTGTCAGGCGGGGGACCTCCTTGCTGGAGGCCCAGGGTAGGGGACGTGAGTTTCGCCCTGCTCCTGGAGGTGCTTTACGGCACTACGCGTCGCGTGGACGGGCGCCTGCACTCTCGCCCCATTACCCGGCAACCGGCCACTTCCACGCCATTGCACTGCCCAGCCCAGCCCCGCCCCGCCCCGCGGGGCGCCCGAATTAACGGCCTTGCTTGTTTACAAGCGATGCTCTCCGCCCCCTCTCCCTCCCCCCTCTCACCCTGCCTTTCGCCGTCCAGCCCTGTCCAACCCCGCCCTCCTCGGCCGGTGTCAATTGTTTTTTTTAGACACTGAGAAAATCGTAAAAAATATAATTACAATGAAACAGTTTAGATTTTTACCGAAAAAATAAAATACTTCATTATATAATTGTGAAATTTCTGGTACATGGTGCTATGAAGATATTCTCATATTCGGGGCGTTCCTACTTAAGACTCAGCTACTGCTACAAAAAAGATTCAGAATTCACTTGCGCTGTTTCACAGCAGCCAATGTTTGCTGTTTCAGGACCTCACTTTTCACAAACTCCCATCAGGACCAATGCTGCTGCAGGGCAATTGTTAAAGTAATATAAATAAATAGTATAAATAAATATCTAAAATAAATGTATAAATTGAACAGCGTGGTATACATTGTACAGTATAGATGAGGCTTCAAACAAGATGTACGTCTTAAAGTAGTTAAGTTAACTTAGCCAAAAATCGCCATTTTGATTCGGCTAACTTGACTCATTTCGATCGTGCATTTCCAAATTGACAGCGAGGATTTGTTTTTTGGCATCTGCAGTAATCATTAAACTTCTTAGACTTAACGCCGCAGTTATATTAAAATGCAGATACAATTTATCATGACTCACTTCCCTCGCGTAACTACTATTAATGTATTTGTTATACACGAGCACGTGTATTCTACATTCATTGGCATGGATTGCAATCACCACATGGATTGCCATCTACCACATGGATTGCAATCTACCACATGCTTCACACTATCCTTAACGATCTGAATCTGCGAGTGTGCAGTCTGGAAGCCACACCCCTTGCACTGCGTACCTGCTCTCCTCAGCTGCATCTGCATACATCGTGACCCGTTGTTCTCCTTTCTACCCCTTCTAGTCTATCTTTCTCTTTCTATCTCCTTCTTTCTCTTTCTTTCTCTTTTTATCTATTTCTCTCTTTCTTCCTCTTTATTTCTCTTTCCCTTTCTCTCTCACTCTCTCGCTCTCACTCGCTAAACCGTCCTCTATTTCTCTCTCTGTCGACTGTCTCTCATCGAGTGTGCTTCAAGAGGGCGGTGGGTACACGAGCTCTCTCTTTGAACACTTTCCTGTCCCATCGGTCCTCACACTATTCGCCTCATAGCACCACCTACATCTCGCCAATATCACCATCATTGGGATGCAAAAGAATATCAAGAAGGGTAGAGATTTAAGAAGAATGCCCAAGCCAATAATGGAAAATGCGGATACGAGAGATACTAACGGAATTACTAAACAAGTTGCCGACGACTAGAGCTCTTTGACCTCCTCACATCAAACCAAGTGAATGAACATTGGATCTAGATGTCCTAAGCAGGAAAGCTAGGTCGATTGCCACTATGCTACAGGTTTCCTCGGCGAGGCAGAATAACCTATGTCCAAGAATCCATGAATGCACCTCTGACCGACCCTGACCTCCGCTATCTCTATGACCAACTTCCATTCTGACCTTGCGTTACAACGCTCACGGGCCCCGTCACAGTCAGCTGGGGCAGCCGCCTCCAACCCTTTGCCGGCTGGAGCGCTGGGTCATAACAGCTTTTCAGGGAGCCAGTAAACTGGCTTCTATTAGCAGCGGACCGCGGTGGGTCGTAAACCCCCAGGCTAGCCATCCCGCCGCCACCTCTCTGCCCACCGCTGCCACCCTCGTCGTTCTCACCGCCGTCCCCACCACGCCCCCTGCCCCACCCCCGTCTTCCGTTGCCACCACGTTCTTCGCCGCCACCGTTCTCGACATCCGCCGTTCTCGCCGCCGCCTCAACCCGCCTCCTCACCTAACCTCTGCCACCCACCCACACCTTCCCCTTCTTCCACGTCTTCCATACCTTCCCCGCCATTCATGCCTTCCCAGTCTTCCTCGCCTACCATGCCTTCCAGGTGCAGATAGCATGGGCGGCCACCCCCGTCTACAACGCCTTCCACGCCTTTCATGCTTTCCACGCCTTCCCCTCCTTCCACGCCTTCCTCTCCTTCCACGCCTTTCATGCTTTCCACGCCTTCCCCTCCTTCCACGCCTTTCCCTCCTTCCACGCCTTCCCCTCCTTCCACGCCTTCCCCTCCTTCCACGCCTTCCCCTCCTTCCACGCCTTCCCCTCCTTCCACGCCTTCGCCTCCTTCCACGCCTTCGCCTCCTTCCACGCCTTCCCCTCCTTCCACGCCTTCGCCTCCTTCCACGCCTTCCCCTCTATCCACGCCTTCCCCTCTATCCACGCCTTCCCCTCTATCCACGCCTTCCCCTCTATCCACGCCTTGCCCTCTATCCACGCCTTGCCCTCCTTCCACGCCTTCCACGTTTGCCAACGGCCGTTCTGTATTCTTCCATCTCCAACCGCCCCGTTTTACGCAGTCGCCGTCCTCCCCAATCTCAGCCTGTCGGCCCTTCCCCGCCCTTCGACCTCGTTTCTTCCTCTTCCTTCTCCTCGCCGCTTCCCCCACTGCCGCTTTCCCCGGCGCTTTCCCACCTCTACTCTCTCCGCCGACTGCCCTGCCCTGCCCAGCCCAGAAACCCGCTAGTGCCCGGAAAAGCCTACGAAACGACCAGTAAACGTCGGAAAAAATGGGGTATAACATTGTTGCCAAGGTTATTTACGACTTCAAATACAAGGTCGTAACATTGTATCTGGTTTGTTTGCAACATGAAATGTTGGTTCTTATCATCGCTTTTGTTTCGCCGGATCGTAATAAGTCCAAATTATTTCTGTACATGAGTTTTGTTTCCAACCAGCAACGTTCAAAATATTCCTTTTTTGTATTTCTTCGTCGTTACTTTTCTTCCTTTATTTCTATCAGCAAATCTCATCTTTCATGGAATACCGAGATGCAGGGTATATGATGAACTTAAATAAGGAGTTAAATGTTCATCAAAATAACATTGATGATATTTGTACATTCGATTACGAAGACTATCGCGAACCACAAAATGGATGTTACTTAAAGCGTTGAACTCTTGGTATTACGGTTTTTTTCTAAAATAATAATGTGGGTATGCGTTCAGATTTCTGTTTTACTAAATTTTTCAATACAAAATGGCAAAATTTGGTTTAATTTCTGCCTCTTCTAAACATCGCAAAACTTGTATAAATCAAAAATCATACACATTGTAATTTTTCATTAAGTGGAAATCTAAATTACTCCTGAATATTATGAGCATCAACGTACAAATTACAAGCCATCATATTACCATGCTTGTGCCTTGTGCCTGCTGTTTGCTGTATTCTCTGAAGCATTATCCTTCTCGCCCTGCTGACATTCATGTTGGGCCGTCGATATTTTTTTCCCCATTCTTCTTCTTTCTCCTATTATTATTATTATTATTATTATTATTATTATTATTATTATTATTTTATTATTATTATTATACTATTTTTTATTCATATAAGTCTTTGTGGAAAAGTTAGTTCGTCAGGCTTCTTCCTGAGTTTTGTTTGTGAGGCGTGAACGAATTTGCTTATTCAAAATACGTATGACATAAATGTAATTGCTTGCTGTCATTTCCATTTAACCTAACTGTTCTTTACGTTCTCGGCTGCTGTCACCGTTGTTTCCGGGTAGAGAGTGCGAGTCGAGGTACGTCTGATAAATGGTTTGATTTGTAGCTTTGAAATTTCCGGGAATAATACCTACCTAGCGCTGAGTCAACTTCAGTATGTAGCAAAATACTTGTTTTGTACATTCATTTATTTGCAATGCATATGCTTTTACCAGTTATATAACTAATCATCTTATGTGTACGAAAAGTAAAACAATGAGAAATTCCTTTGGGAATAAAGGCTTTTTTTGTCGTTTTTGTGTCTCATTTCATATGAATGGTTTGAATTGAGGGATAACTACGTTTATCGATAATAGAGAAAAATAAGCAATGTTGAATACATAAAAAATCTGGTGATTTTTTAAAAAATTTATACGACAAAGATTAAAAACTCTTGATTTCCAACCATTTAATATTTCCTTTCTTTTATTTTCTGTCTTTCACATCTAATCCTCAAGGCTTTACCCGATAGAAAGCCTCTTTTTACTTTTGCACTGAAATATTTATCATAGTACATTTCTTCGATATTAATCACAATTTATATGTCACAGAAGACTTAAGCCATTTGTCATTTTTCTTCTTTTTTACGAAAAAATAAATAAGCTTATTTATCTTTTTGTATTTTTTAACAACAATGATTTTAGGTGCATGCCGAATGTTGCTTTACATTTATTAGGCTTTGTCATTTGTGAGTCAATAATAATAATAATAATAATAATAATATTATAATAATAATAATAATAATAATAATAATAATAATAATAATAATAATAATAATAATAAATCTACTGCTTGTAATTTCTACATGCTAGTGCACAACTTGTTCTTATAAAAATAATATTGTGTTTCAATAAAATTAATTTTTGTAATAAATTTTAAACTTTTGCACTCTAAATATTAGGACAAACTGAAACAAACTGAAATTGAAAGTTATCTTATTGTACATTAAATTATTTGCTTTTCTTCTGGGCACAAAATGTAGCTTTCCTCCCTCCTCAGGTCACATTAAATGTTTACTATTTTCGATGTCCATTTCAATGTTTTTTTTTAAACCTTGAGTACGTGAAAATGAAAATGGTTTACAAACGTATCTTGCAAGTGCATTTCGGAAAATTTGTTAATTATTTTTTCTACATTGCAAGTAAATCTTGAGGACGCTGGAGGGCCAGCTGTACCTTCATCGAGGTCACTGCACTTCACCCATCACCTGTAGCCCCCGGCCCTGCCCTTCCCGCGGCCAAAGCGCGTTCCATTATTCATCGCTGCTTGCTTTGGTGGCGTTTCTCCCGTTTGCTGCCCCCTTCCCCCATACCCCCCCACACCTCGCCGCACCGCCTGTACTTACGGAGATGAATAGGCAAGCGGGCGCTCCATTATTCCATTGAGACAAGTCGCACAATTTGCCCAAACTCTCGACTACCTTACCACGTACATATTAATAGTTAGAATCATAAACTACTGCCGGATGTCTTCCTTAATTGCTGTCAGTGCTAGTAAGTGAATTCAATGCATGTGAGTGTATCCACAAAGTTTGTGTATAAAATACTTACGACAGAAGAGAACAGAATATTAACTTTTGAAAACTATTTATTTTTTTTGTAATAAAATAAGTAAATAAAATATTAAATTAAAGTTGCTTACAGCTAATTCGCTATGAAAGTGTTTTTTACGGTTTTCATGTAAACAATGCAGTGTTTTAAAAAAATGCATGATTAAATTTTCACTTCTCGGAGACGTGCAACTTTCCATCCACTCAGTGCCATATTTTAAGTTAGAAGCAACTACGACAAAATGTGTGTTTTGTTTTGTATTATATAAAGTTTTGTGGAATTCATATCATTTGTAAATAAAATGTCCTCGTTATGAAATCCTCTCCTCGTGAAAAAAATTGTAATTTTGCCTTTTAATTCATTAATAATTTAAAATTGCGTTATCTGAAATACAGTCGACTTTTTACTTTGTCAAAAAATGTGTCGTAAATAGTGCTGCATACAGCACAAATAGGACTTTTAGTTTATGTGCTTCGATATTATGTGCTACGTTAATGTTCGTAGATACGGCAGCATATTGCCCCAAAACATTCTTTGCATCAGCGCAAATAACCTTGGTTTGTGGCACAGTGACGCTTCCTCCTAGCACTGCGCTGAAACTAGCATTTGTTCGTTTATAGGTTTACCCACATTGTTCTCTGCGCTACATACTTTCCGCGAGTTTCTTGTCACGAAACAAACGGAAACATCTGACGGAACTCTCATGCAGTTTTTGCACAATTAGATTCTGCTATCTCGTGTCCTGCTAGAGAAAGGGGTCAGTGAACTCGGATTTTCTGTCACCTCATACCTAGACATTTTTTTATGTCGCGTACATGGCTGTAATGGTTACGATGGGTGTGGTGCTCCGACTATTGGCTTAGTACGTACACTAGCCCCAATTGAGCCCACGAGCTCGCCACATTTCCTTGTTTGCGTTTTCTCTCTGTCAAGGAAACTACGTTTGCTATCTCAGAATTCTTGTTCCATTTATTAGTATTACTGAACATTGTTGACTAATATTAAAAAGTATTACCATGTTTCACAAACTTTCTAAATATAAATTACTAGGAGGATACAAATGCACTGCTGCACCTTAGCAATTAATATATTGTCCATAAACGAGGGTTGCCACAAACATTATTGTAAATATTTTCACCCGATAAACCGAAATACAGAAGAAATTAAAATGTATAAATGTTAATAATATAACTATTTTTATTGTAACAATTTTCTACATATGTAGTTAAAAATGACATGAAATATGACGTGCTTTTTTTAAAATGTGTGCAAATAAATGTACGGTAGAAACATGTACATCACACACGCATTCGTCTACATATGGCATCCAAAAGTCTTGGAAATTATATCGCAAAGAAATCGTCATCTATTGCCTTCGCCATGAAAACTCCTTAACGAAGTCATTTCAAGGCAGCGAGAAAGATTATACCTTACTAAGAGTTGGCGGGTACTGCTACTTAAGGAACTGGCGCGGGATTTATAATTTAGAGCTGTAAAAATTGCTCTGGAGCGGGGGTTCATCATTCAATTCCTGCCTTATGACTGGCTTGGAGAACTTACTGGCTTTCGGTCATACTCGTGAGAAAGCATTTTTCTATTAAATTTTTGGCAGAGCGTAGCGTAAAACGTGGTTAACAATTACGTGACCACTAGCGTGTGAAGTGTAATCCATTGCAATAGCGAAGCATTGCCGGGTCCACTTCTTTAGCTTTGTTAATTCCCATTTTCTACTAAAGCAAAGAAATAATCCATTAACAGATAATGATTATCTGGTAAAGGATCTCCGTCCGTGAAAAAAAAATTACTTATTTATAGTGTCACGTTATTTCTTTCAAATTATTGCTATATGCAACAAATATATGAATGATTTAATAAAACATAACATAAAATAAAATAAAAACAAAGAAATAATTCGCATTCTAACATATTCGTATTCTTGGCCTAAACTGTTTTTACAAGCTATAATTACAAAGGAACCTGAAATTGTATTAAAGAGTAGACAATATAAATATATTTCAAATCTCGGTTGTTTTATTGAAAAAATCTGGGAAGCATATTTTTGTGTAAAGTCACTATTCCCCGCTTCGCCCTGTTTAATTTTGCTCCACTTTCTACACCACTTTCTGAATTTGGAGTGGAATTAAAACCGAATCAGGGGAAGTGGCCCGTGCTCGTAGGAGCGCCGGGCTACGCAGGGGGCAAGGAACTCGTGGGGGCGCATTTTGTCATGCCAGCGGAGTAACGCCTCAAAGAAAAAAGATCCTACGTGAAAGCAGCATATGACCTTGAGTCGAATCATGGTGATTCCTAACTACTTTGATCTTTTAACGTAGCGTCTCAAGCTCACACACAAAAAGGGAGATAGAAGGCAGACTCCAATAGAGAGCAGTGATAGTGGGAGCCGTACTGACGTTGCAGCTCCCTATTGCAGTCTGCTTTCCCGCTCCCTTTTTCGTGCGTAATCTTGAGACGCCACTTAAAACAAATCGAAGTATAGAGAGGTAAACATATTTAACTCTCACGGGAGATCTTAAGGTACATCAAGAGAGTGCAATATTTCCGACACGCGCAGCCACATAAGTTTAGTTTCGAGCGGTGTGAAATCGATGCCTAGACCGCGATCACGTGCATCAAGGGATATTTACGATGTTTGTATCCTTAACCTTGTCCCTTCGGTGGCTTCGAGAGACCAACATCCTTCTTCGCTGCGGCTACTCCGCATGATGCATGTCTTTATAATTAAACGCCGCTGCACCGCTCAAAGCGAAATCGTCAGCAGATGCATATGACGTGACTTGTTCGAGACACAAGAGGATTGCGGAAGGCTTAGAATTCAACTCTTTCTTCTTGGGCGAAATTCTCGTTGAATGTTTTCTCCACAGTTTGCTTTAGTGTCTCGTAGCCTAGGAGGGTATGGTTTTCTCTCGCGTAGTTGACATGAGCCGGCTTCGGAACTCAAAGTCGTTGGAGAGTTTGCAGCTAAGACTTGCATCGTGGGTTTGTGTGCCAAGGTCGTTTGTTTTTGTCACGTCTAAGCGGACTCTTTGTGCTGTTCTTGAAGGAAAAGTCTAAAATTACTCTACGATTTTACCCAATTCCGTGTTCGAAAACGTGTGGAAAATATATTTCTGAATATGCAGAATGACGAACGCTATATTCTACATACACAGTACCTCCTCGGAAGATTCTAAACTAAACCATAAAGCAATTGTCACAAAAACCACATATACTGTCTTAACATACTTATATTTTAGGTATCTTAATGTATTATTAATTGAAGGGCATTGCTTTAGTCATAGGTCACAATTTTGACACAAGGAAGATAATATTACAGCCATAATTAACCTATAGATTATTACATTTTACGCTAGAATTGTGGTGTAAATATTTGTTGTATTATGAAGTAATTTCTTCTTTATTCTGTGATGAGAAATGTCGGATTGAAGTATACATTCTCTTATTTCTCGTAACAAATTTGATGGCTTAGGAGTATCTAGTGCCAAGCCCTTCGACTGAAGGTAAACATGCTAGTGTGGGTAATGTTCTTCGGAACAGAACGGAAGGAAGAGTTCTTCTGAACTTGAAAGTATTATAATATTATTGATGGATGACTACAAATAGTTTAATCGATGGTCGGGCGGTTGCATGAAGAGACAAAAGGCTATCGCTTAACCCAGAACAAACCTCACAAGCAGCGTTCGATTGGAACTATAATTCAAGAAGTAGGCGTATCCCCTTATTAGTACACGGGCAACCGTCTCGCAGTAACAAAATTAGGAAACACGAACTCGTGTAATTGTTTATGATTCAGTTCATATCCACATTTCCAGTTAACGAACTTTCGTCTAATATTTCTTTTAAAGAAATAACGGAATGTGGATAGTTGGCCTGTACTGTTGAGAGGTTACTGACATTAAATTATTACTTCGCCTAAGCAAATTAATTGACTAATTATTAAATAATTTTCATAATAATCGTGATAATAATTTACATAACATATGACATAATTATTGACATTTTTTAAAAAAAAAATTCTGTTTCATTGTTTCTTAGCGAACTTTTAACGTACCTCAGTTTTAAGTAATTCAAATATCATGACAACAGAATAAGAAAAAAATACGAAATGAGTCGTTAACGACTGTATTCATTTTGACCTTTGAGGACGACATGAGTGGTCTCTTGTAGAGTTCTTAATTATAAAATGGTTCTTGTCATAACCGGAAAAGTTTCTTTCTGCAGAGGTTCTACTGCATTTCATTCTCTAAAGATTGTCGGAGACTTTCTCGATCAGGAAGAATAATGTGCGATCGCCTATGACCAGGGCAGGAATTGATCGAATGAAACACCATCTGGGGTTGCTCAGGGCATCATCTAATGTCACTGTAATGCCTCAGACCGAGAGATTCTGGGATAGGGAGCTAGGTTGAATTCAGGCGCAGTTTGAAGGAGAATTCTAGTGGCCAGATGCTCTTGTCAGTAGCTTTCCAAAGCGATTAGCAGAACCAGGTGAATGCCGGAGCCGTATCCTAACAAACGCCAACGGGACGTGTGCGATTTTCCCTTCCTCTTCACTGTACTATTCTCACCCTTTACTTACACACATTACAAAACCACTCTTGTCGGAAGACCATTCCGTAACTTACACTTCGTTCCAGCTGAGAAGCTACCAAGCAGTTGGAAATAACTGCAAAGGCGATCGGTGCCGGATCTCGCCATCCAACGGAGAAAGAACACCACTACCTCTAAGGATATAACAGACATTACATTAACGCATTCGGCTAGCGACGCCGGTTTTGCGGTAGTGGCGTTTCGGTGTAAACATTCCAGCTTTTTTCCCGGATGATCGAGGGAAATCACGAAAACCGCGGGCAGGATGGTCGGCAAGGGGATTGAACCCAGGCTACTGGAAGGCGAAGACGGCGCGCTACGCCCTGATAATACTTCGCTCGGTTCCGTTAACTACGTGAAGTCACGAAGGTTAAGTGAATTCGAGACACCGCGGGTTCCTGGTTGGGTGACCGACTAGAGACCCCAACTGCCGAGGCCAATTGCCCTTTACGGGGAAATATAATGGCAAAATACAAATACAAATATTAACGGAAGCATCGCATTCCGGAAACACGAAACAATCAATAAATCAATCCCAGAAAACCGCGTAAACGACCGATTGGAGCAGCCACTTTTATATTACATTTCTATTCTAAACAATGCCTTCTTTGAAGCCCAATGTTGGGTTCGTAATAAAAATTTGCCGCTGTTGGTCTAGGAATGTACTGGTACTTGGTCGTGGACTTGGAACGTTCCCTGCTGCAACTGTGCATTTCCAGCGATGAACCCTTCCGTGCTTTGCCGTGCGAGTCTTCTGTGAGCCGCGAAACGTTCAGAGAGGCGTACGTGATGACGCAGGCGCGCAAGGGTGAGAAGAGTGGAGCAGGGCGGGGAGGTCAACTTCTAGAGAGGCGCGTTCAGGACGGCGCGAAAGGTGGTAGGGGGCTGAGAGGGGTGAGGCGGAGCTGAACAATGCCTGGTGGAGGGAGGTGAAATAAAATGCATCCCACGGGGTGGTTGGAGTGCGGTGGGTGGACTAGACGTGTGTGGGGGGGGCAAGGTATGGAAGGGAGGGTATTGGCGGGGTGAGGAATGAAGGGAATCGAATGGTGGGATAGGGAGAGATATTGGTTAGTGGGAATGCACATGATTGGTTAGTGGGAATGCATTTGACATGACAGGAATTGACATAAAATGGAGGGGATGGACATTGCATCATGTAGATGGGCATGATACGGCTGAAATAGACATGGAATGGCGGAGGAGGGACATGGCATGACGGGAAGGGACATGGAACGGTAGGAAGGAACATGGCTTGGCAGGGAGGGACTTGGCATGGTGGAGATAGACATGACATGGCGGAGAGGGTAAAGCATTGGCCGGGAGGGTCGTTATACGACGAGGAGTGCCATGGCAAGACAGATGCATGTCATGGTGGGGAATGACAAAGCATGTCGAAGAAGTACAGCATTACGGGAAGGAACTGGCAATTGCATGCCGAGAAGGGACCTGGCATAGTGGGCAGGAACACGGTACATTAGTGAGGCGGGGTTGGAAGGTGGTGGAAGAGCTTGGTGAGGGGCGGAGGGGGAGGCGGCGGAGGGGGAGGCGGCGGAGGGGGAGGCGGCGGAGGGGGAGGCGGCGGAAGCGACGGAGGCGACGGAGGTGGTGGAGGCGGCGGAGGCTGAGGCTGAGGGCGCTCCTTGCCTCTGCCTTTGATGCCGGGCGGCGGCGCGCGAGCGCGCTCGGGGCGTGTCCTCCGGTCACGCGTGCGCCGCGGCCCCTGCGACCGTGCGCGCCCAAGCGCGCGTGCTCCTGCGTGCGTGCCCCGGCCTACGTCCTCCGGGGTGAATGGGGAAGGGGGGCCGCTATTTTGGGCGGGGTACTCTGAGAATGCGCGGGTGTTGCTAATATTTTGGTGCAAGAAACACAATTTCTCGTCTCAGAAAACTGATTTTTTAAGTGCAAAAACACGATGTTATATCGTAAGAAACTTTTGGTTTGTGCGGAGTTTCTTTTTGAATATGAGTGATTTAGTTTAGAGTTGTCACAAAAAATACTGTAGTGAAGTCAGAAGCAAACAATGTATGTAGTATAGATTTCCCGTGTTCTAATTTTCTTAACGGTATTTTCTATCACTTATTGCAACACATTGAGTTTCCAATTGATGCCTGTTTTCATGAAGGAAAAATAATCTTTTGTTTGAAAGAAATATCTGGAAACCTGAAAAATATTTCAGGAAGATTAGAGATATAAATGCGATTAGACTTTAAGATCTCTGAAAGAAATGGCTTCAAAACGAAAGTCTTCTGATAAACCATAGTTATTCCGATTTTGAGCATTAGGTAGTCTACATTGTCTATGGAGTTGGTGCTCCAGTTTACATCAATTGTTTTATTGACTGTCTTTGGTTGTGTATGTTTTTTGATGTTTCATGCATCATTTGTATAATGTTAGAAACTGACGGATGGTCAAGAGCAGTCCCATGGCAATCAAAGTTATTTCGAAAACGGCTTTGCTTTTTTGGTCCTCCAGAAACTTATTTAATATTTATTCAATATGGTCAAGCTTTTCTACCTAACAATACACACGTGTAGATAAAAAAGAAATTTGAGAACTTAGTGCATAGTTCATCTACAAGGCCAATTCTCAAGAATGAAGTTGGTACAGTTGGTACACGTTTCGAAGAAAATACGAAATATTAAAATCACGAAGAACATTTTTGAAACTACTCTTAAGGAAGATGAGAACCCACAGTCTCAATAAAATGAGAAAGAAAGATAACACTTCATACCATTCAATGTTCAATCCATAAAAACAGCATCTCTAACCATACAAAATACATGTACCACTTACCTCCTAATTAGAGAAGTCCGTTAAAGACAGAGAGAGATTAACATTGGAAATAAGCTCTCTCATAATTTGAGTGCTAATTAAGTTTCCACGTGTTCTCAAAATACTTTTTCGCTAGTCTTATAGAACAACGCATTTTATAAAGTTAATTAAACATTAATTACCGGAAACGAAAAGCAGAGTAATGGAAATTATAAGAACACATACAACCGTAGAGGTAAAATTTTGTTATTTCTTACATTTCGTTATAATAGTTACAGTAATGACCAGGCATGCAATTGCAGTTTCTTTGTGGACCGCGTCCTTCCATTGTGCTGGGTGCAATTTCGAAAGTAATTGTGTCGTTGCGAAACATTCGGGTGTATATTGTTCTGTGCAGGGCTTGTTTGGGTTTCTCTAATGAACAGCACAAAGCTTTCAATGCGTACGGGCACGCTACGTCTGCCATCAAGTTCCGTGGCCTTCTTCAAACAAGCACCTGTGAAACAAAAGAAGCGCCGTTGGGTTCCGTTTGCAAAGCAACACGTGACACCATGGTCACTAGTAGTCTTTATCCAATGCGAGCTCTGTTGCTTTTTCTTCCACAGAGATCCGGCTGTGATTTCATTAGGAAACAAAAATGTTACGACTGCAATTAAAAATACTGGTAATTAAAAAGCCAAATATATATTTTTTACATATGTGATAAAAAATGTACTGTGGCAAAATTTGTTGGCGAACAAAATTGTTTGGTAGTTTAATACATTTTGTAATTTACGATACAAACTTAGAAATATTGATAATAATGCAAGTATGTTCCCAGTAATTAAATACTGTAAGTTAACAATATGTTAGATTCCGCTTCTTGTAATGTATGAAAAGTAATGCTAGCGAGAGTTATTACACAATGAGTGTGTTTATTAAAAAACAGTGTAATTTTCTCGAAAAAACGCTTATGTTAGAATGACGTGAACTTTCATGATTCCTAAACAACACCCACCAAAATGTTCGCGTTGATCATTATTTTTATCGTAATATCCTATAAATGCATCTAAATACTTACGGTTAATTTTCTGAGCAACACGTATCATCAGTTGTTCAAAACCATGCTGAATGCAACTTTATAAACCACTGCTAATTCTTCGCAGCAATAAAATATATATTGCAAAGAAATCTGCTATGTCAGGTTAGATTATATAAAATTTCACGAGAGACCAAATTTATGAGAATTCATGAGAGTGATCACAAAGAAGAAAATTAAATAGAAAAGAGTGATTTTACAGGCAGGGACATGACACAAAAATATTGACCACGAACGTCGTGCAAATGCATTCACAATACAATAATGAAAAATTAATAATGTTGAAATACATGTCTTAGATGGATCAGGGCATGAATATTGATGTCCTGGAAACGTTAATCAATCACGCAAGAGCAAGGAGTGTAAGAAATCGTTGATTCGCCCAGCTTCCTTCGGCAGAAAAGTAATGCAGTCCGCCTCACGGAATGTGAGGGGAACACTAGGCGAGAAAGTTTATCTAAAAATAAATTGGATTGTCTTCATTGCTGGACGTACTACCTAATTCATGGCAACAAATCAATCCCTTGTACGTAGTAAGTGGTGAAACGAAACAAGGGTTACGAAATTAGTTAGACCGTAAGTATGCTCCGTGAAGAACTGACACATCCTTGATAACGATGATGTTGACAACAGAGATGGTGTTAATAATGATTATACGAATATCAGTGCGTCCCAAGAATTTATGTTATAAACTGTTAAAGACTTCCTGAAATGTTTTCTTATCAATCCAAGTCATCCACACCAAATGACTTGCCACTTGATTTCCGCTCCGCTTCCATAGTCCAACGTCTTTCCCTTTGCTCTTCCGAGCCCAAAAAATCTTGTGCACATATCAGCTGTACTGTACCAACGCTACTGTCGCAACGCAGTTTAATTGAAGAAACTGGTGTACTATTTGGAACTGCAAGTCAGAAGATTTGGACGAATAAACCGATTATTCAGGTACATTCACATGACTAAGTGTTGCAGATGTGAAAGAATAAGGAAGGGGCTGGAAGAATGGATTGTAATTGGAAGAGAAAAATGACATGGATATTAGCGTACGAGAGCGACGTGGCTAAATGTATTTAAAGAAGAGCTTTTAGTCTGGAAACAATCTCCAGACTTCAATAGTGTAGTTGTAGGAAGATGAAATTTTTTTTAACTTTTTCAATTTTCCAAAAATTAGGGATTTTAACGGAAATAAGACCTGCACCATTGTTTTAAGCATCGTTCACACCATCCGAAGAATATGTTTAATCCAAAAATTTGGAGCCATTTTTGAGACACTTAACATCAAAAACATTATAATTATCATGTTTCATGTCAAGTATCCCCCCCCCAAATAAAATATGTTCATAGAGCTTCGAGATTCTTTAAATCGATGGAGGAATATCAATTTTGGAGAAAATTGGCTCAACAGTTTTCGCGCCATAGTTTACGGACGGACACACATGGATTCTTACTACA
The DNA here is from genome assembly GCA_038098605.1 of Gryllus longicercus. Taxonomy (NCBI): domain Eukaryota; kingdom Metazoa; phylum Arthropoda; class Insecta; order Orthoptera; family Gryllidae; genus Gryllus; species Gryllus longicercus. The sequence goes on along the minus strand of JAZDUA010000605.1, from coordinate 660,432 downwards.
CAACGTGTTAAAAGAAATAATTTACTGAAGGTATGAACAAGAATTATCCACTTTTTCATTATCCAGAATTATCCTTTTACATTACCAGGACCCAACAGTAAGAGTTTTTCTGTCGGAAATGTGAAATTTGCTCTTTAGCGGCACACTATTACAATACTTTCCCTTAAGTAATGGTGAGACTGTAAAAAAAAACACTACTTTTGTGAATTAAATTCAACACGACCAGACAAACGGTCTGTATGAAGTGAATGAGCGAAGGGTCACCGCACTTTCCACAGCAGGCGCATTCTTGGCTCTCGCGACAGCGATTACGTTGCGTTTATGCGATGCCGCACGAGGCTCAGGCTGCAACCCTGCATTCCGCGCATGCGCACTGGCCCGCGGGGCGCGTTCCGACGCGGCCGCCATTAAACGCCGCGATTGCCAGGCCGGGCCGCATACTACAGGCCGGCTCAGAATGTGTGGTTCGAATCTCTACAGTACCGGCAGCTTATAAGCGTCTCTGACAGTTCAATGCGCTGTTGTCGCGCATTACTTGAACCACCTACATCACAGGTAAAGTAAAGCTCAAAACAATAACACTTACTGGCAGGCTATGACACGTCTTGATATCATGTTCGTAACTTTCACTAGTCGCCTAGGCGATTTCGTGTGAGTCAGATGAGCGGCAACGCTGAACCCTGGCTGTAAGAAAGTAAACAAATCCTTGCAAGCTAATTGCTTCAGAGCAGATCACACGACTTACCACAGCACCTGGCGAGAGAACTGTCAGGGTCGCTTATACGCTGTCGGTAGAGTAGAGCTTGTACAAATTTCAGAACATTTTTCCATTTGACGGCCGTGAAGTTTGATGCGTGCGTGATAATTCCTATACAAGTTCAGACCCGGTCAAAGATGAACAATAAAGATAAACCAGTCGGACTTCAACAGTACATACATTCTCGCAATATTTATAACTTTAGACATTTCCGAAAAATCAGGGATTACAGTGAAACTGAGATCTACGCCATTAATACAAATATATAACCTAATTTACGCTATCCGCGGACCAAATTTATTAAGACAATTTAGAGCAATTTTTCTGAAATTTCTGAATATGTTGTTTAAGTTTCAAATAAAATATCCCCAAAATCAAACTGTTAAATGCTGGTAACTCCTAATAGCAACTAACTGTTAGCAACATTCGAATATTTTACCAAATAAAAAAAATCAAAAATACGAATCATAAAAACAAGACGAAAGGAAACATTGCCATTTGAATAAGCAAATAAAACGCACAATCCCAGTTAGAGAACTGGAAACAGGATACAGTTTGTTTAATATTCCCTGTTTTGGGGAACTTGTATAAGTTATATCGATGACAAATTATTTTCAGTGGTTTTATTTGTATGTAAATATTTAATGCAATTAAATGCACTATAGTATAATTTTTGTGTGTAAGTTCGTGTATTTAACAATCAACATTTTGTTTCAGGTAAGTGATGAGATTGGTGTGTAATAGACATCATCTTGTGAGTACAGAATACAATATAATTCGCGTGTATTAATGATAGGAAATATTTAGAGACTCATATTCATATCGAGTTTTTGCTATTTTGCTTAATTTTAGGAAAAAGGATAGATATACTACTTTTTTTCAAAGGTAAAATTCAACTCTTAGCCCTGTTCTTAACGAAGGCCTTTACTCTTAATGACAATATGTAGGCTATAATGGGAATAATAGTTTATTATTACTATTATTGTTATAAATTATGTTTTACTGTTCAAAGAATTGATTGACCCAGTCCATTGCACCTCTTGATTTCTCTGTATAAGCATAATTTATCTAAATATATGGAAATATAAAATTTCCAAATTATTAAAAGACGAATGCAATCTTCTTCAGTTGAAGTCGATCCTATCCGTTTATATAAGCCGTAAAGTGCAACTTAAAAAGTTAAAATTTATATTCGGAACTTTCTATTGTTGAGTAATATTTTACAAATGAAAATACTATACATAACTTTTGTCTGAAAAAATTCTTTTCAGTCCTCAGATACCACGGTATTTGTGATAATCTGACTTCTTATTACAATGTCGTGTGTCTCTGGTTCATTTTCATGTAAAGTAGCTTTTTTTATTTAATTGAACCTTTTTATCATTTGGTATAAAACATTTTCAAAAGAACGTCCTAAAATTACGTACGTTATTCTTTATAATCTTTTATGTTGTTTTATGTTTTGTGGCTCACATCATATTGAATACTTTTAAAGTTAACTCAAATGGTTGGTGAAACTTGCTTATTGTTAATTAAAAAGATCAAAAGTATTTCTTGCATTACATCTTGCGCCTTGACGCGTTTTTTTAATACGCAACTGAAACGGTGAGCTGACATGTAAATATTAAATCGCAATGTTGGAGGTTATCAGCAGAAACGGGTTCACGAATCTGCGGACTGCTTGCATTCTCGGGGGCCTCAGAAAGGCCGACGAGGCGTGGGGGGGGGGGGAGCTCCTTGCGTTTGCATTACGATGAGCGCTGCGGACGGAGCCAGGTAAGGAGCAAGGGATAGGCAGCAGCGGAGAGGAGAAGGGAGATGGACGGGGCTGCGACGTTACAACGTTACCGCGCAAGACCAGGGCACTCGCAAAGGCAAGAAGATTTTAGGGAGATCTGCAATTTCTCGGCCGAGCTGCGCGGCTGGAAAGAATCGTAGCTAAATTAGGCTACGAATATGCAAAGAAACGCATTGTGTGACAAAAAAAAAAAATGGTGGGTTATCTGCAGTACTGGTAGACCTTGACTTCAATGTTGGTATCTTCATAAATAAATTTAAAAATGTAAGTAAATCATAATATTTTTACTCGAGCTTAAATTGTATGGTTGAGTTATTGTGTACCATACAATTCCTAGTATTAAAAAAACATTTGTTAACCACTTATTTCTCTAAACTGTTCAATCCAATCTATATTTAATATGTTAAGGAAAGTTGAGGGTTTCCTACGGTTATAGGCCATTACAAAATCGACACACAATCCCTTAAGTGTGCTACTTCTGCATAAGAAATTGCTCCCAGAGGACCATGAAACAGATTTACGAGGAAAATATTCGAATATCACAGATTATGATACGTAAGAAATACTGTAGGCACGTAAGCAAACCCTCAATATGCACTATGATGCAATACACGTTATCAGCTGACATATTAAAAATCGGTGTCTCCTAAACTAAAAATCCTCTTTTTGAATCCCTTAAAAGACTCAAGTTGAATTCTTAATGCCATAATTTACTAAATGGTATCTTTTTGAACGTTGTACTATAGTTTTAGATGGTTCCCTCTTTCCATAGATGGTAAGTGTGCAACAATAAAGTTGGATTTCCGTATCTGCTATTTGGACTTTGAAATCAATAATTCAAAACGTGCGGAACATTTGTAATATTCCAGCTATATAATAATAATAATAATAATAATAATAATAATAATAATAATAATAATAATAATAATAATAATAATAATAATAATAATAATAATAATAATAATAATAATAATAATAATAATAATAATAATAATAATAATAATAATAATAATAAATAATGACTTAGTAATAGGATACGGTAAACAGGAAAGATGAATGCCGCTGCAACGGCATTAGCTTCACATTCAGTACCCGGATGCAAATTGAAAACATTTTTCAACGCAAACTACGTATCTTTAATCACGTAAATAATTATTCATTTTTCTTATTTGTCTTGTAAACCCTAGTCCCCTGTGGTCGCAAACGAGCCGTTGGGGATATGCAACATGGGACAAGAACGTGGTAATTACCTGAGCAGAGTTTTGTTTTATTGTACAACAATTTTCGTTTTTGCTTACTTGTTTTGGAGTTTAAAGCGGTGTTCCTGTAAACATTATGTTAAGTAATGTATATTATTCACAATTACATTTTCTAGACAAGAACTGGAAGCTACCTCCCGGTGCAGAGCGTATGAAAATATACGCCGCTTTCGGTAGGGCAGATTTAACATAGCTTTGCTACAATGTGTTAGAGACGCCATGTGAAGTATGTGTTTTAGTGAACGTAATTTCTTTGTTTTTTGAATGCAATTTTTTTGGTTTATTTCTTCGTAATTGTGACTTGACAATTTCCCCCCTGTTCAAATCAATGACCGAACTAATAAAATAGAGGAGACTCAGACTCAGCCCACACTGTCCGTTAACAATACTGGGTAATTTGGGAATGATTTCTCGAGTTGTAGCATTCCACCACGTTGACCCTGCAGCACGTTGTTAGGATCCACGTTGTAAGTCAAGATTACTCCGAGCAATCGGGGCGAGATTTGAAAGCTTTATGTGCGGATTGCATGGCAAAAAACTATGATAAAAACGAGCGGAAGATAATGAAGAGGAAGGCAGAGGAGGTTGAAGGCCTGGCGTGAGAGGGGCATCGCCGCTTCTGCTGCTGCAAGTTTAATGAAGGCGGGCGCCGGCACGCGGTGCGGGCGAGAGGCGGGGCGCGGGTCGTGTTTACATGTTTAACGAGCCCTCGGAGGTCGCTTCAACCTGCAGGTCCGCCCAGCGCGCCCTCGAACCGATGCTCGCCGCCCGCCCTCACCCGCACTATCACTGTCCCTACCTCGTTTCCGACAAGCTCCTGTCTCGCTCTCGATTCGCTTCCTACTCGCTGCTGACTCGCTGCCGGCCGGTTTCCGCCTCCCTCCCGACAACTTCCTGTCTCGCTTCCGACACCTTCCTGTCTCGCTTCCGACACCTTCCTGTCTCGCTTCCGACACCTTCCTGTCTCGCTTCCGACACCTTCCTGTCTCGCTTCCGACACCTTCCTGTCTCGCTTCCGACACCTTCCTGTCTCGCTTCCGACACCTTCCTGTCTCGCTTCCGACACCTTCCTGTCTCGCTTCCGACACCTTCCTGTCTCGCTTCCGACACCTTCCTGTCTCGCTTCCGACACCTTCCTGTCTCGCTTCCGACACCTTCCTGTCTCGCTTCCGACACCTTTCTGCCTCGCTTCCGACACCTTCCTGTCTCGCTTCCGACACCTTCCTGTCTCGCTTCCGACACCTTCCTGTCTCGCTTCCGACACTTTCCTGTCTCGCTCCCAATTCACTCCCGAAACGTTTCCCACTCGCTTCCAACTCGTTTTCGACTCGCTACCGACACTTCGCTGCCTCCTTCTCAATTCGTTCCCAATTCATTTCCTTAAAGGTTTCCTGCTCGCCTCCGACACGTTTCAGACCCGTTCGCGATGCGTTTTCATTTTGCTTCTTACACTTTCCGGGTCGCTCCTGACTCGTTTTCATTTTGCTTCCTACACTGTTCCGACAATCTTCTGACAGTTTCTGACACTCTTCCGACTCGCTCTCAAGTCGCTCAAACTGTAAGCTGTTGATGGATGTAATCACTGGACCCTTCAAGCTAACTGAAAAGCTAGATACATAAAAACAATAATCTCAAGCTATCTGACGTACTTAATGTAAAATATTTACTTTATTTCGTACGTACGAGTTGTATATAAAATGAAAGTTGGCTTTAAATTAACTTTTAACTACTTTGTCCATAAAAAACCTTTAAGAATATGCACAACTTATTACATTAACAATATGTTTTTGCAGATTTTTTAAAAAAAATCTTGTAAAATTATGGTATAAAAATATTGCAATATTAAAAATAATTATTTATTTAAAATTTACTTATTTTAAATATTATCGAAGCCAAAACTGACAATTTGTTTCACGCAATGCTGTTATCCTGAGTTGGGAAACTACCTATTTATTTTTACCAGCAGCGGAATTCTGTTTCCTCTCCGCTTTGTAACGAGAGTTGTGTACTTCGGTTACTGATCTCGCTGGTTCGCTCTTTCGTTTGCTCTAACATTATCGGTCCGTTGTGCATTCTCCAATTGCAAGTTCCCTGGTCGCTTCCGGTTCGCGTTGCCACTCCAACTCTTATTACGGGCCGACTCTCTCCCAGGCGGAGTACGCATTCGAACTTCACATCCGACTCCATGGACACTGAAGCGCAGGGTCAGTGCAACGGTGAAAGCCGGAAGGGAACTTTTATACATGAATTCTTTTCTTACATTGTCATTATCATTATTATCACTATTATTAACATTATTATTATTATCATCACTATATTAACATTATTATTATTATTATCGTCATCAATATAACCATTTCAGTAATAAAACCATAATTTTCCATCATTGTTCTAACAACTTAATGCGTTTCTTCTCTTGAAATTTAATAAAAGTCACGGTGGATAATTTTATTACACAATGTAAATCCTTCATCTGTATCGCTATGGTGAATTTGTTTAATCATGATAACAGTCTCATTAGAACAATGAAGGAATAAAGTATTTACATATTTCATTTCAACTATTTTGCTTTTGTTTGCATCTTGTATGCCGAACGAATAGGATTCTGGACATCCTGGCCCGGAAAATTGCTGGGCCATCGCCTGGGTCACTTTACCTCACACCCGAACTCCCTCACCTTCACATCTGGGACCGGTCTGGCGCGTTCCCGTTACAGTGGCTATTAAATGAGCGTTTCAGGATGTTCTCGGGGACAATCTGGCGTAGATTATAATACAAATTCTGCTTAAAAATCTATCAAAAAATTACTGAAGTTTTCGATAACGGTAAACGTTAATTCTTCCTCATAAATTATCCGGAAATTAGTAATTCAAAACCAATATAGAAATATTTATGGCGCTCATAAAGTACAGTATTGTGTACCTGAAAGACTGCGAGAACAGTTTGAGACGGGCGCTTTTAATGTGGACGGACTGTGGTGGCATGCCCTACTGCGAAACCAGTCTTCGTACATCTGAACTTTAACTACTCTACGTGATCCCAGTGGCGTTGCTTGTGCGTGCGGCTGCCCTGGGCGTAGGCCCGATATTTGGGCCTCGAGAGCACCTCGAGATTTCGAGTACCCGAACTTCGAGTTTACAAATATTTTTTGTCACTCGCAAAAATTTTCTCCGTTAGTTTATATGCTTGCCACGAAAGCAAATGTTTGACATTCGTCATTCCTCTCTTCTGTGTATCTCATAAACCATACAAGTACATTATTATTTTCTGTAGACGTAGTAATGTATTGCGCAAAATATATTTGTAGATAGTGTAATTAGGAGTATTGTAAATTATGTTTCAATCTATATTAAATAGAAATAATATAACTTACCGACGTTTGACAACGGTATCATTGATATCAATGTCAAATTACCGAATAAAGAAATGAAACTTAATGTACGACACTAACAATGTAAATTTCATTTTTTTTCCTAATATTTTCTGACACATTTTATTGTGTCCGCAGCGATACTCCTAGCATGTTCTCTTTATTTCTTTCTCTAGGTTATTTCGATCTCCTGATTAAAGAATTTTCATTGTATATCTTTATAATTAAATTTCCAGTTAAGTTATTTACCATTTCTTTACACAAAGTTGTCTTCTTTCTCACATGTTTACGATTATATTAAACATTTCTCATATCAAAAGTTGAAGAGTGTATTTTCATTTTTTTGATGTGTTAACCTTGCATCATTTTCATACTACTTCTAGTCCTTTCTTGTCGACATTTCCTACCCCATTTTGGCTCTTCGTGCAGCCTGTCTTTCGTTGCAGATTCGCATCTGCCTGGTCTTCGTCTTCCACGAACCTTGGCCTCTCCGCGCTGCGAGCTTTCTTTCTCCTCCCCCCCCCCCCCAGTGCCATCCCCTAAGAGGCCCTGTGCACCCTCTTTCATTATTCACACGTGTGACCCACATTGCTCTGCCACCCGCCGTCAGAGCTCCGCTCCCTGCGCTCGCCCGGCCACTCGCCCACTAGTCCACACCTCTGCCAACCTGCTCGTCCGCCAACCCGCTCGCCCGCAAGTCCGCTCGCCCGCAAGTCCGCTCGCCCGCAAGTCCGCTCGCCCGCAAGTCCGCTCGCCCGCAAGTCCGCTCGCCCGCAAGTCCGCTCGCCCGCAAGTCCGCTCGCCCGCAAGTCCGCTCGCCCGCAAGTCCGCTCGCCCGCAAGTCCGCTCGCCCGCAAGTCCGCTCGCCCGCAAGTCCGCTCGCCCGCAAGTCCGCTCGCCCGCAAGTCCGCTCGCCCGCAAGTCCGCTCGCCCGCAAGTCCGCTCGCCCATGAGCTAGTTCGCCCGCTCGCCCGGTTCGCCAGCACATTCGCTCGCTCACTCTCTTGGTAGCTAACTCGCTTACCAGCCCGCCCCCTCATTTGCTCTTTTACGTTCTCGCTCGATGGGTCGCTCAATCGCTCGCCCGTTGACTCGCCCGTTCCCCTCACTCGCTCGTTCCTCCTCACTCGCCCGCTCTCTCGCAGCTTACTCGCCCCTTTTATCTTCCATTTACTCGCTCGTTTGTTCGCCAATTTGGTCGCCCATTTGAACTCTCCCTCAAATGCTCGCTCTCTCACTCGCTCAGTCGCCTATCTTCTCGCCCATTCTATTCTCCTGCTTACTCTTCCGTTCCCACGTCGTACTCTCTTGCCATCCCATCGTCCTCTCAGTGGTGTCAAACATCTTCATTTATATCAAAATCACGGCATGTTTTCACCGGGGTAATTAAACGAAGGTTGCATTCTATGAGTCGAGTCTAACTTCAAGAGCCATTTGGTGATACATATGTACCAACATTATTATGCGCTCGTGTATAAAGACAAATCAAAAATGCAGATGGAGACCTAATTGGTGTATTATTGAAAAAATGTATAAATATAACAAATTAATTTATGAACGAACAAAAATTGATTGATAAAATAAATGAACAAATAATTGCATTAACAGTGACTGAACAAGAATGAAAAAGAGCAAGACTGTGAGCGAGCGAGCGAGTGAGTGAGAACGGACGAGTGCGTGAGGGGTGGAGTGAGAAGCTGCCTCTTGTTTTGGTGCGTCCCCCTCACGGCTTCTCCGAGAGCCCGGGAGCCCTGGGGAGGCACGCGGGGCGGGGCCGCTGCGAGGAGGCTGTTCCCAGGTGTAGCCCTTCGCCGCCGCCGGCAGCTTTTCCGCCGCCTCCGGGGGTTCGGGGAGCGGCGCGGAGCGCAAGTGGGGCCCGCGGAGAGAGACGAGTGGAGTCCCGGAGGCGGGAACGGGAACCGCAGCGGATCCGGGAGGAGGCGGTGGAAGTGAGAAGGAATGTAATAAAGAGGAACAGAACAGGTCGGGACACGGAAGGTCAAATTAGGATCAAATCGGAAGGGGGCGGAAGTTTTGAGAAACAGCTAAAAAAACGGACGCAAGTATTAATCTGAGATGTGCTGTATAATGTATGGCGTTTGTTGGGTTCGTTGGGTTAAGGGGGTTAGTAAACATGTCCACAATTTGACGTTTTCAAGTAGTCGGAGAGGTCATGGATTTCGAACTTCGCGAATGACAGGAAAAGACTTGAGTCCTGTAAAGGACAAATTTCCAACTCAACATGTTATGTTTAGCTGTTTGCGACAAAATACTCGCGTCCCATTCTGTTCCGTCTCGTCCTAATTGCCCTCCCCATTATCCGTCCGAGAACATGAATTGTCGGGACTAGAAGATTCAGTACGGTACTCCAAAGAGGAGAGCAAACCGGAATTCAATGAGATGTGACGGGCATGGGCTGTTCAGAACTAGTCTTAGCGTTGTTGTGTAATATCAAAACGTATCTCTGATGATCTGGTGTCGTCACTGGAATGATCTTGTGGACTCCTTGATGAATGTAATACTCATAATATTCAACTCGAAGTGCAGCATGTTGCATCAGGGTGGTCGAACTGCCCCGAACGTAATCCATATTGTCGCTGGAGTTTTAATGCTCCTTAATCCTTGATGAATTGACTACCCCTAATATCACACAACGTAAAATCGCATGGTGTAATGTGAAGTGTGAGGTCAGCTCAGGGCGAGTTGGGTCGGGCACGCGATGTATTGGGACACGTGGCCTTCGTCTCTCGGGGCCTGGGCGGCGCCTCGCATTTGCCCGGGGGCCTGCGCCACGTGGTAGCCATCTGGGATGACCCCGAGAACAATCGACGGGGCATGCACGTACAACACTCAACGTGTTTTCTTGTTTTTTTATAGACGTATGGGGATAAATGATTTAAGATGAAGTTTTTCAGGACAAACAAAATAGGTTTTTTAAACTTTATATCTTTATGCAAATGGTATTGCCAGTACTTTTAATGAGGATTGCGGCCTTTCGGTAATAATTCTAAGTGCAATACCGTAATTGGTAATTAAATTAATATTTTACTTTTCTCGCAGTCTTTTATCGTTTCTAACACAGCTTAATGTAATATATCAAATACTGGAATGGATATTTTTAGTTCGCCTGAACTCTTTGAAAACCTGAATGTTCGTTGAGCTTCATTCGTTTGAGGTTTGTATAGTCTATTGAATTGTAAAATTATACTTTCATTAACGCGTCAAATGGTGTTTCATGTATAATAATGTAAAAGTAACGATTATCGACAACGTTTATTAAGGACATTGAGAGCATTCCCGTGGCAACACAGGAGGTTGATTTAAAGACTTGACTCGACTATTTTTGGAGGAATAAGTTGTATTTCTCTTTGTAATTATAAGTAACTCATTCTACGTTACCCGGAATCCGGCACTGTTTATATAATTTCGTAATATTGTTCGGTAATCAGCATAACTTCACTAAACAGAAACAACAAACCACTGTGCGACCAACGTTCGTTAAAAATGTTAACAGTTCAGTGTCTGTTAAGAACCATAAAACAAATGAGTTGTACCTTAAGATGCCGAAGGAGTATTCTTACCCAAACAAATGATTTTCTTAGTTGCAAGATTTTTTCTTAAAATAAGGTTGGCTTTTCTTTCTCTTTCTCACCCTATCGTCATCCCTTAGTTAGTCACACATATACAGTTACATGCGCCACACATGTCGGGAGATCAAGTGGGGTGCGTAGAGCTTGTCCAGCTGGGGCAGTGCCTCGCTGGTGGGAGATATCTGGATGGGGAAAACTGTGCAAACCAACGTGTAGGTTGGTGCCATATCTCACCATTCGGAAAGGGGAAGACACCGATACCGGCGTGATAATTAATGCACTACACTTACGGGACTAATGACCATTGCTATTCATGAACCTGGAACGAGAAATAATCGGCATTCTAGTGAGATTTCTGGAACGGCAGCAGTCGGAAACTTACATCATGTCCGCACTGTATTTATTTATTTATTTATTTATTTATTTATTTATTTATTTATTTATTTATTTATTTATTTATTTATTTATTTATTTATTTATTTATTTATTTATTTATTTATTTATTTATTTGGTTTGCGCAGCACGCGTTGGTTCCGTAAGAACTTCGCTAGAAGCCCTCGGACCCTTTTCAGCGCGCAACCCTTGTGTTCAGGCCCTGCCCTTGCGGGCTTTGTTCTCCCCGCAGCCCGTGTACTCAATTTGCAGAGCTGTTTTCTCATTATGTTCGGAGCGAATTAACTCGTTAGTCGATGCTTAGCGAGCAGATGCGTTCGAGTGTTTCTGCGTCGCCTTTGAGTCGGGAGGACGGCGGGAGGGCAGACGGAGGGCGGAGGAGGAAGAGGCAGCGGAGGGCCAACGCGAAACGACTTCGCGGAACAGGAGAAAAGGGCTTAGTTAGACGAAGAGCAGGGCAGCGGCGTTAATTGTGTCCTCTGGGTTTGAGTTGACACTGTCCGCAGAAATTTGCGAAAAAGATCAGTGGGCGGAAGTCAAACACTGATCTTCCTGTTATAAAATTATGTTAGATATGAGATGCGCTTATTTATTTTCATAATGCTTAGTTAGCCTTACACACGATAGTTCAAATTATGTTGTGAAGATGACAGATTACATGTTTCTCTTAGAAATTTTGATTAATAACAACCTTTATTCTGTCTTTAACTCGTGTAACTGGATATCCTGAATTTCTGAAAGTCAATAAGAAATAAAAGAATATTTAAAGGTCTTAACGCTAAAATTTCGATTCATGGCTTACTATTTTCCCTCCCTCTTTCAATTTTTATATTCTTGGATTTATCTCTGCTTTGAAATGACTATATTTTGTGTCTTGTTTTAATCAGTCTGTGTCCACCTTGCGTTTATTTTATGGTATAAGTTGATGTTCTAATTTTTTTTGGCTCTCTACAATCCCTATTCTTTTCACAAGACCAAGTTCTTTTATAAAAAAATCAATTTTGGAGATATCCATCCACTGTGATAGTGTTTTTTTGTTGTGACGGCACGTTCAAGTGTTAAGGCTTTCTTGTTATTAGTATGTGGTAACTTTGAAATCAATAATAAGATAACTTTTTATATATTTATAAATAATTTATCTTTTACTTTCTATTCGTTAGACATTTATTAAAGTAAACGTATGATTCCGCCTTTGATAATAATATTCACCAATGTATTATGGATATGCTTACGTTCGTGTATGTGGTCAGCTTATTGCGTTTTTCATAAAGATAATGTTTGTTCTAATAATTAAATTCTACTAACTTTAAACAATCACCGATTGTGAGTAAGCTATATCAGACAGAAAACAATAATTCTACTTCCGTAACATTTCTCTGCACTTTACTTTCAGAGGGAATTGAACTGTCTTTTAAGTTCATCCGTAGTAGTGACAATTTCATTGTTTCCTACAAAGTATCTCTTATTCATTTCTTGCCTCAACCCATTTTTAAATAACAACTGCGTAAATCCTTGGGAAAAAAAATTCGTCCCCTAGGGCAGTATGTTTTCTTTATACTTTCCGTTTCACATTAACTAGTACGAGTAGTTTTGTTTTTTTTATTTTCCATATACGCTGAATAAATTTACTCGTAACTTTTGCTGAAAAAATATAAGCAGACGTGCGGAACTGGAGGAAGAGCCAGAAGCAGTTTCCAAAACAAACGTTCGTGTCCGTGCCAAACCCAGAAATCCTCGAGGCTGTTTACAGAGGAAGGGAGAGCCAGGGAGAGGCACAATAATAACGTAGTGATCTTTAAATTTAAGAAAGCAGTGACATAAAAACTAATATAAATGTGAATCACGGGAAAATGCTACTATTTGAGATTGTTAAAAATTTATATTCAAAGTAACGAAAAGTATATATATATATTATTTTCAAGTTTCTAAATGAGAGGATATATGGCAGTATGGGGCCATGCTAAATAGATTCACTTAGCCAACTCCAGTGCAACTGTTTAGTTCCAAAACTTTTGCCAATGTAGTTTTATGTAATACTCCAATATTCTATCAACAAGAAACAAGTTAGTGACTAGTAAATAATGTTTAATCTAAGAAATTTGAACGTACGAATTCACAGTCTTACGTACAATTAAGAAGTACTTTAATATAAAACGTTGTAATATCATATACTTTGTTAATTATTCACGAACGATGGTTCAGAATTTATAATTACAAACTAGCGCATCGCGTTTCTGGGCTGGGGTCGCCTGAACCTTGTCGTTAGGTAATGAGGTGAAGAGATGACGTGAGGGAACTATAAACACTATAAACATGTGCCGACTCAATGTACCAAATTTTCCGTGGTGTTGTGCTGGGATGTAGTAAAACTCACCTCCGGTGATCTCCTGGAAAACTTACTGTAGTCTTCACGAAAGATAGTGTGAGTAGTCTCACTAGTTCAAAATATAAAATCTGAAATATTTTCTGAAAGTGTGCTAGTTCCCCGTTTTTGGTGCCAACAAGATGAGTGTGACCCTTGACAAAGACAATAATGCATCGAACTGCCACAGTACATTTCATTCGACTTTCTTTCAATAGTCTGATCTTTCCCGCCCCTTGTACCATTCGCGTGTGGAGTTTATCCTCTCGTCCGCTGGAGAGTCTGCTGTGTCTGGAGGGGGCGGAAGTTGCAGATCCTCGCGCACGAGTCCTTGACCGCCTCGCGCTCTCGCCACCGCCGCAGAAATGCGATCGCACTTCTGTAGCGCCGACGGCCACACCGCTAAGAGCAGTGCCGCCACCACCGCCACTCCGTCACCACTGCTCCTCCCTCTAATGCCGCTCCAGCAACTTAACCGTTGCGCCATCAGCATCGACCACGCCCACCGCTACTTCCTCCATCACTCCTCCACCGCCGCCACCAGCACCACTCCCCCCTCCACCGGCACCACTCCCCCTCCGCCGGCACCACTCCCCCCTCCGCCGGCACCACTCGCCTCTCCGCTGGCACCACTCCCCCCTCAAGCAGCACCACTCCCCCCTCAAGCAGCACCACTCCCCCCTCAAGCAGCACCACTGCCCCCTCAAGCAGCACCACTCCCCCCTCAAGCAGCACCACTCCCCCATCAAGCAGCACCACTCCCTCCTCAAACAGCACCACTCCCTCCTCCACCAGAACCACACCTTCCTCCACCAGTACCACTCCCCCTCCACCAACACCTCTCCCCCTCCACCAGCACTACCTCCTCCTCCTCCACCAGCATCACTCCACCACCTCCACCGGCACATAAACACCACTCCACCTTCATAACAACTCCACTTCATCTGCTCTTCAACACCACTCCCCCTTTACTTCACCACTTCCATCAGCACCACTTCACCATATCAGCCCACCATCTCTTCACTATCTTCCCACTGCCTCTTCAAAATCTTTTCACAATCTATCCCTTTCTTCGCAGTCACCATCTTCACCGATTCCGCCGCCAAGAGCAGATCTACAACTGAATACTTCGTTCAATTTAAGAAATAGGAAAATCTCAGGGATGAGATATCGATTCGTCGAATTCTACAATATTCCGTCTCCTAAAAAATACGATTAGGAGATTCGAAGCAAAATAGACAATCTCTTTAACCGTTATCGAACCTTAATGGTCTTTCTCATTTCATAGAAACCAACTTCACTTTTATACTTACAATATTTTTAATTGTCTTTAATATTTAAAATCTCATGTCAACATGACCTTCTTTTATTAACAACCTTAGAGAAATCCTGTCTGGTTAAATTGCCGCCAAATTTGCCTCCTGTAATTTGTGGAGGTGTTCACAATACTCCGCTTTGCCGATCATTTCGTGCAAGTTCTGTAATATACTATTATCATAAATTGTTTTGTACGAGATTTTGTGAATCTTCTTCTTGGAACGTATAACGATTCTACATTTTTTCGTCATATTCTCGGACACAATTGTTTACCTTAACATAATTGTATATTTAAATACCAAAAGCTACCTCACAGCTGAATGTCTCTGAACTTTTACAAACAATTTTATATAACTCACCAAATGGAAATGAAAATTAACAAATTCAAGAATAACTGTGATTAAATTTATAATTATGTTAAGATAAAAATTGTGACCAAGATGACGAAAAAACTCGTCGAAACGTTGTCGAAACATATAAGATGGTGTGAAATAATGTGTTAACTATTTCTTTTACGTTTTAAAGTAATTATGAATTAAACTGTCTTAAAAAGGGATCTTTTGTTTTCATGAATAAATTGTTTTTACTATTCAAAGAATTGACTGTCTCAGCTAGGAAGCGAACCAGGATCTTACGTTATACAATTATTATAATTTATTATTGTTGTTATTACTATTATTATTGTTGTTGTTATTATTATTATTATATACAAAGAATCTCATACAGTAAACATTCGAGAAATATTGAGTTTTTTTATTAGAATTATAGGAGACAAGTTGGGATTCGCTCTTCCTCAATTAGAAACAACGGAATATGAATATTGATAAAAGTAGCAACGAATGTTGCACGTCACTCAGCAGTGCACCCGATAATCCCTTATGGAGATCCGCAAAACGCGCTGTGGGCCTAAGAGATAGAAATTTAGACACGTCATGCAATTTCGGATGTAACACCGAAATATGCTTTTTGAGTTTATTCAGTACAGATTTCTATGAATATTCGATCTTATTGGAGTATAGAGTGTTGGATTACGCTACTAAATCAACTTTTTGGCCGACCGAATAGTTGCTGAGCAAACCTGGCGCGTTCGATCCAAGCGGCTATTCTGTTAAGATGATTGATGACGTGTGTGGTCCAGAGGGTGGCGTGGGGAGGGAGGCAAAAATTCGCCGCACGTATTAGAATGATGTCTTATATTTGCATCGTGTCGACTCGGGTATAGTCCCTTCTCGGAAGACTCCTCGTCTTTCACCTCTGGGTACCGGAGTTGAAAATTCAGTCGATCCATATGGACCTCGTGGTGGACAAAGGGAAATCGCAGTTCTCATTGTTTCCTCTGGCTCTAATTTCACCATCGCAATTCATATCATATGTTCATAATCACCTACCCATCAAATCGCTCGTTTGTTTCAAATATGGTCGTATGACTTTGTTGGACACAGGCATCATTATACTCGAACGAGTTCAGCTATTTTTTATATCTCACAAAAGGAAGAGCTGTAGAAAAATTACCACCGAACTGTAATAAAAATTCATTATACGGAAAATAGAAAACTCCATATTTTGTCGTCGTTCATAACTTATTCTTTAAGACAAATGGAACGAGAGAGGTTTAGGTATTTCTGTGAATGTAACTTATATCATTTGTATTTGTCTAGATGTGTACTTGGATATACATGGGTGTTGCAGAGGCCTATAGTAGGACATCTTCCTGTCCAACTTAACTGCAATGTTTAAAATGTGTGACGTTTACAGCTGCTAAAATTGTTTTGTTAAGGGACATATGTGTCAGACGGTTGCTGGACTTGTGTAAACACTCATTGATCTTCAGACATATAAAGTCATTATCTTCACTTCGCCAGCTATAATCTCACACTCGCAGCAAACGACGACCGCTTTCCATAGATCGGTTGCAATTGTTTCCATTGATCATGCATCTAAACGAATGAAAAAATTACGGCCGATAAGCTTTCATTCTATTAACTTTACGATATTCTCGACATTTAGTGCTTGTAATAAAAAATTGTTAAAAAGAGCATATGATAATATATCTAGAGCCAATTACCTTTCATTTAAAGAAAAAAATCATGATACTTGCTTGAGAAGAAAGATCTCACCTCTCACATCAATCTCACCCCAATCTCACCCTCTTCTCTTTTTCCCGTCTCCAAACGTACCTTCCGCCCAGTCTGGCACTCGTCAACTTAAGTAGCAACACACACATTCGTGTCTGGTACGGTGTTAACCAAGCTTTATGACTCACGTCCTAACTTCACGACCGAGTATAAATTATCAATAACGATCAATATGTAAAGATTTATATTATCAGATGATACTCTTAGAGCACCACCATTGTGTTTGCCATTGCGTTCTGATAAACGAAACTCAATTCTGTACAGTAATACATCAATGGCTTAGAGTACACATGTTGTAAGTCCAGAATTTCTTGTTTCGAGAAAACCAATCTTGAACGTTCATAAAGGTAAGTTATTTATAGAGCGACAATTTTTGCTTTCTGGGGAAAAGCATGATCCTCTCACATGGGCATACAATCTCTGTTCATACATGTTCACGAGGTAAACATGAACGAGACGTGTCCAAAAATGATATTAACTCAAAAATCAAGCTGTTTTATACATTTTCCTGAAGAATATATCTAAATTTAAAAACGTATTGTAATAATGAATTGAACTCGCTTACCAAATTTGATTGTCTATAATTGTATGTAGGACCACCCTTAACGTATCTAGAAAACACTTTTTTTAAATGTATAGATAATCTTTGCACCGTGGTGGGGATTAAAGAGTATGTACTCCGGGCAATGGCTGGAGAGGTGCTACAGGGGCGCCGCTCTGCAGAGCGGCCGGCGGCGGCACTTGAGGGACAGCTGACGCGCGGCGCGGGGGCGTTGCGCGGGACGGGGCGGGGCGGAGAGTGGCGGGGCGCCCTTGGACACGATCCAAGAGCCAAGCCAGTGCACAGTGGTCGTAAAAGCACGCACGGGGTAGCATACGTACCTCTGCTAGACCAACGGGTGCAGAATGTTGCGGGTCTATGATATGTAATCTGATATTTTCTGTATATTTAATCGAGATTTAATTTACCATTGACACACTTGCAGCATTTTTAGTTTAATGCCTTGTTTGTTGTGGTTTCTCTGACAAAATATGCGCTCAAAGTTTTTCAATTTCGCCTCAGTTATCGTATAATAATAGATATATAAAACATAATCTATTTTTTAACAATTGCTTAGTAGTTCATTATTATAGTAGTCCTTAAAAATTCATTACAGTTATTACAACATTAGCTTTTCAGCACCCATGCATGGAAATGGGCGTTACCTGTACTATGTACTGATTGGAAATTCTCCTTGTGATGCAAGTACCGTAAAGAAGTCACGGCCTTATCAAACAACTGAGTCCTGCAAAGTTAACAAAGCACTGAGGCGACATGGAACAAGATGGATGCCGACTAGCATATAAGAATGATCTCAAGAGCATATGTGCTTATAAGTTTTTCTGTAATCATGCTAAACAATAACGTACACAACTAATATGTGTAATACTAAGTGTCTTTTTCGCACTCATTTCAAAACGCCGAATGCGCCTCTTATCGTCATCACGACCGTCAACATTCTATTCATTCGCCGAAGTCTTTGTACACTAGTTACGTAAATAACGTTTTCCCGTTTCTATGTATATTCTTTACTTTTATGTAGTAGTTTATTTTTTAATTCAGTTATTTTAATAACAGGATTAAAATTTCATATCCTACATGAACATAGATTGCCCTTGACACAGGGATCAAACTTTCCCCAGAAAGCAAACATTGTCGCTCTATAAGTAACTTCACCTTTACAAACTTTCAAAATTGGTTTTCTTGAAACTAACAATTATGGACATACAATATGTATGCTCCAAACCATGGATACACAGAATTGAGTTTCATTTTACACAACGCAATGTCAGACCCAATGCTGGTGCTCACCTCATAAGAGTATCATCTGATTAGATAAATGAAGGGTTCAAGAGTAAAAGTTTACCCTCAAAGTTTGTTTTTTTCTGTCCACAGTACCCCTCACAGTTATGGTTTTCGATCTTAAAATGTTCGTACGCTTCTTTCTGCTGACCATTCGCTGTGATTATCTAATGTTCCAAATTATAACGCGTAGTTGTCTCCCTGCTGTTGTATTATTTTAAGGTCGCTTTTCTATTGCTCGGCCAGGTAGCGACCTCTGTAATTTTTAACTTCGAGCAACGGTGGGGAAACATATACAAACAACACTCACAAACATTTACGCTCGGGGCGGGATTCGAAACCTGAGCCCTTCAACCCAAGGCAGCTACGGCCCTTCAGCCTCGGCGACCTCGGCTATCCCGACCGGCTGTCGTCATCTTTATGTACCCCATTTAAATTCAGTATTGAGCCCACTGTGCGGCGGCGGGGGCGGTGGGGGCGGCCGGGGAGCGGCGGCGAGAGAGAAGAAGCGCGTAGCCGGCTGTCGGGGGATGCCGCGCGGGCGCTCAGTCGGGGAGACGGTGTCCCTCAAGGCGCTCAGCTGGGACCGCGAGGGAGGCAGCCAGCCGGGCGTGCGCGACGGCCGCCGCCGAGCCGCGCTGGCGAGGCGAACGACTGCCGGGCTGTCGCTGCCCGCGCGGGTGGTGGACGCGAGCGCTTGGAAGACACGGCGTGTGGAAGACACGGCTGCTGCTGCCGCCGCCGCCGCCGTGTGCTACTGCCGTGAGTCGAAGAGCTGTGAGGGGCTTCGAGGGTCGGTTGGGTGGTTGGAGTGATGGGTGGCTGCAAGGTGTACCGGGTTTCGAGAGATTGGGGGGATGTGTTGAGAGAACGATCTGAGTTAGAGATTTGGACATCTTTTACAACTGCTCTTGATGCGATGGTAAACGTTATCACGAATAACCAGTACATGCATGAAACTTACTTAATTATACAATCGTGTAAGTTGAAATTCAAAATGGATAAACCTACTACCATTTTTGTTATTAAAGATGAAACTAGTTACACCACTATACATCTATAAATATAATTAATTAGTGATGTATAAATTTCGTGTTATAAAGTGCTGAATATTTTTTTAAATTTAATACATTTTACGTTCTACAAACACATATTTATGCGTACTATGAGTTGAACAATATTAATTTTTCGAAGTTGTTTCTTCTCGTATCCACCAGTGTCAGTGCGCGAAACAAAATGTTGGAAATCGAAATTTCGTGTCCCTTCGCGGCACCTTCAAGTCGGAGCACTCTGCATCTACCGACTCGAGGCTGGTGGAAGTGACGGGAGTCGTGTTCGACGCCGCAGTGCTAGAAGAGCCCTTCCGACTCGGCGCAGGAGTCGAATTCCCGAAGCGGGTGGCTGCGTGACCTGCATTGGCGAAGGGATAGAAAATGTCGACTATAGGAGAAAGTGGTCTCTCCTTCACTGCGAAAAGTTTGTTTCTACACCAGTTCTGAACACCATAAATTCCCATGCCTGAAAATATTACGGTTTCTTTTTTCTTTCTTTTCAATTTTATTTGCTATTGTGTGACAGACAAGACTCCTTCAGAAACTGCTAACATGGTTCACGATTTGTGGTTCTGTGTAGAATTGTGCAAGAACTCGTTTTTTCGAAATTTTCAGTGCTCATGCAACTGGGCATGTCCGAAATACATATAATGTTTGTTAAAAGTTTTATAAACTTTCAAGAATAATCATGACTAATTAAAGATTACTTCATCAATCTCAATCAAGGTACAGTGCCAATTTTAAATTTATTTGCATGATAAAATAATCCTGTAAATTTGTCGCCATCTACAGCTTCTCTAATGCTTAATTGTATAGACATTAATTACTTTAGATTTCTATTATACTTTGATGATTACTTTGAGACTGGTATGGAAGCTAAATACATTTGATATTGTGTTATCATGTTACATCACGTCTTACTTCAAATTATTTCAAGTTTTGATTGAACTTTTTCAGTATTTCAGTGACATGTTATTTCAATGGCGTGTATGCAATATTCCAGATATTTAAGAAACCATTCAGTATTTCGAATGAATTGGCTAATTTGATTTGCCAATTTAGCCAATTATTGGCCTGGTAGTAAAGCTTTCAATGTTATATAATACATTTTTGTGACGTTTCATATTAAGATTTTTTCTGATATTACATCACTCAAGGGAAATGTACGCCCAATGAATAGATATATGAACACACATAAATAGAGCAATAATTAAGTTTTGTTGCATTTTGTGTTATTAAAATGAATACATTTTTTATCATGTAGCGTATTAATAGTGTTTTACTAAATCAAGCTAAGTAATATGAGATTGAATTTATACTCAAATAGAAAAATCTTTTTAAGTTAAGCAAGTAAAAAACGTTTTTATACTTGCAACTGACTGCAGAAAAAGTTATTGAAAACAGCATTTCCAAATGGGACTACTTTCTGTAAATATATTTCTCCAATAATGGCATCAAGAATTTAAAACAAGGGCTTCTATATTAATTCGGATTCAACAACGTCGATACACTAAAATTGCCTTTATCTTGCTTTGTATTGCCAAGGTCAAGCTAATAGATCTGCTGATTATAGTATAGATTCTCTGAATGTCACGCCAACGAAGTCGGCACTTTTTAATTTTTCGATATTCAACCAATAAGTCAGACTAACGGCTATAAGATAATGAAAACAATTTTGTCAACAAACTACCAAACTGCATCACATTACTTTAGTTAAGAATAAAATTTGCTCTCAAAATAAATGAATATTCAATGACAACAGATAGCGCAGCAACAAATACACGTAATTAACAATTTGCCAATATTGGGTTCATGTTTGACAACAATGAGGTATTCGAGCAGTACATTTGGAGTTTTGGAAAGTGCGACGGGATTGAATCATCACTGGAGTGCGTCGAACACGGGGCCAGATATTGGACAGATCTCCTTGGACCCCTTTGGAACGTGATTGGAAAAACAGCTAAATTATTTAATGCCAAAAGACGTCATTTCAAAGATTTGTAAACAATTAGATGCAAAAAAAGCAAATATGAGAAATTGGAAGCATCAAAATATCACTTGTAGAATTTTTTCTTTTCGTTCTTCGTGCTTAGATTGTAAAACTACACAATTAGCACTTTCATGTTGTTTAATACATTTTGATTTTTTAATTGAATAATAATAATTTCAGGCATTTTAAAATTTTCGTTGGTTTGGATAATCTTTATTTGTCCATAGGTAAAACTAAAAGATGCCCTTGTGGTGCGAAGATGCGCACGAGAATTCAATTATTTATAATAATTTCTTATAAATGACAAACATAAGCCACATCCACATTTTTGGTATTGAGTCGTCTAACTTAAGGTCTTCAAAATATATTTTTTTTATTTTTGTTGACTATGTCACTAATTTCAATAACGAAATTGTCTTATACTTCCCAGTATTGTAAATGACCTGGAAGTTTGGACGAGATCATACATCAATTGAGCAGAACAAATCCCAGAGCTACAATAACAATCGGGCCGACCTGTGTTTAATATTGCTACATTTAGTAATGTAATATGGTTCATGATTTTGTTCATGATTTTGTTAATAGCTCATGATTTTGTTCATATTATTACAATCACTTATTATTTATTAAAGTTATATCAATTACATTTAAAGTCACGCATATTTTATTACTTTGGATTTTGTTGGACATTGTAGTGTGTGGTCTGGCCCTAGACTGCAAACGAAAACGTACTTGCAAGATGTTTGCATTACTGAAAGCTATTTTCCGCCTTGCTTACTCCACCATGTTTTCCTTTGGTTTCTCCTTTTACAAAATCTGTATAAAAAGAAAACGGCCAAATTAAATATAAAGGGAGAAAATTCTTGTAATATTTCTTAAAACCAAAAGGTTTTACAAAATATTAAAACAAGAACTTGACGGAACCGAATTATATCATTAATTAAGAAGTAATTAATTGATTAATTAATTAATGGTTGAAAATACAAGTACTTACACAAAACTACAATTTTTAAAACGTGTTTCTAGCGTAAAAGATTCGAAAATAATCGCAGGTAGTGATTGAAAGACAATTTCCATAAACTAAAAACCTTGATTATTGCTCGGCTACCCCTTGAGGTTTGAATGAAGCGATACATTGTTGTTTCTTCCTGAGAATATTTCTGTTGACACAAAACTGTTCAATAATTTACGCATGTAACTAGCCACGTCTTGTTAAGTCTCCGTCCGTTTCACCGTCAGTCATGACGCAAAAATGTATGCCACCTCATCTTTCTCTTTCTGTACTGAGCGAAGCGGAGAAGTTCATGGAATTGTATGTTTTTTGTTGAATGTCATATCAGTCAAAAACAGAAAATCTGTTTCATTTCAAAATTATTAATCCGAGAAATAAAACTTTTGATAGAATGCATATTGTACCAATTTTAGAGGTTTGGGGCATACCATTGTATTTACTTGCACAATTTTTCGCCTAAAAGAACACATTGATATTTAATTCAAAATTATTAATAATGCACAGCTTCTCGTTTATTTATGATTCAAAGGGCTCATACAGAAACCACAGAAACCTTTAGATGGCTGACGGAAATGGTCAGTAAAATAAAATTCGATGTGGTATTGAGTAAATATAAATTTTGTAAATGGTAAAATGAGAAGTGATTATAAAATATGAAAATACATTCTCTAAATATCTCACTTTTAGGGAAGGTATTTAGCACAAAAGTTAACTCTGCTCCCCTTCACATCATGTGATATTGAAATGTCTTTTACGAAATACGAGGCGATATAGAATGATAAAAGCCGCTTGCTAAGAACAAAAAGTCTTTACGAATGTTTATGATACACTGATTACTTAATGCAAAATAATAAATTGAGAAGAAATTTGTTGTTAATTTGCGCATTTTAGGTGGCACAAAGATGAGAATATCGTTGCAAAATACATGTCTCTTGATACTCACACGGAATAAACGGTGGATATAAGCCAAATATATCATAAATACCTATTGCGTAACGAGACTGAAAACAGCAGTTTTCAACTGCAAGGTCTCGGTTTGTTCTGGAATATTCATTTACAGTGCAATTATTATTATGAAATGGGGCGAAACCTAAATGATCACTACTCGCAATCCGAATACTTAATAATTATTACCCAATTAATATATATGTTGTTTCGCAACTGTTCATGAAACGTAATAAAATGTGTACCAATTTTCATCTATGAATCAACCTCTACAGCAACAATGTAGCAACCTGCGTAGTTTTCTAAAACTTTTCTTAAGGTCTACCTACTGAGCAGTATTGAAAAAGAATACTGGCATAGTGTCAGGGCGCTCTCACATTTTCACGAAGCAGGTGCATTTCGTCAAGTCAACCAGGAGACGTGAAGTGCGAGGTCAAGAATACCGCGATGACTAAAGCGCTCGAAACTACTGAGCCAACTTGCCTTCCGCCTCACACGTTCCATTAGTTGTTGGGTCAAATTAGATAAAGGAAACCAAGGGTAATTATGTGTATTACGAATCATAGGGTACGGTAGGAAGGTACAGTAGAAATGTAAGGTAGTACCGGTAGGTACTACGGTACTACGGTACCGTACTACGGTACTACGGTAGGAAAGTACGGTAAGAATACGGGTAACATTCACGTACGTGGAAGTTTATCATCGAAAGAAAGTAGCGTTTCAAAGTTGTACAGGACGTCGTAACCTATACAGAACAACTTCTAGATTTATTCATCCGAGCAAGAAGTTGAGATTACGTTTCGCGTGTTTGACACATGAAAGATACTCTTTTAGGAACTATTTCGTGATATTAATTAGAAAATCGCATTTTCAGATGTTAGGAAAGGTAATGTAAAACAGTTATAACTAATAATATCGCAGTAATATATCACAATAATATAGAATAGTTCGAGACGGGAGAACTCGATTCAGTAATTCGAGATTACAGGGCTCGAGATTCCTGAAATTTCGAACGTTTCAAATGCTTTACCTTTCCCTCCACCAGTCTTATTCATTGGAAAGTAGAGTTCTAAACCCACTATGTAGAACTGTCCAATAAATCGATATTTCTTTTTTCCCTTCAGATTTGCGATACGGAAGTTTCATAACACACATTTGCCAAGCGTTGAACAAAACGAAACGTAACGCCCATGCACACGTCTGTACATGAGAGATATAATATTAAACGAGTGCCATTGCCGGTTCATTCACCGGGCTACGGACGTCATCGATAATTCCTTCCCGAATGCCCCCATTTGGCTGCGCACTGCCGCAGTCACTCCCGGCTGTCGATTCCTGCGCATCGATAATTCCATAAATTCTGCATGCGTGTGCGCTCGCCCGCTGTTCTCGTGAAGCAGAGCGCGTTGACGTCGGCACCCGTGCGGTGGTTGCATGGAGGGCACCCGTGCGGGGAAGGCTACGAATAAAGGCACCAGCTGCGGTGGCTCATGGCTTCAATTGATGCCACAACAATGGGTGGTATGAATAAAACTAAGCAATTACTCTTTGCTCCAGGTTTCGGAGATCCTTCTCAGTTTCGTATGAATAAAGTGGGTAAGCAATTGCTCAAACTCTGAGCACTCACTCCATCTCTGAGCGTACTCTTAACAGGCGAGCAAATGCTCAGAATTGGTATGAATAAAGTTAAGCGTTTACTCTCTAGAGTGAGCAGTTGCTCCTAAATTTCGGAGGGATCTTAGTAGCAGACTCACGTTTGAAAAGTAATGTTAATTGGCCAATATTTTTTCCGTGTGTTGCTATGCAGATGCAGTGTACTAAAACAATTACAAGATAAGGCCAAATTCTCGTGTTGTAGACTATTAGAATCTTTACCGATTCGAAAAAGACAATGTATGATTGGTACGATTTTTATCGCCGTTTGCTTTCAGGCACGTCTTCATATTGCATATCTTCTATGTTAATAGGCCATCGCTCTTTTCTACTTCGAATTTTTCGGGGTACTGTTTTTTCAAACTTTGCAATGTTTCGTTTCGGCCACAGCGTACCTCCGGAAGCTGGCTCTTTTCAATAATAATTTTATATTCGCGTAGCATTTCGGCTAAAACTAGCTGGGACGCTGGCGCCTGTTCTTGTATGTGACCTCTTCGTTGCTTCAGAAACCAGTTTTTAAAACTAGTAGCCTTGTTCACAACGAGCATATGCTCGCGAGACATGAGCAAGTCTTCGGAGACATACGAAGTTTTTATTCATACGAAATGGAGCTTCTGCTGAGTGCCTCGGTAGACTCGTTTTGCTCCGGAACAAGTACTCCTGAGCAAGTACTCATTTTTATTCATATGACCCGATGCCTGTTACTAGAAGGACCTAGGGTTCGCGTCTCGACGGTAGCAGGATTTTCCGCACTAGCTACGGAGCTATATCGAGTTCATCCCTTGTCTGAAGGAGAATTCTAGCGACCGGCTGCTTTGATTGGTAGTTTTCCGTGGTTTCTCCAATCAACACCAGGGGAATGCCGGAGCACTACTCTAACAAATGGGCCACGGACCGCAAACAATCTTTTATCTTGTCCTTTCCCGTACGTTTACTTACACATACACTAACATACACTACACTACCACCCGTAACGGGAGACCAGTACGAAGTTTAGAGATTGCCTCGGCTGGGGCGTTGCACCATTGGTGGGAGGAAATCTCCGTAGGCCGACTGTAGGTCGACGTCGGATCTCTCCATCCGGCAGGGGAAGAACGCCGACACCTCCCGTGAAAAAACGCATTTCCAACACTAACGGGACTAATGACCCTAGTAGTTGACGCGCAGAGAAATACGAATTAATTGATCAATCCATCTGTCACGAGTAGAAAGAAATTACAAAAGGAATGGCACTGATCATCTGCAAGTCGCGCAGTCATGGTAAAATGGGCGTGTTTTTAGGGCACTTTATGCATAAACAAACAACGAATCTTCCCCTCCACCAAAATAATATATATATATATATATATATATATATATATATATATATAATATATCTTGGCAGACGAAAAATAACGCGGTACCAATAAGGCGACAATAACTTTTTTCTGTTCGTAATTACGAGTGCTTAAAACCGAGCACAGAATTTGGAATATTTCGACGACCTTCACCTCTCGTCGCCATAACGTTCTTCATTCAGTAAACAACCGGCAAAGAAAGCCACTGTGATGACCACTTTGAAGGAAAAGGTTGGGAGAAAAAGAACAAGCCATATTTACAAGTAATATTTTCGAATTCCCAGAACACAAATCTGGAAAAAAAATTGTTGTGTAAATAGTAAAAGAAAATTATGTAATGTTTTAATTATATTTTAGATATTCACTGAATCAAAATTGCAAAAAACAGTATTAATGTCAAGTGAAGAACCTGATAAAATCGACATTTCTTATATACATTACATATTTAATAGTGGAAGATTACTTCTATTTTACCCATCCACTTCGGGTTTACACTACAGGGAGAATCCATTCCTCACACTGAATAATCTATTATTGTGAGAAATAAATGCTGTGTTCAGTAACTATTATAAAAAATTCAAACTTGTCCTCGGGACTGTATGCTTTTTCATGGTGCTAACCGTATCATGTGTGAGAGTAGAGGCAATATCGCGAAAGAGATGGCCGGCAATATAATCATCTCCCAAGGCTTTCATCGATCAAAGTTGCCCTGGAGCAGAATCTTCGGATTATTTAGGAGCCTAGCGCCTCCCCCCTAATTGCGTAACACCTGAACCTGGGAGGGGATAATTTGCTGACGTCAGTGCAACTTTGCCGTCCCAGATGGTTCAAACAGTTTTGACGGCAACAACTCTGCTGTTGGAGTTGTTGACTCAAGTACAACATATGGATGTTTATTTTGGGCTTAAGACTTGGCAGGAAATACTAAAGCATAGTATTTATCATTCGCCATTACATATGTATCATTGACAAGAAAACCGATGCAGTATAATTGATTTTCAACATCACACCAGGGTTATTAAAGACGTGTATTGACACATAAACGTTGGTTCCAAAATCTTAGTGCGTGTGATTTCCTCTGCTTGTCCCTTACAAATATGTACAATTTCATCACTCCATTTCGGTTGACATTCATTGAGAGACACTGAAGCGAAACGATGAAAGATGGAAAGTCTTTTTCAACCGTATTCAATTTGCAATACAATTCCGAACCCTTTGCTGTAAGGTAGTTACTGTTCTCATTTTTATGCCGCCAAGTTCACGGCACGTCAACGTTGTAGCCACAGATAATTTATTGTTATTGAAAGATGAACTGTGCCAAATTATAATTTGCTCTGATATATGAATAATAAATAATTTGTTAAACATTTTCAGTTTCCTACTTCCTATATTGTTTCTTACAACAGGGCAGAAGCCCAAGACCTTCAAATGTCGAAAACGCACCGAGCTCTAGCCCTGTATAGGAAGACTTGAGTTCAAGAAAGGAATTTCCGATCGCTATTACAATGGAGTCACATCGTTCGAGAGTAGATGGCTGCTCTCTAAAAATTTTACCGCTTCCACTGCTTTGTGTAGTAACGGTCGTTATAAGTTTCCTTATTCCTTCGTAGGTCGTGAACTGCTTAGTGGGTCTTGAAAAATATGTTAGCAAGTTTTCCATTCCTGAAAGAAACAAAAACTTTCACTGCTCTAAAGAATATTTCCCTAAAACAATGCAGACGCACACACGCGTTTATAAATTGTATTTGAAAAGCTGCTTTAACAGTGTCACTTACGAATGATAGTTTGTGTTTTTGCGCGTTTTCAGGCGCGTCAATAGCTATGTTCATTATCCTCATGCATGCTTTATCACGGGGTTTGGCGGTGTTCTTCCCCCTCCCCGGATGGTTAGATCCGGCGCCGGCCTACACTTGCGGGTATTAGCCTATCTGGGACTCTTCCGCCAGAGGGGTACTACTATATTCGCGACGAGCTCAAATCTCCCGTCTAGTCTCCCGAGATGTGTAGCAGTGTAGAGCATGTAACAGTGTCTGTAAGCAAGGGGAGAGGACAGGATAAGAAGAAAGATCGCGCGCGTTTCGTAGCATGTTGTTAGAGTACTGCTCCAGCATTCGCGAGGTGTGGTTGGGAGGAACCACTGAAACCTGTCAATTGGAGGAGCTGCTCGCTCCTCCAATCCCGACAGCGCAAGAATTTCACTTGGGGATCTAGCCAGTTTCGAAAATCTGCTCACCTCGAACCCTAGAACCACCCATTCAGAGTATCTAACGTATAAAACGTGCAACACGTATACATTATTCAATTCACATTTTTGTTTAAATTTGGAAGTTCAAATAGTAATTTATGTATCTACGTGTTAAATAGATGATTTTGCTCCGACGGCACTTGTGAACTCGGGGGCGTCTGGCCAGAGGGGTGGAATTGTGTCATTTATTTATTGTATTTTTCCCTTTCCAAAGTTAAAGAAATCAAATTCATAAAAAAATGATAGAGCAGCGGGAATTATTCAAGAGACCCTCACTGGTATAAAAAATCCGAAAAGACCGCAACGCTACATATTAAGAATATCAGTACATGCTTTGCGTGTGGACCATAAACGAAGAGTAATGAAGCAGGGAACCATACAATGTATTAGCTTTTGACCTCACGTGTTCATTGTCCGACGGAAGAACCAGACAATCAAATATTAATTATTCCTACAAGTCGACACAATTATTACATCATCTTTTACATCACAGAATTTTTATTTACACGCTTTTCTCATATAATTCCATCTCCGTTGCCGCAGATTAATTTATCTTGTTTACATATTATCCTACGTGGCCATTACTTTGCTCTGGAAACGTCTACCGGCTAGAGTACACATAGCTAACATGCCTTTATATCGCAACCTTGGAAAGCTCTGCGAAAGAGTGCCTTGTTGCAGGGGAGAGGCTCCAACGACGTCCTCGGACTGGGTGGGGAGGGGGTGGAGAAGGGGAAGGTTCAACGACCCCCGCAAGAGCTCTGCCGGAGGCAACGGCTGAGACGAGCTGAGGCGGGGAGTGGTAGGGAAGAGGTGAGATTCCGGGTCGAGCATCGCAACGGACGGGGTAGCGCGGATATGGCGGGATAATGGTGAGGATGGGATGAAGGGACAACAAAAAGGCTAGGAGTATGTAATGATGGGTCATAGATAATAGCGGGTAGTGGGTCTAAGCATGGTGTAAGTAACGGCACGGAAGTACTTATAACGCAGGGGTGATAATATCAGGTTATGAATAATGGCGGCGTGTTGGGTAATGGCGGCGTGTTGGGTAATGGCGGCGTGTTGGGTAATGGCGGCGTGTTGGGTAATGGCGGCGTGTTGGGTAATGGCGGCGTGTTGGGTAATGGCGGCGTGTTGGGTAATGGCGGTGTGTTGAGTAACGGCGGGGAGATTGTGAATGTCGGGGGGGGGGGGATGGCGAATGGCGTGTTGTGGATGTAACCAGAGTTGGTGCGAGAAGATAAAGGAGGATAAAAGGGGCGGTGGCCAAGGGCCAGGGTTACGTGATACGTGTGGCGGACGTCGCGAAGAGCAGCGTGGGCGTCCTTGCGATGAGCCGCCTCCGCTGAGAGCCGGCGACCGTGGCGACGTCAGCGGGGCAATCGAGAAGAGGTGACGCTCCTGGGAAGAGGCGGTGCCTATTGGGATCACGGCTCTTCTCGACCTGCTGCTATCGACCACACCAACCCCCGCAGCACCCGCTTCGTTCTAAAGCACGACTTTCAATCTGCGCCCACTTCAAATTCCCCGAAATAAATCGTTCACCACATTAACGGCGCCTTGGTTTTCTCTCGCGAGAGACTCCCCGCTGTGCGACGCTGGGCTGTTTTCTGTTGGGCGCTGGTCTCCGGGGGGGGGGGGGAGATCCAGTTGCAGGAATTTCGTCGACCCTCTTTCACGCGTATCGAATTCCGGTGAAAGCTTTTGTGGTAGTTGATCATTTTCTCCTCGTGAAATATTGGGAATAATTTATACTAAAGAGTTACGGAACAAAGACATTTCCCAGTATTTTTGCATCCCTGCCTCTCTCTATATTTAAAATCCATTCTCATACAAGGATAAAATGTATGAAACCGTTCTCTCTGGAGTTAGCTTCATAAAGATTTCTGTTTATTTTTCAGTATATTTTTGCGGGAGTAATTTCAGAGAATTTCAAATCGGAGAAAGACAGGGCGCTATGTAATTGGGACATAGTAGGCAAAAAACAGTTGTTTTTTTTCACATTTTTTCTAAAAATTTATCATTTCATTATTTATCTGGAAAGTTAGGTAAAAGTTCTTCGATCAATATTTATGTATTAGGTAGGAGACACGCCGGCTTTAAATTATTCCTCTTGCGGCTTTCGGCTTCTTCAATTTTGCTTTTGAATTTCTCTAATATTTCAACTTTTAATTTTTAAAAAAGTTTTACCCACAAAATGGTTTCACATCTATGTTCTGGAAAATGGATGACAGTTCAATCTCGTGCTTATTAATCTGAACATATTATTTATAATATATTTTTGTACCAAATAAGTGAAAAACTAATATTTGGCATTATTATACCTCTTTTAGCAACTATTAAGTATTTTAAGGATTTAAGTATTTTAAGGATTAATTCAATTATCTTCTTAGATACATTTTTATGTGAACATTATTGGACCAAACAGAAGGCACTTTCTTTGCACACATTAATTTATCAAGTGTCGAAGCTAAATAGAAACATTAAAAAAGAGAGACTTTTTCGTACTGGAAAATACATTTCTCTCCTCCCAGATTTATTTTTCATTGTGTTCAATGCGAATTACAACATGAACCCTTTGATCATAAATATAATAATAAGTCGGTAATTGGTATGAATGGAAGGTAAATACGGAAGATTATGATAGTCTT
This sequence comes from Gryllus longicercus, assembly GCA_038098605.1. Classification (NCBI taxonomy): domain Eukaryota; kingdom Metazoa; phylum Arthropoda; class Insecta; order Orthoptera; family Gryllidae; genus Gryllus; species Gryllus longicercus. Next base: position 628,720 of record JAZDUA010000605.1, on the reverse strand, counting down.
CTGCAACACATCGTCATTATGGGAGCACCTCGTCTGTGCGGAGAATGGAAGCCAGCGCCCGAGTTCGGCACCTCCTGCGGTTCAATGGGCCTCAAACGACTCAACGACCGCCTCAACTGCCGCTAATTCAGTTCCGCACCTGCGCGCGGACCGCCCCCGACCCCGCCTCGCGCGGGGATGGCGACGGCGGAAGCAGTCGGACGAGCAACGTCGGTGGAGGTTGCGGCATGGAGAAGATGAACAGAGGAGGAGCAAGCACGAACTGACATGATTTATTTCGTGTTTTCCGTGTTTCCGGGCGCGTCAAATTCTTTGGACATTGCTCCTGTAAGTGTAGTGCTTGTTCATATCACGAGTGTGGAATTCGGCACCGACCTCTACGTTGGCTTCAAGGGATTTCCCCATCCAGGTATCTCCCACTAAGGGGATCACCTCAGCAGGGACAAGATCTCTGCTCCCCACATGTGTGGTAGTATAGTGTATGTGAATGTAAATAAGGGGGTGAGAATTGGGTGAGGACGAGGAAGGAAAGATCGCGCGCGGTCTGTGGCCGGTTTATTAGGGTGCTACTTTGGAATTCGCCTGGTGTTGATCGGAGAAACCACGGAAAACTACTAGCAGGCAGCCGATATAATTCTCCTCCAGGCAGCGACTGAACTCGACCTAGCTGACAAGCTAGTGTCAAAAATCCTGCCACCGTCGGAACCAGAACGTAAGACCTCCCGGTCAGAGGGACTGTACTGACATCAGTTGATGCCCTGAGCCATCTTTTACGGTAAGAAAATTGGAGAATCGCGTAAATATGCAGGGAGCTGCTAATAGGAAAATGGCCCATGATTGTGTTGCGCGACAGATATGGTGATGGAGAATGAGAGAAAGTGACAAAGAATGCAGAATGATGTACGAGAATGGTAATAAATAAGGGAGAATGGTGCACGGTAGGAAAGAGACTGGCGGAGGACGGTATAGATAATATTCATGGCTTACAGAGGATTACAGAAATGAACTCTACAGAGAATAGTAACATACATTGCAGAATTGCGGACGAAGATTAAAATACAAGATATAGATTGTGAGGAGAAATAATGGGGCTATTGAGAACGCCAAAGGAAGACAGGAATTTCAAAGGACACAGGAATATGACGATCAAGGTAAATGAAGGAGGAAGGAGAATAAGGTAGACATAGTCAAGTACGTAGAAGGTTGGTGTTCAAACAGAAATGCCAGCACAATTTTTCAGACGACAATGTATATGTCAGGGAAGGTCAAACGCGATAGGTGGACGGCGAAAATGGTAGTGTGGCAACGATGATGATGGAATTTTGTCCAGATCTGGGGTCGAGATAGTGCGAATAAGAGAATAGAGACCATTTGGGAAGGGCTTGCTAGAGCTTAGTCTGAGACCCTGTGTGTAGACCTTTTGGAAAACTGTAATAATTCCATAGTGAAACATGGAGCAATAGTTTTCCTCTCTTTCGCTTTTCAAATTTGTCTCTTTTAAACAGCAAACTACTGGAGTCCGCTGATTTTGTATAAGCTGTACGAATGCCAGTTGTTACTGAAATGAAATTCATGAATTCCAGTTATTCTTTATGTTGCACTTTCAAAATTAAAAACAATATGCCTCTCATAAAAGCAAAGAAATACATGCGGGCTCCCCAAAAGTTAATGCCATCAATTGTACACGTATTGGAGTTATCGGAGATATCTTTAAAATTCTTTCTCTGAAATGCTTTAGATTTATCCCAGAATTCTCGTAAATTCGTTTCATTTCCACAAGAAACGCAGAAAATATAAGAGAGGAAAAGAATAGGAGAGGGGGGAAGGTAGGAAGGGGAAAGGGGAAGGAGGGGGTAGGAGAGGGGTAGGGGGTTAGGAAAGGGGAAGGGGTAGGAGAGAGGAAGGGGGTTAGGAGTTTTCGAGAGAGAGAGAGAGAGAGAGAGAGAGAGAGAGAGAGAGAGAGAGAGAGAGAGAGAGAGAGAGAGAGACGTAGTATCGAGAGAGAGGTGAAGAGTAAAGGAGGCTAACAGGTAAAGAGAAACAGATATATACACGTCATATACATGGGGAGAGGGGACAAAGAAGAAATGAGAAAGAGACCCAGAGGAGAGTGGAAAGTTATAAAGAGAAACGGAGGAGAGTGGGTGGCGCCAGGAGTCGGCGCGGCACTGGCCGCCCGTGGGCGGTGCCTGAGGCGGCGAGGACGTGACCTGCGCCTGGATGATGTGGGCTGAGGGTGCGGGCGGAGAGGGAATGTGGGCCACGGGGGGATGAAGTGGGCTTGCGGGCGGCGCGAAGCCGCGATTTAGCTACAGCGGGGTCGTTCACACCGGCGCGGCGGATGAGCCCAGATCGTACACCGCATTCAACGTGCAACACTCGAGGCTGTCGGTGTTGCCATTGATATCAAGGAGAATGATGTTAGTAATGATAAAAAAATATATTCGAGTTAAACCCTGAATCAATTACAACTAATTAAGGAAATACGTGTTTTAGATTTGTTCTCTAGCATATCTAGAGCTCGGTTGTTTAGGGACTGAAAAGTAAACTGGAGTAAATATGTTAAAAATATCTCAAATTGGCCGAGTCCAAAAATATGCCTATTAAATTCCCACGATAGTTTTGAATACAAGCTTTGTATTTAAATGTATTACCAATGGTACACACAATTCGTAAACAATGATTTTGCAGGCATAAAAATTGAACGAATAAAATACTGTATTTAGGTTTTACCCAATGCACATTTGTTTCCATGTGTGCGTCTCAGAAATAGTACAAAAATATTTTCTATATAATTTTCTTTAAAAGAGTTTCATGTTCTCTCGTGCTTTCGACAAGTATTACCAATATTCGGTCTTGGACTTTTAACTTGACTGTAATTCTCTGTACCAAGTATAAAAAGATGAAGTCTTGACGCCATTTTTTATTAACAGCCATTATTTAATAATGGCTTTTGTTAAATTATACTTAACAGCAATTTACATTAAAAATCAGGAACATTCATAATTTATGTCAGAAAGATTGGGTACTTTGTCATTGCGTAGAAAAGTTTGTAAAAATTTACCAGAGGTTTACTTTTGTTTTTTTATGTTCTGTAATGTTGTTATTTTACCTTAAAGCGACCTTGCGCTCCTTTTCTAGTTTGATAAACTTTACATCTCACCTAAAAAAGCATGCGAAATAAACGTTCAGCTTTAACCTGGTCGTGTTGTTAAATTATGCGCTTGTTTTAACGTAGACTTTTTTCTTCAAATAAACGAAATACGCTGAAACTTGGTCTCGTATTAAAAATTCTCATCGTTTGGTAACGCCAGCCTTATATTTCAAAGCAAAAGTTTAACACCGCTTCAGATAATCCACTTTGATACGAAGCAAATTTCTTCGCGTAGCCCATTTGCCGCCTAACGTATACTTACAGATTTCAATATACTCTCAGAGTTTACGTTGTACATCAACTTTATCTTTTGCAGGATTCTCTGAAGGTCCACCTTGTCTTCGAAGTTTTAGTTTCTTAAGAAAGAAGGTGTAGGTTAACACTCTGTAACCAAGGTAAAAATGGTTTCTACGTCATGGGAGAAAAAAACTTGCTTTATGTTAGATAGAAAAGATACAAATAAATGGTTTGATAAAATATTATAGGAATGTATTTAAATAGCATTAGGTTAACTATTCAAATTAGATGCAAAAGAAAAACTTCTATTGAATATTGGGAATTTGAGAATTATTTTTGCTTAACTTTACAGGTAACTTACATTATCAAATATGTAATTTTCGTGCGTAAAGAGACATTGAAGGTCCATAAGTAAATTGACGACTAACAAAACAATTTTTACTAGCAGCTCCGTTGCAAATGTTGATTAAAAAGAGAGACGTTTCACAACTTTTGGGAATAGTGGAGTAATTCTGACGTTCGAACTTCTACATGATCCTAAGAGTTTAGCATTCTATTGTTAGAATCTATAAAATATATGGCAGTCGCAATTCGAAAAAAATTGAACTTAACATAACATAGTTACTTACTCCCAAAATAAAGAAAATGATTCTTTCGCGGAGTCAAGGAATAATTCCTCTTGCGTAAGAGATGTCAGGTGAGAGAACTTCATGTGAGGAAGTTTCTACTGAAGTTTGAATTCAGAAAAATTTGATTTTCAAATTATTTTTTCAGCACTTATACACGGAAACTAGTTCTTATCTTCTCAGTTTGTTGATTGTAAAGTGTTATTTTGCTGTAAGCGTACGGTAAAATAAACTTTGCCTACACATAACGCAAAGATTTCATGAACATGTCAAATAACTGGGAATTACGAAATAAAAAAGATATATAATAAAAGTAAAACAGCCGATCAAATGGCCGAGATCGCTAAGGCAGTAGTGCCGGAGTGGTTTCGGACCAGAAGATCGCGGGTTCGAGTCCCGCCTCGGGCATGGATGTATTTGTGTATATCTGTATGTGTTGTCCTTTCACCCCCATTATCATCGTATCATCATTTCATCTTCCATACCCCCAGGGCTAACAACCGTGGGGGATGAAAATCGGATCCAGCTAAAATACTGGTCCCCCCAAAAAGTTGTTGCAAGCACCTGACACCGCGATAATAAATAAAAACTGAGCCACGGTAAATGCAGGATGCTTGCATGCGTGGTCCTAGTCGGCCGATTAACGAAAAAAAATAAAAATAAAGAAAAACAAATATAAAAAAAATAAAACACTGAAGATTTGTGAAACAACATTACATTTTGAGGATACTCTCGCGTATATTTTTGTAATTTTCATGAATTATTGCTAAAAATAATATAGTGCGCAGTTAAATTATAAATAGCATTTTTAACTCTTCTGTGTGAAGGAAAGACAGAAGAATTTTTCATCATAGTCATTGGAAATGTCATTCCGCCATTATAACAATTAAAGATGTCATCGGGATTGAAACCCTAAGGTGGCTCGTGAGTAGCTTCCCGTGGTACGACCCCGGGATCGATTACCGGTCGGGGCAAAAATAGTTTTACCTTCCTCTTAAAATCGTCTGTTTCTGTAGCAGTGTGACGAGTAAAATCTCGAGCACTAGAAGTTTGCTAGTTACGGAATGCTCACCACATGTCACTCTTACCCTGCTCGTATGGGAATTAACTGAGCTGAACGCAGGAATGAGGGACCCGGCAGGGTTGAACAATCCTCTCCTGTATCATTTCAGTAGTTTTGGTGAGTTTTGCGACTCTCTCCAATATTTATAAATGCGGTCTCTAAAGTAAAGTGAATATAACTGAAACGTGACGAATTGCACTTTGGCTTTAAAATATGAAGGTGTTGAAAAAGCATCTAAATATTCATGTCAAATGTAATCCCTAACACTCGGACAGAAGTATTAATCCTACATAGTTATGTAACTCCAAAACAAAGCGTTTAAGGGCATTAAAACCGAGAATTTTGAGGCCTCTGTCCTCAATGTGACCTTATAGAGCAATAGCTTCAAAGCAACCTTCCTTACGGCGTAATCTATAGGATGAGATCTTCTTGGACATTCTATTGCAGTTTTGCAGATTTGGGCTTCTGGATATTTTATTGTATTATAATTGCATTTTCAAACATTTCAAAGAGTGGGGTTGTACTTTCCCGATCATGTATTTTCGCATGCATAACTTTACGTAGCTTTCTAAATAGTAATAAGCTTTTCCAATATTTTCATGACTATCAAGGAAATTATAAATCAAATTCAAAGGTTGGTTAAATCTCTTATTATTTTTTTATGAAAGTGGTGTTCCAAAAACGTCTGTCTATAATAATTAACGAAAATGTATATTCTCTAAGTACACTGGAAGTTACGTTTATACATTTTTTAAAGAAATAAACACGTTTTGTCTACAATTTACCCTCTTGATGTAGAAATGGAAGGTAGGGAAGAGGTGGGATGCAACATTCGAGAGTCTCGTACGGGGAGGCTAGTCGACCCAAAATGCCAAACATGGGAATTTATTATTAAAGAGCCAAAACACATTTTTTGTCAGAGAATGACAGAGTACATGTTACCTTTTAAAAATGAAAAAGGTGGGGACCAGCAGCGTGAATTATTCCAGTAATAATGCAATTGAAAAGTCTTTCTGTTATTAAACAGGAAAAATGAAATACAAATATTGTCATTTATTTATATTGAGAGCGTAATATTGATTTGGTGACTCAACGACTTTGCTGGCATTTATGATGAAGAAATAATTTTATTTACAGTTTTAAACTGAAAAATCATGATTTTGCATTGAAAATATTTTGAAGTGTGTAAAAAAACAACAGGGCTAAAACACGTTTTTTCATAAAGAAAAGTGTGTCATTAAGCACATGTATTCCAATAACTCTAGCCACTCTACGATAATGCAAAAATACAAGCGCATCGTCTGAGACAAACTAGTTTAAGACCAGCTTCCCTTTTGTTTCTTAATGAAAAATATCATGACTTTTCTTTACATTTTTGTAATGTTTGTCATTCATTACATTCTTTTACACTCTTCTGCCATTCTTCGTCATTCCCGTTCTTGGGTTAGCCAGGAGCTGTTTTTACTACGTCGGCGTGTTCACCCACTTGTTTAGAAAAGGCTGAACTTCTGTTTTACTCTAGTGATCTACATCTGTCATTTAACGCCGCTCTAGATTTCCAAGAACACAAGTAACTACTGTACTTCTTGCTTTAATAGCTGTTCATACACATAATAAAGACATATTGTCTTACTGTATGATCGAAGTCTTTGTAAAAGAGTTTTCTGAATCCGTCGAAATAATTAAAGAAATGCCTTACATTTTCTCACGTTTTTGTGGTGAATTGAGATGTTGAAATAATTTTAAGTACACTATTAAAATAGTTCTCATATTAGAAGTGAAATTTTAAGTATTAGCAAGATGTGCGAGTAATTTGAAAAATTAAAAATAAACGAAATAACTTAGCAGAAGCAAACGAAAAAGAATGGAATTTTATCGATATATTCATACTCTTTAAGTGTTCATTGAAGTATCTCATTAAATTGATATTTTCATTTTGGTGCATCGGTTTGACTAGACATCTATTCTTGTACTATTTACATTGTACCATGTTATCATCCGTATATCTGTACTTTTATTTAAGCTTTCAGGAGGCCAGTTTTAAGTATGCCAAACATTAAGAATAAGGTATGCATTGATAAATAATTGTTTCTGCTTCTGCAGTTCCATCCAAAATCGAAGTCTCACGCAACTGTCTCTTTTATACGTAAAACATGAGAAGTCAGATGCGGAGGAGTTTTTCTTGTAGTCGGAGAAAATTTACGCCTGTAGTAGCCTGGCTCAGTGACCGCGCAGACTCCGCCGCCTCCATCGTCGCCCCGTCTGTCGCCTCCGACACACTTCTATTTCTCACCACTGCCACCCCAATCGCTATCTCCATCACCATCACCTTCGCAACCACCATCTGCGCCAGAAGTGGCTCAGGACATAAATTGATGTTACTGCACTGCTTTTGACTAGAAGAACTTAGGGTTCGGGTTCGGACGGTGGCAAGATTTTCGACACAGTCGACCGCTGCCTGGGGAGAATTCTAACTATCGGCTGCTCCGATCGGTAATTGTCCGAGGTTTCTACGATCAACAATAGGCGAATGCCCAATCAGTGCTCTAATGATTGGAACCGCATGCGATCTTTCTTTCTCTTTCTTGTCCAGTCATCACCCCTTACGTACACACGACACTATCACACATGTCGGGAGACCAGTTGGCAGCTTAGGGCTAGCCCCCAGGGGCGGTGGGGCGAGATACATGGCTGAGAAGTCCCTGCAATCCGTGAGAGCGTAGGCTTCCGCGGCCGGAGTCAGTATTTACTAGGCTGTCCGGGTGACGCCGTGTCCACGGCGAATGTGCCGACGTTTCGGTCGCCATTCTGCGATCTTCCTCAGGGCGTAATGCCAAGCATTACGCCTTGAGCATTACGCCCTGAGGAAGGTCGCAGAATGGCGACCGAAACGTCGGCACCTTCGCCATGGACGCGGCGTCACCCGGACAGCCTAGTAAATAAAAATCCTGCAATCAGTGTCAGTCGGCGCCAGATCTTGGCTCTACGGGTGGGGTGGGGAGAACATCGCTACCTCCCGCGATACAAAATGCACTACACTTACGGAGCTATTGACCTAAGCAATTGAAGCGCTCGCAAAAACTCGCAAGTCAATCAATCTGGTCCAACCACCACCACCACCACCACAATCATCACCTCCTCCACTATTATCACAGCCTCCACCGAAGCATATGCCGATCGATGTTGGACCGTGACCTCCAACTCGCAGCCAGTGCCTTATTAACCCGGCGTCACCGTCCACTGAGGTCGCACAGGTCATTTTTGCTTGCGCTAGCCCACGCGTGGTTCTGCCCTTGTTTATCTCACTCAAGGTGAAGTTTGACACAATGTTCGACGTTGACACGTCCCTAATAGGTATCTCACCTGTTTTTCGTGGTTTTCAGAAGTACATACCGCAACAAAAAACAAACAAAATCAACAACTAAGAGATAAACTAACAACAATCGACTAAATAAAATAGCTTCATGCTTTGTTTAAACTCAATATGTTACTGACATATTGTTATAGATTGGAGTTTCTAAAGTTTGAAACAAAAAAGGAAGACATTTCTAAAATAGGTTAAACTCTTTTTTTAAACAGGTATTTATAGAGTGCTTTTTATTCTGTAGCTAATGTCTAAAAGGATCCTTAGTAGAAAATGTGAACTTTTCTTCTTCTTCGTCTTCATCTCCTTTAAAGGATTAGGGCGGCCTGTTCCGGTCTCTCAGTCCATCTTCTTGGCCGACCTGTATCTCTTCTTCCTCTGGGCCTACATTTCATTGCTTCTCTTGGGAATCTTCCATTGATGATTCTTTGTAGATGTCCTTTCCATTTCGTTTTATTGTCTGAAATGTGAATAATCTAACAATGTGAAGTTAACTCCGAAATAATGATAAAAAATTGATTTTATATAGGAAATAATTCCATTGTTATCAGTTCAAAGAATTGAAATTTGTGAGAGCGGGGGATGGGGGGTGGAGATGGAGGCGATAGAGCGTTGCATCCGAGGTCACCGCAGGTAGAGACCCGGCGCGGCGACCCCGGCGCCGGACACGCGTTCCCGCCTCGCCCTCCCGCCCTCCGGCCCCCGCGTCCTATTGGTTTCCAATTTTCAATTCCGCGCTGTCATAACGCGTCAGGGCCTGGCCTCTGCGCGTGCGCCGTGGCCGACAGGCGTTGCTTTCGCAGCCCCCGTTTCGCGAGGGCGGTGCCCAGAAATGCAAACCACCGAATGTGGCTGAGGGCATCAACTGATGACACTGCAGTGCCTCTGACTGGGAGGTCCCAGGGTTCCACTCCTGACAGTGGTGGCAGAATTTTCGACTCTAGTTTGTCTGCCAGGTCTAATTCAGCGGCTGTCTGGAGGAGAATTCTAGCGCCAGGCTGCTCTGATCGGTAATTGGGTTCTGTGATGTCTCCGATCAACCTCAGGCAAATGCCGGAGCAGTACTAACAAACGGGCCACGTCCTATTTCACCCCTTTACTTACACACACTTGCATCTACATGTACTGCACAACCATACATGCCAAGAGACCAGTCGGGAGCTCAGAGCTTGTCTCGGCTGTGGTGCAGTGGGAGACACCTGGTTGGGGAAACCCCGCTAGCCGACGGTAGGTCGGCGCTGGATCTCGCAATCCAGTACGAGAAGATCACCGCCACCTACCGCGACAAAATCGTGCACTACACTAACGGGACTAATGACCTTAGTAGTTTACGTGCTCGGAATCACTAATCAATGAAACGGAGTGGCCGACGTGTGTTGCTTTCCGCGGCCGCCACGCAGCCCCGTTGCGCGAGGGCGGAGCCCAGAAATGCAAAGCGCGCACGTCGTCCATGCGTATCGACCGAAAAAATAACTTGCGGTGCTGGCCGTAGTGGGTTAAGGTTAAACAACTGCAGCGGACATCAAAGGCACGCACTTGCGCTGAAACTTCTGCTGTGTACGTTTCACGTGTGCCTTTGCTTTAGAAAAGGTTTATTTTTTACTAGCGGACCCGGCAACGCTCCGCTATTGCTGTGTATTAAATAAATACAATTCCAATTCAGAATCAATTTATTCAATGAAGATTAACCACGAATTAACTGCACTTTACTGTATTTCACAACGCTGTAAAAAGTCAAATATTCGAATTCTGTTTTGCATCCAAATTTTGTCCAGACTTTCTGCTTTCTTGATCGTAACTTCGATATTATTAGGTATTATGAGGCGAAGCGAGGCGTGCAGTTCAAAAAGATATCCATAGATCGCACTTCAAGCAAGGCTTTCTGGGAACGGCATAGAGGCCACCTCGTCAATTAACGTCATAACAACGCCAAGAAATGTAGGATTTCATTCCATCCACTCTTTAAATACTCACGATAATAATAAGAACAAAGTTTGAAAATTTCAGCGGTATCAGTTGGAGTGGTTTCTGCATCTTTATGCGTCAGACATACGCACATCCCCTTTAAATTATACAGAGAAATTGTATTAGATGCACTCTTACGAAAGTAGTAAACGTTTCAAAAATCTGTTTGTTTATTACGCGAATTCCCTGTGTGAGTTCCGTAAACAATATTAGCCCATTGTTTGCATATTTTTTTTAATAATTATCATTCACATGGAAATGTTAATATTTTTCATAAAATGAAGAAACATTACTACAGAAAGGAATTTCTGAAAGTAGTTATTTGTAGAAAATATATCTCCGGTACGTCTCAATATTTTTCCTCATTTTCGTATTAATTACATATTTTTTTTACTTCAAACGTGATATCACATTATTTTAATCTTTGAGCTGTTTCGATTTCGAACCTCGCTTGGTTCTTTAATAACCTTTGGTTCTTTAATCGTTGGAGATGCTCATTATGTTTTCAAATTCCCCCTTCCAAACAAACAAGATCGCGAAGAGTGGTATAAAAATTTCACAACTCTTTTCCGCCAGAGTCAATTCATTATTTACACAACAGTAAATAAAATATCGCTATTGAAGGCCATGACATCAAGAGGCTGATTGCTTCACGCTTGGAAAGGGGGTACATTTTTTGGAAAATGCGAGTAGAGAAGCCCTGCATGGAAAGCGAACCCAATCCCTTGTCAGAACTAGGATGGAACACATTTATACACTTGACGAGAGAAACCATTAGATTGAGGCAGGTGTCAAAAAGGACCGAAATCACATGCGTTCACACACACACACACACACACATGCGTGCGCGCACATACATACACAATCAAATATTTGAATTTTCCATACAAAATAGAAACGGTCTCATTGTTGTATTTTTCCTTTCTTTTACCTTAAGAAAACCATTGGCACATTTCCCTTGATGGAAGATTGTTTGGTCTTTTTTGAAATTCTTCTCGCATTGGAAATTAGTAAAATAGATAACAATGACTTTGAACGTAAAATACAAATATTGTAAATACAAAAAGCTGTTTAATTTATTTATTTTTAACGTATTTTTGTCTTAATCTTAAAAATAGTTAATTTTTTACTACAAGAATATAAAAAATACCAATTTATATGATCAGGCAAACTCTCTTAATTTGCTGACTCATATGTCGATACAAAGATGAGCAAAGAAAAGAAATACTGAGGCTGCCCTTTGGATGTGTTTTTTGGATGTGCCTGTAAGGGCTAGAAAACTTTGATGCTCATGTATGGATACAGAATATTTTATTTTATATACGCGAATTTTGTATAAATGCGTCAATTGATTTCTTATTTTTGCACGAATAGCAAAGATGCGTACTCGAATAGGGATGTGTGAAGCCGGGATAATGAAAATAATTTTTTGCAGCCTCAGAAAGAATTAATTTTGTGCAAAGAGAAAGAATGAGCTGAAATCTCATCTTATTTTAGTGTAAAGCTTTATCCTTTAATACCGTATTAAAAATATCCTTTAATATATAAAAACGCTATTTATCCAAGGGTTCTCTTATGATGATGTACCCAATTAATTACATTTATGCACAGCTAAATATTTTTGTATTTTTAATGACTTACATTAATAAAAATAATCAACAGAATAGTGCTTAAGTGTAAAATCAGTTTTCATTCGCGACCTAGAGCTGTGATGAAGATAGAAACAAAGACAGCTATTTTCGTGTATTTTAAAATATTCTTATGGTTGGAATATGTACTCACAATTTGGTATTAAAATGTGTTTACCCTCGCGTGCCACATGTTATTTTACGCTATTTCGAAATATTCCTCGTAAATGGAAGAGAGAAAGTTTAAATTTTTTAAATTTTACACGTCATTGCTCGAAGGCAATGATATTTTTCAGTTTCAATAAACTTGATGGCAAGGGAACGAACGTAAATTGACACATTTCAATAAACGCAAATCAAATTAACAGTGAAATAAAACCTTTTATTGTACAAGAGTCTGTGTATGTTGTGTAGATTGACAAGAACAATGAAATAAATAATTCGTATATCTATACTGATCGATAATTTGATCTTCATGATGCCCTTGCCCTTTTTGAATTCCCATAAGAAAAATATCAGTTTGTCAAAAAAGGAGAACTCTTTCATTAAGTGACAATCCAAAATATATAGTTTGTGCAGTTAATAAGAAAATATTTGAAGTCAATTATTCTATATTCAGAAAATATATAAGTTATATTCTTAATTCTTGTCATATAATGTGAAGATTTAACCGAAGCAAATTTTTAATATTCTTTATCTAATACTTTCTTTCATACACTCACAGATGTGTATCTACTTTGAGATTTATATAAATTTTTTAGTTTTACTGTGAGTTAACAAATCACTGCGCAAAGGAAGATCTTGGATTGTTCATTGCATTTTATTTTAAACAATTTCTATATTACAATTTATGTTTCACAATTTCATCTATTACACATATTTAAGGATAAACATGTTCTTTACCACTTTTTATTTTCCTCTGATAATTGAAATGCATTATTTCAATACAACAACTTACCTATATAAGAAAAGATTAAATTCTTTGTAGAAAATATGACCATTTAGAATGAGCACGTATATAAAAAATAAGTACTAAAAAATCATCTGCATTAAGAACGGTTTCTTCTAGTGACACAGTATCAGGTATGAAAGGGATAGATGTCAATACGTGCGAAAAAATTTTACCTACCTACACTGTTGAGAGAAACAAAGAATTTCTGAGTGTGAACGAGAGTCTGAAAAGCTGATTTGCACCGTGGAAGTCAAAGCAAAATACTACGTCTTAGAGGTTTGTATATTTGAACTCGGTATTCTATGTACAGTTTGTAGTGCTTCGCGTATATGCTTCCAGAAATTATATGATTTGAAATGTAGGTTGTAATTTCAGTTACATCAAGAGTACTTTATTTATTCGGTGAGTAAGACGTTCATGAACTGAATATCTTTCGTCTTTGGAACCTGATCTGTTTAACGTAGTTGACCCACATGTTGCCAATGTCGAATTAGTTTCTCTGATGAAAACCAGGTGAATGTTGGAGCAGTACTCTAACAAACAGTCTACGGTCTGCGCGCCATATTTTCTTTATCATATGTGTCAGATCTTCTCCCATTACACACACTTGCATGTACTACACTATTACACATGTTGGGGAGCCTAGAGCGTGCCCTTGCATAGTCGGGTCCTCCCTGTCGGAGATGCCTGAAGGGAAAAAATACCGCAAGCCGGCGTGTGGGTCAGCGCTGGATCTTACATTTAGGTTGTAGAGGAACACCGCTAGCACTCGCGACAGAGCCCGCACTACACTTACGACACTAATGATCACAGTTGTTGGCGCGCGCGGAATACAAAATAATCAATATTTATCACCGTTACATTGCTTCAGGAGGCCTTGATTGAAATGTTCTTTTAAGATTTGCAGCAGGAGGCGGATGAAGGATGAGGCTACGCTTGGGATTAAAGCCAGCGTGCCCAATCGCCCCCCGGGTGAGCAAGCCGCAGTGTCGCTAGGTGCGCTGCTGTAAGCGTCCGGTGCGTTTGGGCTCCCCTGGGAGTGATCGCTCACCGTTGACGACCTTGACCCTCCACCCCTCTCTCGGCCCGTTCCGCTTTTCCTCCGCCACGCCATTCCTCTCTCCGCCCCGCCCCCGGATCCAGGTGGAAAATCATTAAGCTGCTGGGATGAAATTGCACTTCTCTGTAATTACTTGACTGGCCAAGTGCGTTCGCAAATGTCGCTTTTTTTCGAAAAGGGGTCATAGCGATCAGCGGTTCAGTGTGCGCATGTTGTTAGAAAACACCGCATTTCCAGAGACAGCGATTCCACGTAATTACAGAACTGTATCTGCTTGAATATTCACGTACAGTTAATATGTATTGTTATCACATTTAACAAAGCTGAAAGCATATTCTGAATAAAATTGTCGGATTAACTCGTTTTCTCACAGATGAAGCCTTTTTGCAGTAATGAAATCCATTCCCCAATGGATTCGAATCGACATGAACAGATGGAAAACTGTTATTGACTATGAATTGTTCTCATTCGTTTTATTGCTATAATTTTGCGTGAGGATATTTAAGAATCTTTTGACGTGTTTGTGTATGTATGTATGTATGTATGTATGTATGTATGTATGTATATGTATACCAATGCAGTAACGAACAACGGAGGTACTAAATTTTACAGTGGCGGATATTACACACATCCGCTATGGTTGGCGAAACCTGGGACAACTTCTGAAAAACACGGTATTTTGCTCAGCAATTATAAAATTATTAAGTTAGTATTGATGATTTTAAACATTTTATAATGTGGTTATTCATGAATGTGAGGTTTTTGCTGTAGAAAAAATATTCTTCGTACATTAAGGTATTTTAAAATGTTTACTGGTCTGAGATAATGAGCTTTCTGCAAACGTTTCTGTGACGTTCGTGCTTATTATTTTCTAAAAAAATACACATACGAGATTGAATTCTGTATATTTTCTGTTCGGTTTATAACCTGTGGGAACAGAAACAGAAGTTTGCTCTTCAACTCTACCAGCTTTAGAGAGATAATCCTGTACATTTGTGAAATGTGTAAAAAGCTTATAGTAATTGTCGAATATACAGATTTTAATGCGTATTTTACATCATTTATGTTGAATAGCTTGCTTAATGTTCAATATCACATCTCACGGAGCTTATCTTGCAGATTTAGCTTCGAACCTCAATTCCTAGCTTCAACGCGTTGTCACTGGTGCGACTCGCAGTTCTGTGATACTGTGCTACTCTTCTCCTCTCCCACGGACTGCTTCTATCTCGTTGCTCTTCGGTTGTCAATCTTCCTCTAATATCTTTTTGCCCGCTTTGTCATCGCGTTTCCTTCACATCGCCTCCGCCCTGTAAATTATCGCTCCCGCCATTTGCCTCTTTTGGACACCAGTCTCTCGATTTGCACCGACTTAAGTTAACCTCTTCTTGTATTTTTACTTTACACGCAACTTGCCCACATTATTTGTAATTAGTGCATTTGTTGGCACAGATAATTCCAGCGACTATCTCTCCTAATGTTGCCCGTACCATTCCACTTCTAACTACCTAATTACGTGACAAGCCCTCTTTGATTCCTCTTCACTATGCGCGATTTGCTCCGGTTTTAGACTCACTGTGTTGAATTATCATCCATCAACCTCAATCTTGACTAGATGTTCCTACTTTTTATTAACTCTTCATACTGTTTGCTTACAGACTCGGTAATTAATGCACTAGTTAATACACGAATATCTCTCTCACTCTCTCCTAATGTTACCCGCATCATTCCGCTCCTAAATGCTTAAAAATCTTTCTTTGATTCCGCTTCTCTCCTTTCTATTTCCCCTACCCTCTTGCCCTTTCTGCAGACTCTGTGCACTTCCTCTTCTCATTTGTCTTGTTCTGCTCTTCAAAACTTTCCACGTTCAGTTCCCGCTTCTCAGTCTTTTCTTTATTTCTCTCCAATCCTTCACTACCACTTCACTTGCTCGTTTCGAATCCTCTCTAAAACCTCTTCATTCTAATGATTATCTTACGTAGTGCTGCTAGCCATCATGTCGCTCTCATTTTCTGTCGTTCCTCTCCGGCCAATACGGAAGTAAATTCGGCTGGTTCATGTTGTGTATTTACTGCGTGTAAAATATCCTCAAGCCCAAAAGAAACCTCTTGAGATACATTCAAATCGCCTGCATCGTCACCCGAGAAAAATGTTTTCCTTCTCCGGATGGTGAAAGGATCGTTGTGAAGTTTGCGTGGTCAGACAGAAGAGCGAGTCTCGTCATGTACGGAATAAGGTTTTAACTAGCTAAACTCTTCCTGTCACACTCATTCTGTCTGCTGCAAATGCTGCCATCCCCAATTACCTTCACACGCGTTCTCGCGGGATCATTCCAATCGCAAATATTCACGATCCCACTGCCTGAGTTTCCATCTGAGTCAGCATTGCGTTGTCTCATCGGCGACTGGCATCTGGAGATCCTAGACTTGGAGTTCCGACGGCGAATTTTCGATCCTAACTAGACAGCTTGATCGAATGCAGCCGCTGTCTGAAGGAGAATTCTAGCGGCTGGCTGCCCTAAACGGTAGTTTTAGGAGGTTTCTCCCATCAACACCAGGCGAAAACTGGAGCAGTACCGTAGCAGTAGCGCAAAGGACTGTGCGGGATCCTTCCATCTTTCCTTCCTTCCTATTTCTAGTCCTATTCTCACCAGCTACATACAAACACACTTACTTCTGATGACGGAAGACCAGTTCGAAGCTTAGAATTCGTCCCGACTGGGATAGTCCCCCGTTGGTAGGAGATACATAGACGGGGAATATCCCGCATTCGGCATGCAATCGTGTAGGCGCGCGCCAGATCTCTTTATTCCAGCGGGGAAAGAATACCCACCAATGATAAAACTAATCATGCACTACACTTACGGGGCTAACAGTTATAGCACTTGACGCGTCCGGAAACACGACATAATCTCCATTGTCTCCACACGCGTAGCCCGCCACCAATCAGTCTTCCAACATGGGATTGAAACATCGGTTCCTCTCCTCATCCACTTTGTTTTCCTCCATCTTCTTCAGCACGTTGCTCCTCGCTATTTTCCTCCAAATCATCGCTATTTTCCCATCTAGTTCCTTTCTTCTGGTTTGATCCGAGTTTAACTTTATTGGGTTTGCTTTTTCTAGACACTGTCCTCGACTTCTAGCCAACTCCTTAACCTTTTCACTTGCTCCGTGTTTTTCAACACACCCTTGCACTGTCCGTACAGCTTTAAGCCCGCCCGTCAGTTTTTTCCTACACCATCGTTAACGCCGATTTCTGTATCCTAATCTCTTGCGCATCGAAATCCTCGTGTAGGCTCTCGTTTTCTCTTTTCCGTCATTCCCATTGCCCATCGCCTTCCCAGCTCCAATCACTCCGCTTCTCTTCTCGCCTTCCAGCTCCATGCCGTCCCGTTCGTAACTCACATTATCTCCGCTCCGCCATCGCCCATCGCTCGCGCCACATGGGATCGACCCGCGCGTAATGAACCGCCTCGTAAACAGGCGACGGGTGAGAGCGCGCTTTCCAGCGCTTTGAGCGAGCGGCACGGGGCGAGGCGAGGCGAAGCGAGGCGAGGCGGATCAGGGCGAGGCGGGGCGGGGTGAAGTGGAGTGGCGGGGTGGGGCGTGGCGGGGCGGGGCGGAGTGGCGGGGCGGAGTGGCGCGGCGGGGCGGAGTGGCGCGGCGGGGCGGAGTGGCGCGGCGGGGCGGAGTGGCGCGGCGGGGCGGAGTGGCGCGGCGGGGCGGAGTGGCGCGGCGGGGCGGAGTGGCGCGGCGGGGCGGAGTGGCGCGGCGGGGCGGAGTGGCGCGGCGGGGCGGAGTGGCGTGGCGGGGCGGAGTGGCGCGGCGGGGCGAAGTGGCGTGGCGTGGCGGGGCGAAGTGGCGTGGCGTGGCGGGGCGAAGTGGCGTGGCGTGGCGGGGCGAAGTGGCGTGGCGTGGCGGGGCGAAGTGGCGTGGCGTGGCGGGGCGAAGTGGCGTGGCGTGGCGGGGCGGAGTGGCGTGGCGGGGCGGCGGGGCGGGGTGGGGCGAGAGGGAGAGGGCGGCTGCTCGATTTCGCAGCGGCGGCGGCGGCAGGGAGGAAGTCTATCAGGCGGGATTCGTTCGCGCTGAATGGCTGGCGCAGTGAACGACCGGCCCCTCACGCGTGGCTCTCAAGGACAGGTCGTTCGCTCTCTTCACCCTCGCGTTCAATGCGGAGGCCGCGGAGCCGACGGGTTGGCCTGGAACCCGCCCAGGCGCTTTCTCGTCGCGTTGGACGGGCTGCAGGGTTTCGAAAGTACTCACAGCTATTTCAGCATCAGCTATTTCTTGGGTACAATTCGTCCTAGGTCCTTGGGACTTGGCTTTTATGTTGTTGTTTTTTTTAATTCTGTAATCCAGAAAATGACATTTTTGAACGTCTTTTCAATTTTTGGAGTGGAAGCTCTTCTGGATACCCTAGCTTTGTATCATAGATTCTCAGAAAATGTCATGTTGGTTTGCAATATTAAACCATTTCATGTTCGGAACCATCAATGTTCTCATGTGTTCAGCAAATATTTTGTATACACGTCATCTTCCGTATGCTGCTCACCTCAGAAAAAATAGTACTTACACAATTTTCCCAATACGGAATTATTCGAAAGAAAAATAAAATGTCTGGTTCCAGTAAAGTAAGACAATTATTGCTGATTTCCCCTCTAAAATACTGTACTTAAAATAATCGCACTCTGCCAAAGAAATATTTCAATGGCTTAAATTTACAACTTCGTCGAAAAGCAAAGAACTCATAACATGAAAACAATTTCATCGTTTAACTCGTTTCGTTATTTCAACATATTTCGGTATTGAATTTCAATAGACACTTTCGATTTCGTGTTGTTGATATTGTTGGGGCAGTACTGTTAACATTTATGAGTTATATGCATCTAGTGGTGTAACTTTATTTTCAGTTAACTTACAAGGGTCTGTCATATACAAGTCACCTGTATTTTTTAAGTTTTTAAAATATTAAGAAACAAAGAGTGTTACACTTTAAATTTTCCAGAAGGGGCCTTATACTAAAGGGAGTTCGTTATATTATAAGAAATATTATTTCCAATCTGTGTATTGTAAGTCACAATTCAATTTTTTCACCAGAATAGAGCATTGCATTGCCAGAGTAGAAAAAAAGGTCACTTAAATATACGTGAAGTGCATGTACGGCATTGATACAAACGTTGTTAAGTGTCTGTGCCGTATTGGTTCCTTCTTTTAGCAATACCAACTGTGACGGCAATGGAAATTACATTAATTCAACTCTCAAATGTCAGAGAGCTACATATGTTTCTGTAGTAACAAATAATATGTTGTTTACCACACATACTGAAAGTTATTTATGTTTCGGATTTTATTCCATTGACAAACAAAAAAATTAGTGATTAAAAACTAATGTTCATCGACAACATATGCAGTTTTCCACCCGTTTAAACTGCAGAGAAAAATGAAGAAAACCAAACTGCAACAAAAATATCCAATATTACCTTTCATTTTGGTTCTGAAGTTGGTGAAAAGTATCTCTGGCGTAAACATTGGTAAGAGCTGAACATAAATTCCAGGGTGTAAATGAAATATTAAGCTGTTTATTTTAAAACATTAAGTTAACTTCTAAGAGTTATTAATAGTACAGTTTATTATTTTGTAAATAACTAGATTTCTTAAACATTTCGACTAGCTAGGACATTTTTCCTTAAAGTAATGCAGGCTAAATAATCAGAAAAAAGTCATCTTTAACGGGAGGTTTTCTCGATGCAGTTACATGCACTTCGCCAGCGAAAGAAGGTCGCTTTACTTGACATTTTCAGAGCTGTTTATTAGTAAAGCAGTTTCGCAAGTGGATACTCTGCGAGAACATTTTTCACAGAGGTCATTAAGCGAAGAAAAATAATCATTTTCTGTTTTAAAAATAACGCGGCATTGGAAAGACTGACGCTTATTTTCAATAAACTGGAAGCGGTTTTGGTATTTGCTTCTTTGGCAGCTGGAGTCATTTGAAGGGCAGCATCTCTCTCAAGCCAAGTTCAGGAATACACACTAAATCCCTTTAAAATATTGGCATGCTAGACATGCACATGAGTGTAAATATTTTGGGCAAATAATTATTTCGAAAATTGAAAAAAAATTTAATTATCGAAAAGGAAACATAAAATTTATAACTAAACATGACTAGTTAATTATAGGCGGTTTTTAAATAGTATTGGAAAGGTGGGAACTTTTAAAAATTCTTTCTTAAATTTGACATGTCACCAAATGTGATCATCTTATTGACAAAAGTGTGTTTTATTATTTTTTAAAATTTCATTCGCTATGTAGTTGTAATTGAACTACTGAAAGGAAGCATTATAGCAACCTGTTGCTCTGATCGGTAGTTTTTCTTGGTTTCTCCGATGAATGCCGGGAGGATGCCAGAGTAAAACACTAAAAAACGGGACCACGGATCGCAAACGATCTTCGCTTTCTCATCTTTGTCCACTCCATTCTCCTTGTACACACATACTTAAATTCACTCGACTACCTCGCGAGATATATCCTGAGCTTACAGCTTATCCCGGCTGGAGCGGTGTCGATTTGGAGTAGGCACCTGAAGGGATACAAAACTCCGCAAACCGATGTGGACTTCGACGCCGTAAATCACGCGCTGGCGGGGCAGGAACACCGCCACAGTCCGCCTATAACATGCACTATACTTACGCCGGAAATTTTTGATACAATAGGAAGCGCTTAACATAAACTCTCTCACTATTCAGTCGTATGCGAGTACTGTAAATATTTCATACACTGAGTCCTTAATAAAAGTATTTAAGTTAATTTTATAATAAAGTTGGTAAACGTACTAAATATAGGTGTTGTGGTGCGTTATCGTTGGCATTTTTCATGAAATAATTATAAACGTTGTCATTGCCAACAATAGTAGTGGCTATTGTTGGCATAGTACTATTGTTGGCAATGACAACGTTTATAATTATTTCACAAACGTAATTCAAAATAACGTAACTGAAAATAACTCAACGTAACTCAACGTAACTCAACGTAACTTCAACGTAACTCAAAATACACATCACAGTGAAAAACTATTTTCGAGAATCCGGAAGTGCTAAAGGTTTTATGAATAGGAACATCCTTGTAAAATATATGACTTCGATCTGCATTTTATGACGAATGCAAGTAATAGGTTGAATATTTTGATTGCTGAGTCACTTCGGGAAATTAATTTCGAAGTCTAAAAAAATTGGTAATGATTATTTCTTTTCTTTTATTTCTAAACTTTTAAAAAATTGGTCTCATGCAAATGTGTTGAAGCTTTAAATATTCATATCACTGCGTAACATTTTCCAAGGGAACGTTAAGTGCATAGATACATACTCCTCCAATAAAGGCGTACACCCTAAAATAAAAATTATTACAAACTCTGCTCGTTACTGAGTACGCACAAAATGTAAGTATTTGAAATTCATATTTTTGCTTTGATCAACTGGGAATAAAAATCTGAAAGACAAATTTATGTGCATGCATATTTCACGTGCATTGACTTAAAATATATTAAAAGCGACAGGTAAAGAACCGAAAATTCTGTAATAAAATATTACTTTAACATTGATTTTCCTTTCGTGTAAAATTATCTTAAAACAAACGTTTTAAAAATGTATTACGTTGTTAACTTACCGTTTTTCATGCGACGTAATTAAAGGAAATTAATTTGCCTTCTTTTAATGGGCCCGTTGAAACTGATCTTGCCAGGTCGTTAGAAGACGACCGCATTTTTATTTCCAAAACAATTTCATTGTTTCATTTTGGAATACACGATACAAAATGCGCACTCTACTATTGCCAATGCATCAGCAGGAATAAAGGAAACGATGAACTTTCGCTCGAAGAGGCGAACAAAGCCCGCCTTGTCCCGAATTGAAATGTCGCCCCCTTGCCGCCGCTTCCCGACCGCGCGGTCTATTTTCGCGAGAGTGGCGATGCCGCCAGTGTCCTGCGGCGAGTCCGTCGTTGAATGGCGCCAGTCACAGCCAGACGGCGCTCATTCACCGCAGGAAACACTCGGCTGCGTCCGCGCTTTGTGTCTTTTGTCGATCAAACATCGCTGCGATCGCCTGGCTGCCAGCCGGAATCCGAAGGCGATGACCGGGGCACAGCGGGGGTGATGGGACTGTGCAGAGCGTGGGCGAGGAGTGGGGGGGGATGCAGAGCAGGGCGGGGTGAGGAATGGCGGGGCAGGCTTTGTTGAAGTTGAGCCGTGTGGGGTAGGGCGGGGATAAAGCAGATCAGGGACGGGAATGTATTGGTGGGGTAGGGCGATGGTGAAGGGGATTGTGAGGCAGGGCGGAGATGGAGCGAGGGGGAGGGAGCACAACAGGGCGGGGAAAGAAATGGCGGGGCGGAGGTGCTCATGTAAAGCTGAGTGGAGCAGGGCGGGGATAAAGCAGATTTGGGACGGGAGCGTATTGATAGGTGAAGCCAGGGTGATAGGGCAGGACGGCTATGGAGCGAGGAGGGGATGGAGCTAAGCAGGGCGGGGTAAGGAATGACGGGGCAAGCGTTGTTGAAGTAGAGCCGTGTGGGAGAGGGCGGGGATAAAGCAGATCATGGACGGGGACGTATTGATGGGGTGGGGGCGATGGTGAAGGGCGGAGATGGAGCGAGGGGGAGGGAGCAGAACAGGGCGGGGAAATGAATGGCGGGACAGAAAGTATTGAAGTAGAGCTGTGTGTGGGGCAGGGTGGGAAGGGAGCAGGCCAGGGTCGGGAAGGGAAGGGAGGGGCAGGATTGTGTGAGGCAGGGCGGGGATGAAGCAGAACTTCGAGGGGCATGGAATGCGGGCGATGTTGTGGTAGAGCCGTGTGGAGGAGGGCGAGGGATGGAGCAGATCAGGGACAGGAGGGGAATGGCGGGGCAGAGCAGGAATGGAACGAGGCGGGGATGGAACAGAGGGAGGGGAATCGGAACAAGGAGGGTGTGGAGCAAGGCGAGACGGGATGGAGCAGTAATGGAGTGGAGCGGGGAGATGCATGTCGAGGTGTGGAGGTGAATGGAGACGGAGGAGGGCGAGGGTGGATAGGGGTGACGAAGTGGGGTTGGGTGAAGGCAGACCAGTGCGCGTCATGGAGGGGAACGCGGTATTTATCTGAGCGGGGACGAACGGATAAGAGTGGAACACGGAGCACGGTGGGGATGGAGAAAAGCGGGTCGGGGCGGGCGCTGTGAAGTGGTACGGGGTAGTGCAGGAGGGGAAGGGAGATGATAGAGGGACGGAGAAGGGTACAGACGGGGGGACAGCCACGATTGGTCGAGCAAGCCGATGAGTGATTGCTGGCATTGCTTTGTCATCTGCTGATCCTACTCAAAGCGGTAGCGAGCGATTACAGAGTGGCTATTCGAGCCATATGGAATCCTAACATTGGGAATCACTACACACAGACTGATGACAGAGCTCTGATAAACAGCGCCACTTAATTGAACGTATCTTTCTCCGCCACAAAGCCGCAAATAATCGTGGACACAGAGAAGACGTCTAAAAGTGTGAGGATTTAGAGACGTGTCGCTAATATTTGTTGTTCCATGGTCTTTTCGAAAATTAACTGGTCCATTGAAGCACAATGAAAATCAATATTGAACTATTTTACCTTGAGAGAAGAAGAAACAAAATTATGTCTTGGTATGCACTATTGTAAAGTTATATACCATGAATGAATATTAAATGAAATGGTTCAATTAGTGTAGAACGTTATGGTCTTGAATATAAGTCTGTACAATAACACATCCTACATTAGTATTGTATATTTACATTAGAATTAGCAATGTTTCTAGTGAAGGTTGTCCATTTAATAAAGCTAAGTACGTTTTTTGCAATTCTTTGATGTAGTGATTTTCTCACCGTCGAGTACTACATCTTTGCTCATTATTTGGACAATTTTCTGTTTCAGAAAATATTTATTTGAAAGAAAATGCTGAAAGGAAGTTGAAAAAGTCTTCGCGTAAATCATGTCAAGTCACAAAACGTCCTTGCAGAAAGTACCTCACAGGAAGGCGTTGTGGGTTCCTCTCCCTGCGAGCCAGGTGAACGCCCTTCGGGCCCTCTGAAGAGGTGGGCGTTGCGGGGAAGGGGAGGGGAGGGGGCGTGCCGCGCTGTCGCCGTCGGTTTCACGCCCTGTTGCGCCCGCTGCCTTTAGCTCCACGCAGGGCGTCGTCACCCTCCGCCCACGACATTCTCCGCGCCTGCGCTGCCCACATTGCGTGCGCCGCATTCACCGCCCACGCTCCTCGCGTCAACCCCGCTGTTAACATCGCTCACGCCGCTTACATCAACCCTGCTGCTTACATCGCCCACGCCGGTTACATCGACCACGCCGGTTACATCGACCACGCCGGTTACATCGACCACGCCGGTTACATCGCTCACGCCGGTTACATCGCCCACGCCTGTTACATCGACCACGCCGGTTTTATCGACCACGCCGGTTTCATCGACCACGCCGGTTACATCGACCACGCCGGTTTCATCGACCACGCCGGTTACATCGACCACGCCGGTTACATCGCCCAAGCCGCTTACATCGAGCACGCCGCTTACATCGAGCACGCTGCTTACATCGTCCACGCCGCTTACATCGTCCACGCTGCTTACATCGTCCACGCCGCTTACATCGTTCACGCCTGTTGCAACGCTCACGCTCCTCACATCGCCCACGTCGCTTACATCGCCATGTTTATGAGCTAGGGCCTAGAGCGGCATTGTTTTAACACGTGAAGTTAAGAAAAATTACGTAGGTGTTGAACAATGAAGTAAAATTTGATGATGGTCGAAGAATCGTAAATGTGGCACCGTTTTGTAATAAAAGGAATTTAAAAGCGAGTGTCTGATTAAATTGTGCCAGGTTCTAAAAATGTTATTTCTTACTGCGCTGTAAAGTTCATGTATCGAAAATAATAGATTTTGTGAACTTTTATTAATCACTATTTAAACACTTTTTTTTCTTTTTGTAAATTGTATAAACAGCATTTTTTACGTTCCTATGAAATTTAACGGTTATGACTTAGAGAATTCCTGTGATCTTTAAAATAATTCGAAACGAATGTGTTATACCAATGAAAGCTCTATTCAAAGCAATGGTGTTTCTTATTTGCAAGCACTTTTCTTACAAGGAAGTGGTGTTTAAAAGTGTTAAATGTCACACGACCTATTTTACAAAATAATGGACTAATTTGGTTCACCGAGACTATCGCTTGAGCTTACACACGGCAGCTGAACCCCAACTTTATTTTCTCAATATTTGTCTAATGGCATAAAGCGTACAAATCCTCCACCTACTAGTCGCATCTTGTGACACTTCCGAAGCCATCGCCGGCAAATCCTGCTACTCCTCCGCTTCCAAGTCACCGCAATCTCCTGCGGCTCCTCCGCCTTTCACACCCTCCCCCCTGTGTTTTGGGCGGGCGCCGCGCCGCGCCGCGCCGCGACTCATCATCCGCGCCACTGCGTGCGCATGCGCCGTGCGCACCCGTGATCAAAGGACGACACACGAGCCTCAGGGCGGCGGGCGGCAGCTGCAGGAACCGCCCGCGCGCCCCGTGCACTCGCTAAATGCCGCCTCAGGCTTCCGTGTAGACGCCCATACGACGCCGCTCCCCTCGCCCTTGTATTTGATGGTGACGGATTTGTGTTGGTGGTGAGAAACAGCCTTTCTGTGTCCGTTTACTCGTTTATTCATTTTGTCACTTGCGTTGATTGACGCGTTTGATATCATAATAAGCTCGTTCCATTATTTACTTTCATTATTTCGTTGCAATTTGGGACAAAATTAAATATAAACCTTATAGAGGATGTGTGGTCCAGATGGTTTCCGTGTAAAATTTGGTGAAATGTTTCAGTTCTAACCGCATCTAGACGCGAGAAGAATTTTGTTTCTCTTGTATATATTTCGAAATGTAAAAAAATGTGATTTCAATGGCAAACGCCTAGAGTAATGATTAAAATGGAGCAAGTATTTTTAATATGGATTGCACAACTTCAGATTACATTTTATTTTTTCATTAAAAACAGATGTGTCTGAAACTAATCACAATAATATATCCCAGCTTGTTGGAACAACTGAAATTTAAAATTTTCTTTTTGGCTAATATTGTACTTGTAAAACTATTAGTCATCAACATAATAAATCACATTAAAGCTATAAAAGTACATTAACGTTTTCGGCAATGTGTTTTCTATCTATCTGAACCATCCTTTTAAGATATATTTTTGTGGCCATTCTCTCTCTTGAAATATAAAGGCTATTTTGCCTAGAATATCCCAGACGAGTTTCCGTCTTATCTAGATGGCGTGGGGCGGGACCGCAGCGACTGTGGAAAGTCCCCGCTTCTTCTCCCCTCCACTCCCGTCCTCTCCTCTCCCCCCCCACCCCCATTTCGTGCGCCAGCCCCCCGCGTCCGGCGCTGAAATATGAGGCTGAACGCCGCTCGCTAGTTCGCTCGCTCGCCCCAAGGAGCGTGTGCCCTCCTCCACCTCCTGTGCCCCACCCTCACTCCACCCTGCTCCACCTCGGGGCCGCTGGTGGCGTAGTGCAATGGTCAGACTGTTGCCCTTTTACCTGAGCATCGGGGCTTAGATCCTGTGGAAATAGTAGTAGTCAGAGCGTTTTCTGGGAAGGTTTTTTTTCAGGGTTCACCCTTGTCTCTCATTTCATCATTGCTTCATTATTATTCACATTGGGTCATTATAAGAACCACACTAACAGAATAAATCTGTCATTTCCAGGTATGGATGAAAAGTAAGCATCATAATAAATATGTATAACCCCACCTTTCTTTCTACTCTCCGCTGCTAAATACAGCCCCTTCCAACGTCTCATTCAACACCCCGTAATGTCGGGTACTTACACTACCCAAAATGTTACCATCCCCAAAAGAGTCCGCTAAGCAACACCACCAGTCACAAACTTTTATGATTTCAAAATATGACAGTACTTTGTTGCATTTTAGTTGTAATTTTTGTTATTGGAGTCAGTTTTTAATAGTGGAGTATATTTTTGCATCTTATCTGTGAATTATGAGGCGGAGAGGGGTAATTGTGAGCTTCAACATTCCCAGCATTCGCCTGTATGACAGAGAGAAATCACGAAAACCCCGGTCAAGATGGCCGGTCCGGGAACCGAGCTCGGGGCTCCACACTGCGAAGTCAGTGCGCTACGCACTGAGCCAATTCGCTCGGTTTCTTCTTCTTCTTCTTCTTCTTCTTCTTCTTCTTATTATTATTATTATTATTATTATTATTATTATTATTATTATTACTCGCAAATAGGGCTACTTGGACCACGCGTCCTTGCACCTTGCATTTACAGGGACTTAACAACATTATCTCGGTGGCAGGGGCAAGTAATTTTTTAACAGGGGATCCGCATTTAGCTGGATCCAATTTTTATCCCCCAGGTTGTTTGCCCTGGGGGTAGGACAGATTAAATGATGATAATGAGGGGTGAAAGAAGGACACGCACATACAGACATACACAAGCTCCATGCCCATGCCCGCGGAGGGACTCGAACCCGCGATTCTTCCTTCCAAGTTCGCTACTGCACTACTTCCTTAGTAATCTTGGCTATCCGGACGACTATTATTATTATTATTATTATTATTATTATTATTATTATTATTATTATTATTTCTATTATTATTATTATTATTATTATTATTATTATTATTATTATCTTGGAGGTCGTTCCTTTCGAAAGCTGTGTGGGGCAGCGTTTCAACGAGCCCACTGAGCGCATCTGCGCGCCAGCTGCTCCGCCCGCGCGGCGACTGGCGGCGAGTGACAGGGCTGTGCGCGAACGGAGTTGCCGGCGCAGCGGCTGCTGTTGCTGCTGCACACGACGCGGCGAGGCGCCTCCGTTACGCGCGCAAACGCGTATTAATGGCTGGGGGCGCGACGACACGCTCACGTCGAGGGAATGCGCTGTCAAGACACTCGGGCGCGGAGAGATTTAAAAAATTCACACGCTCGCTTCGTAATGTTGCGCGAGGTCACGTCGTGGATGTTGCACGGAGGCTGCTGTTGGAGTGGAAGTGGCTAGGGTGATGACAGTGGGCAGGAAATAGAGTGAACATGTTTACGAAAATTAATTAAGCTGCGAACTTTCTCCTTTTATGAATAGTGAGTCCAAAGAGAGCTAAATACTAGTTTTGGAAGATGTTTAAACAAAGCCTCTAATATGTAAATAAATAAGTAAATAAATAGATATATAAATAACAAAAAAATTTATAGTGTTCTATTTTATTCAATATTGGATATTTTGAAGGAAGTCTCTGAATTGATAACAATTGTCTAAATTTTCTCGTTTCTCACAGTAGGTTATCAATTTCACAAGTTAATTTTTTAACTACAAATAGTAACCCACCGTTCCTCGATAAATAACGCTGCGACCCCAAAACATATTTTTCAGCACCTACCAACGCTTAGTAACAATGCCGTTCCGTCTACGGATCATTGCCTCAAAACACTGCGTCTTAATCCTTCGTCCGTCAAGTCTTGTTGTTAGCGCACCGCCTAATTTCCCGGAACCCAGACTACCCCGCGGTTCCACAAAACCAGCGAGACCGTGACTTCCCCGACACGAACGTCTACTGCATCCGCTTCGGGGCAGAGCAACGGCGTACGGAGGTGGGAGGGGGGCGTGTCAGCGACCTCCGCATGCAAATGCTGACAGTGGAGGGCGGGACCCGCGTCCGCGTCCCATTTGCCAGGAGACAGCTGGCCTCTCTCTGCACAGCGCCACGCTGGAGTATTCGCCGGCGCCGTGGCGACGCCGCGGAGAGAAATGGCCGCGGATTCGCTCGGGAGTCTCCAGAGGGTTGTGCAAAGGGCGTGGGCCCGTTGGTGCGCTGGCAAATGAGGCTCAAAAAAGGACGTGGAACGAACGGGGTAGGTCATGGAACCAGGAAGAAATCTGGAAGTGTTGTTCTGAAGTATTCCAATGGAATATATTGGGTATAATGGTTTTAACCTGTTGACGTCCAACGTTCTCATTTGAGAACGCACATTGTTAAATTCTCGTCTATCTGAGAGACGCCGCGTCGTTAGCTGGGAGGCCGACGTTTCGCCTGACATGTCGCAGGCTTCCTGAGGGCAGTGACAACGCACGTTGTTGGTCAGTTAGGATTGGCAACTTGAAAATCACCGAACGGGGAAGGTGGTGGCACCATTAATAATGTGAAGGCATTGATCTTGAATGTTGCAATGGATACAATTGGTTAAATAAACTTAATTCCCAACGTCTCATTTGAGAACGCGCATTTTTGGTCCACTAGGATGCATGCCACTAGGATGCTAGTTTGCACTTGCAAACTACCCGAAACCATGAGGACCAAATGTGGTGGACCCGCTTCTTAGTACTCTGCCTGCAGCGGGGCAAACTCAGATGACCAGCTGAGTAACGTACAATGAGTACAATTGAGTTTGTGCTCGTACCTTCGTTGCATACTCTTTGAAGGGTGTCGCTGAAGAGCCGCTGAAGTGTCGCCGAAGTTAAATATTTTAACTATTTAAAATTAGTGAAAATGTATAAATAGTAGTGTTTTACTTATCCAAACTCACCGCATTCATGTTTAATTTTTTCTGGTAAGGTGAAAAGGTAATGTTTGTATACACAAACTAACCATATTTTTGACAAGCAACTATTAAATTAATACTCATCACATGTCAACTGCCTTTCTTAAATTTATTTCATTCCTTAGCTTCAAAGTCATCTCGGTAATTAAATTCTCTCACTTGTAAATTTAACGCATTAATCTACGTTTTATGAAATGATATTTATTTTTTATGCCATATATTATTATTACTTTATTACTTCTCGCGCAACTTTCTCCTATGAGAACTTCTATATAACAAACGTGATATTGTTACGTTCCCATATGAAGGCGTTTCTGGTTACTACATGATCGTAGTACAGTCTGCGAAGTTCACCGTATCCCTCTTCACGTTTTGGCAATTGGTCAGAACGTAAACATACGAAGTTGAAGAGTGCTGCTCCGAACCATTCCCAGTGTTTGTTCCAGCTGCGGGCAAGCGCCGTCTAAGTAAGCTGCAGATGGGGTGAGGGGGTGGAGAGGCGAGGGAGAGGGGATGGGAGGAGGTGGGGGAGGGGAGAGCAGAGGGAGGGGAGGGGAAAGATGTAGAGTAATGGAAAGGGGTGGGGGGAGGGGATGTGGATGGGGAGGGAAAGTAAAGGGGGGAGGTGTAGAGTAATGAAAAGGGAGTGGGAGGCGGTGGGAGGGGGAAGCGTTGTAGGCCAGTGATCCCGGAGTTCCGCGGCGGGCTAGACCTCGCGTGGGCCGGTGAGTGGTCTCCATTAAGCGTTTCCTACCACTCCCCCTCTCTCCCAACCCCGCAGCCCTGAACTCTGGCAACGGCTTACAAACACACAAACGCGGTTGCAATTTTTCCTCCTGTCTACAGTGCTCGCTTTGTTGGTCAGTTCCCACGCAGCGATCAATATTCAGGCGAGAAAGCCATTCAGGCGTAGAGTGAAGAGCTCGGTTTTCTTGGTGAAATAAAGTAACCTTTTAGCCATTCCCGGAAAATATTCAAATGAATTTTCGAAATATTATTGAATATATTCTTTACTGTGAATGAATAATGTGGGAACCTCGAATTAACATACGAGTGATGAAAATACCACCTCCTCACCCTTGCCCTCTGGGAAAGTATTTCACTGGCTCACTCTCATAGAGCGCAGTTGCAGTTTCTGCCTTCTGTTCTCGCATAAACCGCAACCAATGAGCAGGCGAGAAAGCCACTCGAACACAGAGAAATTAGCTCAATTAACGCGGTGTATTGGAATCAGTTAACCATTATTGAAAACATACACGTGTGAGTTATAACAAATGGAGATGGGAAATGTAAGAGCAATTAATTTAAATCAAATAAGTATATATTAATATTGCTTACTTAAATGACCAGGTTTTTCAGAACATACTCGTTGGGCATTGTGTGTTTGTGGGAGTGTCAGCAATGTTTGTGTGTGATATTTTGATTATTTTGATTTATACACTATTCCAACTTTTTATGTAGCGAGTTAAACGTCTTTAGCGTATATCTTACGGTTGGTTGAATTAGCTAAAACTATGTAAAAGCCGTGCAATAATTTTGAAGTCGATCCTGAAAAGTAGGTTCCAGTGTGTTTATGTGATTGTCTTACTATTGTATATTTATTTCATCGTAATTGCCTTTGTTATACTAATTCGTAATTTAGGCGAATAATTGATTATCGCTAACATTTAATGTGAAACTTGTTAATTGAAGAGAGACCGACAAAAATCATCCTGATGCATGGTGTCGAGCACGTCACGGAACAAAAAATCTCACGGATTCTTAATTGAAGGAGTGTAAGAATTGATTACAGAACACGTGGAAGATTAAGACGCTTGAACGTGCGTTATTTGTGCACCAATTGTTTCACAGACTCATTATACCAATTGTTTTGTTATAATATTTATTTAAAATATTAATGCCTTGTTACGCTACTTCCTACTTTCTACTAAACATGTTCTACGTAAAACAATTACACAGTGTGGGTGACCCTACAGAAGACGGCAGGCAGGAAATCACGTGTATTCGCTTGTTATGCTTACTTTCTTGAATGTTGTTACGCCATTTCGTTGGATACATAAATAGTTATTTCATATTTAATTAACAAAATACAGATTAATTTTTTATAATCAGTTTGCTGAAAAGCTCGTCGAAATAAGGAACTGCAGTGCTTGCTTGCCAAGAGACCGTTTGCGCCTCAGATGGAATTAAAAATCTCCTGACGTTTAATTACATCTGATTGTTTTAATTGTTACTACTTGAAACCTTAAGGTTGACATCAAAAACTCTCAAAAGGTCATATCTCATATGCATTTTCTTGTCTATTTTGTAGTGAGAAAATTAATTTGTGATGTTACAATCGGAGACGCGTGTACTAGAGGGGTGATTTTAAAGTATGAAAGCATTTAAAATACACCATAAAGTTTGTGAAGACTTAATTGTTTAGATACTTTTCAATGATTTTTCTGGACAGCTTCCTTTCTGTTTTCGATCCTTCCTGCGAGGAACAAAGTATCTTCGTGTTCATCTTCCTAGTTTCACTTGACTGTCTCGCGCCTGTTGTGATAAATATATTTTCCTAACGAATATTTACGACTAGCAGTGTAAGAGTTTGGCAAGAGATTGCCCAACGTCAGCCACATGATATAAGGGACCTTGTGTCTATGTACGCAGACTATGAGCTTTCTCCTTCCCCTTTCAGCCTTCCACACTGCACTTTCATATTTCTGCTGGCCCTAGTGCCCCTGAAGACTGTGATTGACTTTACTTCCGGTTACATTATTTAACATTATTTGAAATGGATACGTACAGACACAAACTTCTTCACACCTGATTCTCAAATATGAAAGTATTAGCTAGGGAGTATTATACAGTTTATCTACATGATATTCTGCGAGTTTTCGTTTTTTTTATGTTATTTTTGGAACAGCTTAATATCATGTCTAATTTTTTTTAAATGCTTTTGAGGCATATGCTTTTCTATGTGTTACAAAGTTAGATAATCTTTTCTCACAGATTTTTGTTCAGAACGTTCCAAGGATCTCTCTTTTACTACAAAATAATATTTTATTTTGTTCATAAATAGAAGCGGTTGTATTTTTTATTAACTTATTTTAGAATTTCGGTCATTCCTATTTTAATAAATACATGGATATTGTATTAAAGTATCGGAATTAAATTTTTCTTTCCATTACAGCTTGTGTTAACGTAATAACAAATCTACTGAAATACGTAGTTTGCACTCATTAAATACGTACTGATAAATGGAAACTTCACCTTTGATATTCCTCTGACATATCGAGTTGATTCTGAAAAATACGTTTCAGAATTTCATTCACAACTCCTAGATGCAGATTAAAGGACAATCAGAAGATCGTGTAAAGGTGTGTGTGTGTGTGTGTGTGTGTGTGTGTGTGTGTGTATGTTTGATGAGGGTTACGAGATTGAATTTTTTAAAATACAGAAGCCATTTTGAAGATCATTGCAAACACATTCGTGCGATGAAACCTGTTATAAAAATATATAAATTTGTTTATCTCCATTGTATTTTTAATTAATGAAAATGGATTTTACAAAACTGTACATGTTTGGCTATTGTTCCATAAAAATAAATCGCGAACTCCACCCATGAAATAACGACGTATCTGCTACAAAGCGAAAGCAGGTATATTGTCACAGATAAAGACTTGTCCATCATACAAGACGAACTTTTGAAACAATTTATTCTCAGATAGCAATTTTCGATCTTTTCAGGTAAAACAGTATTCCGGAATAACAAGGATATATCTTCAGTGGCCCTTCTGTGCGCTCCGCTCGAGCTTCCAACACCAGCCTTCCGCCCCTTCTCACCGCCCTTTGCCCGGAGGGCTGCCGTCCGCTGAGTGGCCGGCGTCCGGCCGCCCTAAGACGCTTTTGGCTTCCACTGCGGCGGCAGCGGCCACTGGAGGCAGAGTCGGCGCCAAGGGTTGGGACTGGGGTCACGAGGTCGTAGATTGACTTTGAAAGAAACAGCAACACATGCAATAGACTCGCGAAAAGACCGGTGAAAAACATTGCACAAAATGGCTGCACAATAATGTCGTGTAAAATCTTTTCGTTGAGGTTATTATGTTTACGTTAAACATTTATTTTTGCTGACTTTTTTATCCAAGACTGAAAGTTATTTTCTTCCGTAAAAAAGAATTTAGTAACCTGTCATTCCACCTCGATTTGTTTGGCTTTTATTCATTTTTCTTTATGAATATGGACGAGATTTCAAATATCTATAAAGGAAATGTTACATGATATATTCAAACTAAAAGTGTAAAAACATTGTTTGTATTTCTTTTTAAACTGCGTTGTATATTAATCTTATCGAATTTCATTCGGGTATAAATATTTTATTTTTAATTATGTAATTTTTTAGAAAATTTTAATTTGGATGTTTGAATACTGCTTATTTTGTGATTTGACAACGAACCATTACCCAAAAGCCCGAAGCGGTTTTATCACAATCTTGAGGAATATTTGGCCTAAACATTCTATCCTATTTTTATACCGAGATTTTAATTCTGTTTTTTAAACATTTATAAATGTCAAAAAAATGGACAATTTTTAGACAAAATTTGGTTACTAGCGCAATTTTCTTGATTGTTTCAGTGTTGTGTATTTTTACGATTAGATTTCCCTTGCAATAAATTCTGAGTGTCAATTATTGTTATTCGGCCCCTATTCCAGTCGCTAATATCTTTTGGAGAAATATACGTCCCACCCTTCCGTAGATATAATAAATCATTTACAAAACACCGATATGAACATGCATTACAGCACCTCGCGTCAGAAGCGACCTTTTTCGTGCCTTGACTCCGCGCTTCCTGGAAGCGTACCCTTCTCAATCTTCTTTGTGTGTTGAGCGCCTCCTCTCCACCACATATGGAAGGGGGCCACCGGGAGGAAGATACGAGGGGGCGGTGCCATGACGAAGATTGAGGGCGCCACAGCCCCTCCTCCCTCCGTGGAGGGAGCGAGGACGCCAGTGTGGTGGAGGAGGGGAGAGGGGGAGAGGGTGGTGCCTCCCTCGCGAAGGGCGTCGACCCTTCGGGGAAAGGTTAGCTGCCGGGGGACGGTCGGGGGGGGGGACCCTGCGCTGTTCGCAGCGTCCTGGTCCGTCGGAGTGACCGTGGTGTGACAGCAGGTCGTGCAGGGCGGCCGCTCCGGCAATTAGTGGGTGAAAGGGACCAGCCTTTTTTTCCTTTAATTTTCGCGACAACGTCACGTGCGTTTTGCCGGGAACAGTGAATCAATGCTGGTTTAAGGATGTGGGTACTCGTAATAAAGGACTCATTTAATAGCGTGATAGATGACCAACCTATGCCGGAGTAGGGTGTAGAAAATTCCTCGTAAATTATGGATGCTTCTAAGCTTTGCCTGTGGAAAGGTAGCCAAAAGCCATCCTCCAGTATATCATATAATTATCATTAATGTTTCCAAAAAACTCTAGAATGTGTATTTTGATTACCTTATCCCTTATTGCCAGACTTGTGTAGAATGGATTAACGTTAACAGGTCAACTGTGGAATGGTTACCAAAAGAAATTCCTCTCAGAAATTCCTGTCTTGTAATCCGGTTAATCGATCTTCTACAAATTTCTGTCATTTTGAGTAGGATTTTTGGCCGGGTGATTTTTGGATCGTCCACTGCCTAACTTCGAGGCGTGGGTCATTGAAAGGAACTATGTGGCAAGATAATTTGAAAAGTGTAAAATATGACTGAGAAAGGAAACAAAACGCGCACCCATTTGGGAGGTATTGAAGTGAAAGTCAAAAAGGTGATAATCGTAACCAGAATTTCCTATTAGGGTCACCTCGAGAAGTCGACATGTGGCATACGAAAGTTCATGATTAAATTAATGAAGATCATTTAACGTACATTGATTTAAAACTCAGATAATTCGTAATAAGTAATTTTCACTATTTTCACTCAACGTGATCATTACAAATTCACTCTCACCGTTTCGTCAAGACATAGGAAGTGTCCTTCATCCAAGTCTGGACAAATTTATTCAGTACATTTTCTTCTATCGCACGACGCCCAAGGATTATTGCTTTCTTGAGTTGATTTTAAATATAACACAAGAGTTCGTCCAACTTGAAAACAATGAATTCCACACGCGCACGGCACAGAACATACGTAACATTTTGCGTTATTAAACACATCGTCGTGCACATTCGGAAGCTCTTCAGAATTCAGATTTCTCCTTCTCCGCAATACTTAAAAGTCACTAAGACAATCTAATTTCTCTTGTGAAACAGAATTTTTCTAAATTTAAAATAATTACTTCATAAATGGAGGAAAATTATAAACATTTTAATGTTGTACCAAAATTTTTATTGAAGTACTGATTTGCGAATAAAAGATAAATATAAGAAACTCCCAAAAAATGATGCATTTCCTTAAGGTAACGTTGTAGTTTATATTGATATTTAATTTTTGATAGATGCTTTAACTCACTTGGCCTCCTTTACATTCATCCTTGGAGGAGGTGTGTGGGAGGAAAAGAAGTAGGGAATTTGAATTTGTAGTTCCTGACCCTTAAATTACTATTTTTCGCCGTCCATTATTGTAGCAGCCAGTTAGTTATAGATGGAAGGACGAGATTCATAATAATAAAATCTAAATAGAATTTCAAATGGAAAATTTCTGTCTTTTAAAATTGGGAATAAAATGGACAATCGGTGTAACTGTTTCTTCAAGTCACAAAGTCGTTAACATTTCTAAACGTATCTCGACTGTTACTGAGAAAAGGGAAAAGACAGCAGTGCTGACCTCCGGTCCTCCCAATGTCTTCGTTTTGATTTGTCTCCTTCCGACATTCCCTTGCTCTGTGTCCTTGTTTCTTCCCACGTCGTTGGTCACGCGCCACTGGGATCCGCCGAAACCCAGCAGAACGTCTGAAGTTCAGTGGAAGGGAAAAGTTTTTCCGCGGTTCGCGGTGGCGCTGTGTGAGATGTTTCAGGGAACGATTCGAAAGACACTTCGGTGAACTCTTGTCAAGAGAGGTAGCCCACACTTCCCGGTCTTCGGGTAACATATACATCATGTTCATAGGGATGGTTGTGATTTTATAAAACGAGCAACTATAGGTGTGAGGAGGATATAAATTACTAAAGAGCGAAAAACACTAAACGGGACCTCCCACCCACATATCCGCACAGGGCACTATTTGCTCACAATATTTCTCTCGGGGACTATTGCGAGCAAATAGTTATGTTCGTGTGTGTGTGTGTGTGTGTGTGGAAGGGGATGTGTGTGTGCTTCCGCGAGTGTGTGTGGGTGCGGATGTCAGTAAATATTGTGAATTTCTGTGCAATGCCCCTGCAGAATGCCGTACCGCGTAACACGCGTGTATCATGCTCTGTCTGGTTGCGTTTACACATTTCCAGGGGCGATGCCTGCCGTTCCCATTCCGAATTTTGCCGGTCGTGTCACCAAGATTCCGTTTCATTGAGCACCAATGAACAAATAATCAGCGTTTTCATTGTTTTATGTTCGCGAAAAACGAATATCCCATTTAACTTTGCGTAATTATTTTTGCACCGTCGCAGTATTGCCGCGTTTACTGCACTGCCGCCTTTTCTGTAGATTCTTTTGTATCATACGAAACAAAAGTAGAGAAATGTATTAAATACGAATCTTTATTTGGTAGTTGATTGACTAATTAGTGATTACATGCGTCAACTGCAAAGATGATTTGTGTAAGTGTAGTGCATGTTTTCTCCTCTTAAAGACAAGCAGTATTCCATGTATGGTGGTATACCACTGTATGGTGAAATCCGGCGCTTACCTTACACACCGTCTTGCGGGTTTTTCACCAACCAGGTGTCTTTCACCAGCGGGGTACAGCCCTAGGCGGAAATACTGGAATCTCCCATTTGCTACGATTCTGGCGACTGAGTATACAGAACTAACACTTCGTATTACTGAGAATCTGTGAAACGATGAATGCATATTTCAATGAACCACGCATATTAAAAAAAAGTGAAAACAATAATGTCATACATAGCATTAGTAGGAACTTTCCTATGCAAGCGCGTTAAGTTTTATGCCAGTAGGTTCTGGGGTTAAAAAGGAAGCTAGCAATATTTTGATAGATTCTAGTGTTAATATGCAATGCTTCATGCACACACGAACCCGTATGTTTGATTGTCGTTTACCCAGAAAGAAGCTAAAACATTCGTTCAGAGTCAACGCCACATAGAAATAAATGTTGAGAGATGTAATTATTTTTAATTATGTAAAGTGAATAATGAAATCAACATTTTTATTTTGAACTTCCTATGTGACTATAACGAAAGTAATTATTTTATATTAAACATTACAATATTGCTCTTAAAAGCAAAAGAAAAAGTGCCAACTATGCAATATTTTGATAGATTCTAGTGTTAATATGCAATGCTTCATGCACACACGAACCCGTATGTTTGATTGTCGTTTACCCAGAAAGAAGCTGAAACGTGTCTATTCTATACACAGAGTATAGAATTGTATCACAGTGATGATAAGCTACTTTTCATCGATTTTAATTTGCTTGCCTTGTCATTTTCCGATTTTTATTTGCTAATAATTAATAGTTACTCTTGAATTGATTGAAGATTGATGATTTGAAGATTAAATTAATTATCTTCCGTGGAAAGGCATCATAATACTCAAATATTGTAACGGCTCCGTGTATACCCCAGCAGATTGGTTGGATAATTGGTTGGATTATTATTGTCGTGAATGGTGATTGAAAGGGTTCAAGGATTTAAACAATTAATTTCGTACCATTACCTTCTTTATTGTACTCATCAATCGGCTGAGGAGGCTCAGGGCTTGAACTGATGTTTCTGCAGTGTCTCTAACAGCGAGATCCAAGTGTTTGAATCGCGACTGGGGCAGGATTTTTGTCACTAGCTAGACCCCTATGTCGAATTTAGCCGCTCTCTGGTGGAGAAGCCTAGCTTTGTCTTTTCTGATCAGCAGTTTTCTTCATTTCACCTATCTACACCAGGCGAATGCCGGAGCAGTACCTTAACAAACTGGCCACGAATCGCGTGCGATCTTTCTTTCTCTTTCTTGTCCTATCCTTGCCTCTTACTTACACACACTTCCACTTTCAAGCACTTGACTACCAGACATGTCGGGAGATCAGATGGAAGCTTAGAGTTAGTCTAGTCTAAGTCTGTGCCCCGCTGGTGGGAGATACCAGCAAGGGGAAACCCCACAATGGGAGGGGTGGGTAGTAGGTCGGCGTCAGATCCTGCGATGCAGCGAGATAAGTAGACCGCCTCCTCCTAGGATGAAAACATGCACTACACATACTGGACTAATGGCCTCATCAGTTGACGCAACTGGAAATCCTAAGTAATGAATCAATCAATCAATTGTGCTTATTTGATGAACATACACCTGATAATAAATTCATAGCCATTGAGTCCCACTTTGCGGCACTTCTACCTCCCGTAATATCAAGAAGAACTTTTCGTTTTGGAGTTTACTTAACAATTCTTGACTGCAATAAATTCTTCACTGACTATTTTGGAGTTTGAAAGTATCGACGTTCCATGTTGCACAGACTTATAATTATCCAATTTTATGTCGCGGTATATTTTGTATTTATTTTTCGACAGTGCCCCGAGCACCAAACTCTGACGTTGTCATATTTCCCCCTCGGAAACACACAAGAGAGTATAACAAGCGTGCAAGTTGCGGTCGGGGCCGAAGTCCCAGCGATGGGTTCAGTGAACCCCTCCCCTACGGGTTGTAACGCCCTTCCCATCTCCACCCCGCCCCCACTCCACTCCGTCGTCTCACGCGGCTACCGCAGGAAGTCGCTCGCTGAGTTGAGGGTCGCGGTCACGAGAACTCCGCTCAAGTGCGGGAGGCGATGGGTGGCGGGGCGCGGGCGCGCCGGAGAGTAAGCGGAAATAAAGGAGGGAAACAGAAGCCTCGAGTACGTGATAGGTTGAATTGGCGCGTGCTCTGACGAAAAAAATAGTGGATAGATTGATTGATTCATTCATTATTGTATTTCGATGTGCCAACTACGAGTGTTTAATCCCGTGAGTATAGTTAATGTTGTAACTCGGGAGGTGTTCTTCTCATATTAAGTCATGATATATGGTGCGTGTTTTACGCTCTAGATATCTCCCCGAGCGAAGCACTGCCTTAATCGGGATCTAAAATTCCTCCTGTTCTCTCGATATGTATGGTACTGTAATGGGTACAAGTGTGTGTGTGTGTGTGTGTGTGTGTGTGTGTGTGTATGCGTGCGTGTGTGTGTATGTGTTGAAGGGGATACGGATAAGTTCGAAAGATGGCGCGCTGCTTGTAGCCCGTTCATTAGGATACTGCTCCGACATTCGTCTAGTATTCTTCGGAGAAATAATTAAAAAAGTGTCATTCAGAACACCCGCACGCTAATACTATATTTCCTATTGTAGATCAAATTCTTCTACTGCCAGAAACAGAGTAAAGTGTGTAGGGGAACACATTTCAATTCACGCTGTTAACTAAACAGTGTGTGCTCTCCATCGGACTGTTGAAATAATTCGATGTTTAAGTAAGCGGTTGTTGAACTATTTCTAGAACAGCCATTACACGTTCCGGGCGAAAGTACGTCTCATGTTGCAGCGCCGCTAGTCAAACTATGAACGCCCACTTTACGACGTGTGGATCGCTGCTGCTCGTCGAAGCAACGGCGTGCGCTCGCTCGCCGCGCCGACCGAGCCCCAGTCGCAGCGGAGCACAGCGTTGTTAGCCGCTTGCGGCACACGCGCGCTACTGGGAGTTGTGCAACAATTTCCATTAAAAACTTGTGAGCCAGCGAAGCGCTGCCCGCGGCGTTTCCGCGGCGCGCCGCGTTTGCACGCCACGGTTGCATGTGATGGTTGCAGATGAATGTCGCATGCGACTATCGTATGCGACGTTTGCAGGCGATGATCGAGGACGTTCAGAGCTTGAAATTCGGAGTTGATGAACTTGAATAAACCGCTTGCGAATGTTTCAAACCCTTGGGAAGAAACGCAGGTGAACAAGTTACTCTCAGTTGTCTCGCCTAGTTGAACGTCTATTTTGTATAGTCGAAGGCGAGGTTTGCAAGGCAAATGTTTATGTATAGGTGAATATTTTAGATTGCTGGGTAATACACCCTTGTAGGAGTTTGTCTTATTTTTCACGCACCATTTTTCTCTGTCGTATACGGTTTGTAATGTACTGCAATAATATTACTGGTGCACGATTCAAATCGCCTCGGAATTCAATTGTCAGAACATTGTTCTTTCGCTCAGTAGTTAGCAGCCAGCTTCTGATTTGCTAAAAATGCTTAACCTATTAAACTTAAAATATTTAAACATCAGTGTTTTTTCCTATATGACAGGTGTCAACCTCTGGATGTCCTACAACTTAATATTTTTTCGCTTTCTCTCATTACCATTATTAATGAAGTGAAAAATAAGATATTACAAAACTGCTATTTTATTTTTACAAGATATTGTGATACGTCTAACGAGCAATAGAGTACAGTAACAGACATGGCAGTATCGTACCGTCAATATTGGAATTGAAACAATGGAAATATTATTAAGAAAGGAAAACTTCAGTCTAACAAATCTTACATTCTAAAAATGAGAGTACAGTCCTCCTGCCCCATAATCGCATTTCTCCTAATTTTCTTAATCGTCACTTCATACTTCTACCAATCAATCCCTCACTCCTATTCTCCCCGGTTCAATTTATTTTTAGGGGGCAGTGGGAAGAGATTTATATTTTTCCCATAAACCACGATACATTTTTCTCTTAATCATAAGTTTCCTGGCAAATGTTTTGTAAAACAATAAATTATTTAACTCGTAGTAAAGCTTGGGGCATGATGTCCTGCTCTTCTCCTTAACCATTTTAATAAACTTACATTTAATTACATTTATGTGTATAATTTACATTTGCTTTAAATCGAACTAATAATTTTGTGTCAAAGAAGTGCGTTTTGGTTGCGAACGATGGAGTTGCATTTTAGCTTCATCCGTCAAAAAGTGCAACCTCGGAAGGTCCCGGGACCTGAGGTCCGGGTCCGAAGCAAGAAGGCCCAAAAGGACTCGCCGGAGCCCGGTTTCGTGTCTCAGTCTGGCGGCGCAGTGAGCGCTGCTGGCCGGGGCGACGCGGGGGCGTTGCGCGAAGACACTCGCCAGAGGCGGCGCTTAGTATGCGCCAGGCGGCTTCGGCACAATCGGTCGGGTCCGCCCGTTCCAACGCCCCCGCGACGCCTCCGAGGCAAGGAGGCCGTGTCCGTACTTGCCTCCAGGGAGCGAAACAATTGCCGCGTGCACTCTCCAGAGGCAACGATCGGGCTACGGCGCCAATTAGCTGGTTTGGATGCAGGACCAACTTTTTCCCAAGACTTGAATTTACGAAATGCACTAATGAAACCACATTTTTTTATGTTAAATTTCTACATGTTAGCTTTAAGTAAGTTGTCTGAAGTTGTGTATGCCACTAAATGTTTTCTAACTGAAACTGTCTTTCTAAATGAAAGACATTTTTCCATTGAAATACTACGTACTACTCATTGTCACGTTAATAATTAGTTTTGGTATTTACATGAAAATAATTGGGATAAATCCTTAACTTTCACGGAGCAAGTCGTTATAATATTGTACAAACGCATTTAAATAAATACAACAATTATGTTAGCTTATTATTTGACCGTTTCCAAAACTTTTATGTGATAAAAATATCTAAAGATACACATTAGCTTTTTGTACTAAAATCAAATATACAATATAAATTATACGAGTAATTTTGATAATTTACTCATAAGCATTCG
The DNA here is from genome assembly GCA_038098605.1 of Gryllus longicercus. NCBI lineage: Eukaryota > Metazoa > Arthropoda > Insecta > Orthoptera > Gryllidae > Gryllus > Gryllus longicercus. The sequence goes on along the minus strand of JAZDUA010000605.1, from coordinate 586,253 downwards.
AATACAATAAAGCGAGTTTTTGTATACAGTTTGGGCACTCCAATCCAAATCGTTTGTCACATAAATTTGCGTTTGAACCAGTCCGACATTTTATTTATATCACCCAAGAAAGCCATTTTAAGAATTAAATCAATGTCGAGGGGACTTATATTGACTTCAAAAATTTAAAGTTACGAAACTTTATCTCGCCATAGTTTTAAGACAGCCAAGTTACGTTGGAACCCAGAAACCGGCATTACTTGTAATCTGCTGTAGTATGGTTCACATAAATCAGGACAAATTTCATTCCACAAAACTGCAACATCTATCGACTCGTAAACGTTACTGTATACTCAGGAGAATATTAAAACAAAATTAATAACAATTTTTTTCTCTGAACTTTCCTTTTTGCTGTAGGCCTTTTTGTTTCGGGAGTGTCAACAACCCGTTGAGACCTCTCCCCACGAAGCCCTCTTTACGAATTAACGAGTAACGCGCTATTTTGGGAACCTCGGGGAATTTTTTGCTTAAAGAACTTGTTGTGTTGGTCCCTAGCGGCAAGCACTCGCGAGTCATTTCACCGCATGTTTGAAGTTGAAATGTAAAATTTTTACGGCTTCCGTAAAACGCCTCTGGACGTGAATTTGTCTCGCGCGGCGAATGTTAAAAAAAAAATGAAATGTTGAGTGCAAAAATAGACCAGCCATAATAATAGCAGCACGCGGCTAACAAACTGTTAATGAAAACATAGAACCGAACGTTATACAGATTACGATAAAACGTTAATTGGATTTCCCTCCCAAAACGCTAAGCGGATTCCCTATTCAACCACCGCAGCATTCCCATGCTACTGTACATTCTTGTTGTGTACGTTGCTTTATGATAAATATGTGTTTTCAAATATTTTTTTTTAATTTCCTCCCTGTGCTGTAATATTGGGAAGAAAAATATTGGAATCGCTTCAACAATATCACCTCACATTTTCGGTTGTAGAATCCTTCAAGTTTTTTTTAGTTTCAACTTCGCATACACGTCAAGATTATGATACCTATATATAAAGACCCGTGTGACACTTTCGAAATTTTCTGAAATAGTGTGCATACTGTTTGTGTACTTTATTTGCTTCGAAATTTCGAAAATTGAAAAAGTTGAAATATTTTTGGAACCTATTGAACAACAACAACAAATGTGCGTAGTTATTGATAAATCTTATTTTCATCGTGACGTTTTTAAAAAAAAAGTCTTAATTACTCAAATTAGGTACTTAAGGATACGTGGGAACTACCGTGATGTTAGCGTTCAAAAATAGGAACATATTAGTTCTGATAATGTGTTATGAACACATTACGTTTAATATAAAAAAAGCCGACACTATCAAATCACTTTAGTGATTGACATTCCTCTTTAAGTGATGACAACTTTCAGATGTACTCGTATGTAAGTCATCCTCAGACTCGGTGGCGCGAGGATTTATTGACGCGGAGCGATAGCTCTGGATTTGTCTAAGGAAAGTTATAGTGTTTCTGCCCTGTTTTCTTTATCAACCTGATTGAAATTATCACCCAAATGTGATTGATATCATTTCCGTGTTCAAAAATGCAATATGGCCACCATAATTGAACCGATATCTTCGTCTCAATCATCAGTATTGTATTAAGTCATCTAAGGGTAGAAATCATTATTTTTATTGGAATGAATAATCATTGAATCGTCGTGATCCATATCAACGTATGTTTTTTTTTAAAAAAAGTCAGGACGTGCCTAGCGATGTGTATGATGGCTAATAGTTGCTGCTAAAATTAAAAGGTTTTGTTGCGTAAAAAATTTACATTCACGAGTTTAGTTATGTAAATTACAAAAAGTATGTATTAGTGTTCACAACGGTATTTAATTATTAAAATTGACGTTACGGCTTGTTATTGATTAAGTTACTAGATATAATTTAAAAAATATTAACCTAGAGACATACTCTTAAAATACTCCCATTGCGCATATATCTTTCATTTCAGTGCTTATGTTCTTGTTGAGGGTAGCAGGAATTATGAGTTCAATGCGGGGGCACCCACGCACACAGCTTCGCCCCCGGGACTGCCTTCCATTTGCGGGCCCAGGCCGGCGCATCGTGGCCGAAGCGTGCCTTGCGTAATTAAGCCGGCTCCGCCTGGACCCTCGCCCTACGTCCCACGCCCTGAGTCCCGCCCCAGCCGCCTCCCGCCCCAGCCGCCTCCCGCCCCAGCCGCCTCCCGCCCCAGCCGTCTCCCACACCCAGCCGTCTCCCACCCCCAGCCGTCTCCCACCCCCAGCCGTCTCCCACCCCCAGCCGTCTCCCACCCCCAGCCGTCTTCCACCCCCAGCCGTCTCCCACCCCCAGCCGTCTCCCACCCCCAGCCGTCTCCCACCCCCAGCCCGCTCTCGCCCGCTCTGCTTGTGCCTTCACCAGCTTTTACTCAGCCAGCCCCCACCCGTCGCAGCCATCCTCCCCACCCACGTCGCCTCACCCTCCCCACCCACGTCTACCCTCGGTAACCAATGCTAATGCGCTGGCCGCGGACGCAGCTCCGGCGCCAAGCAGATACGGCCGGGCTCGCCCGCGCGGAACACGTCCTTGTCATTGCCCCTGCCCTTGTCCTTGCCCTTGTCCTTGCATTCGCCGTGAACAGACCTCCCACCCCTCCGAGTCAGCCGTCCGAGTGGCGCGTCCATCGTCACTGAGTCGTCGAACGACAATGCCCACTCCCTCAATCCTTCACTCTGCAATCTCACACCCCCTTCCCCTCCGCCTCTTCCTGCCGGGCCTTTGTTTTCGCCCGCATTCGCCGTTGCTCGTTTTGACTCTCACGTACCTCAAAGGAACGAGGACACCAAGTGGTATCGACCACGCCCACATGTAACCATCCGCTTTTCTTTTGTCGGCGCAGGCCGGAGTGAGGATGATTCAGAAACGTCCTTGAAGAACTGACATATTTTGTGATATAGGGGACTCGGATGATGAAGAAGACATGTTATACATTTGACTTAACATTAAGACGTTACGTTCGATCCCGCACCTCCATTATTAATTCAAATTATTAATATTATATTTTTATTTAGTTACCCGTTTCTATTTCTTTTACAGCATTACTAACAAATGAAATATTTCTAGGCGGTAAAGTCTCTTCGTGTAGGTCGTACATACATTAAAATTACAGATCAATAGAACCGACCCTACGAGGCTTCAGGATGTGAGTTTCCTTTCTGCGATCTTTAATTTGGAGATCACTCTGGAAATAATAGCACTGCAATAATTTTATGAACATTTAAAATAATTCGAAATTAGTAGGCATTACAATTTTATATTGCTCTAGAGATATTGCTCTTCTTTGCTGTCTCGTGATTACACAACTCGAGATTTTGCCTTCAGAATTGCTTCTTTGCTCGGCGCTAATGAGAAAATAAATACAGTAGTACAAAACCTAAATAATTATTCTTTGATAACATTTCCAATTACGTAGTTCATTTGTCTCTCCTTACGGCCATTTTTGAAATAAACTAAAAATTTAAAAATATTTTAGATTCCTTGAGATAGTGTTAAATAACCCATCTCATGTAATTAATTTCATTCCCTCATTTACCACGTTGAAAATATTCATTGATTCATTCCCAATCATACCATACATGGCCATTTTTATATTAATTACTCTTCGTTAGTACAAGTAACGTTTCTATGTATATTCTATGTTAAATTGTATAGAACAGAACTTCGTCTTCCTACTAGATTATGAGAATGTATTTTCCCTTTATTTGATGTCCCGGACAACCTTTTTGATTAACGGAAGATATAATTATTATATCACCATTCTTCACTTCGTTCAGCCAAAACATCGTACCGCCATCTTGCGTCCTTCTTGTCAAAGTCATAATTTCTGAAATTAATCTTAAATTATAATGAAATTAATCTTATATTCTGTTTAAAATTTTGCCTATTAACTCTCGCCCCCTTCACTATTCCAATACAAGCTTTAAACTCAATTTTAGAAAACTTTAAAACGTTATCCGCGCATCTTCATCAGAACTTTGATTACAGGTGCACATATCATTCTGCCCTGTTCACACTACCAGGTTCGCTTTCAATTATTTTTCCCATCCAGAAAGATTCATAAACGTGTTTTTTGTTCCGATTGTTTTGTAAAGCTATGTCCATTTGTCTACTTCTCTTTGTATATTTTGCCTTCTCATTTAGGATAGTGAATACGTTGTTTCTGCCAATTGCTGTTTGTATTTTACACATTTATTCTTCCTCCGGACGGACATCAATCAATTCGTGACCCATTTCTACAATACTGTCGCAAAATTTATTTTATTACACTCGCAATTGCCTTAACCCGACTCTTGATTTTAACGATAACAACCCTTTATCTGTTCAATTACGTAGTTCGTCTCTCCTTACGGCCATTTTTGAAATAAACTAAATATTTTATAAATATTTCCGATTCGTTGAGATAATCGTAAATAACCCATCTCAACTTGTTTAAACTAGTGAATGAATCGAAGAAGCTGGAACAGCAAGTGAGACTTCGATGTAAGAATGAAATATTTTGTAGATATCGAATGAAACTGTGTATGGTAAAGACAATTTCATATCAATTGTGTTATTTTTTCTATCGTAGATTTATGACAAGTTTTAAATATATAATTTTTGGTTCATTTGCAATAGACAATTCGGCAGTCATGTTTATTCCTACTGCTCCAGAGTTTTGTTTATTTTGCGGTATGTGCCTTTGACGGATCCGCAAAGTGCTCATTCCCAATCAATAAACGGCAAAGGGGAGTAGCTATACCCATTCATGATTGCTGAATAAAATATACTTTTGTTATTTTGGGAGGCATAGCCACGTGGCCTACGCAGCTGCCCCATGCTTGCTCTGCTGCTTCCGTCTTCCCCCTCCAGGCGCGCCGCACTCGGTCCACGGTCGTAATAGCAAAATCCGCCCCGTCAGCTGCCGACGGCACCCGAAAGCCAGCCCGAAGACGTTACGTAGACTTAACGAGATAGGGCTCCGCTAACTAAATGCGCATAGAGATCGGGGTACGAATTCCGCTGACGCCAGCACGTTAGGAGTTTCACCTTATTCTTACCATATGAAGTCGGTTATAAATAAAATCACACGAGACATCCAAGTGTTTGGTTTGGCAAAGGAGTTTGGGTCGAAATTTTTTGGCGACAAATTTATGCTCATAATATATTATTATTCATATCATAATAACCTTCATGTCAGTTGTCCTTATTACTTCTCTGACTTCACAATTATCACAGAGCAGTGGTGTCGAGTCAGTTGAAATGCATTATTTTCAGAAATAATTATGATCATACATGAGAACGAAATACATTGATTTTCTTTTGGTCACGAAAGACCACGGATTTGATATATTCTTTACAAAATCTCTAATATTGGCGCTTATTTGTGTGCTTCCGTTTTGAAGTATGCCGTAATCTATCCGTCAGCTGGTAGTCACACACCAGATAATCCATTGTAATTTCATTGTATTAATTTGAACTGTGTAAGCGCGTTTATGTTATATTTGTATAAATATTTTAAATAGTTTTTGTAAAATAACAATAACATACACAATAACACCGTGTCCCTTCTTTCATACATTTAAATAATAATGTTGGTGTTTAGACTGTTATAACGGGTTGTTATGTCATCAATGCATAAGAATTGTAACACTTCTAGAAATTCATTGTTTTTGAGGCAAGTAAAATCTTCGTTTATAAAATAGTACATTTATACAAAAAAAGCATTTCTTTAAATCAGTTACCTATACAACTGATGTATAGAGTAAAACATTTTACCTTCGTGTACAATATAAAAGGCTTCGCTCAGAATAAAACCGTTTTCCTGAGAAGAGAAGAGAAATGTTGCAATATGTTACTTGTCTTGTGCACTGACGTTGAGTGTTGTTATTTTAAAGCATCGTGTTGACGATCTGACTGGGATCAGAATGCATACAGACACACCACATCGGAGCAAATGCGCGCGGGTTTCAGTCCAGCGCTGTGCATGCCTGTTTGCCTCCTGTCTGTTCTTGCAAAGGAGCCTATATCATATGGCCAAAATAATATGAATCAATTGGCATTTTTTATAGCGAATTAATTCCGTATTCAGGCACCGATCACACACTTCAACAAAAAAATCCAGATAAATAGAATGGAAAAGGCTATGCATAGTCTGAGAATAGAGTATTATTATTTTTCACTCAGAATATTTTGTTTCCACAATTCCCTTGTTTTTAAGTCGTGACCACCATTTTGTCCTATGCACGACCTTTCTCAATTGGACTGCACAGTGAACTCGTAAGGAACATTTTAAGAAGCTCGAGAAACCCTTCCACCCAGTGATCAAACACTCACTTTGGTACGCACACCTATTCACTTTGCGCCTTACACATCAGACCCTCTTCGGTTCCATTCCTTGCTACAGAGGATGGAATGATGCCCTTAGATGCATCTCTGCAGTTACTCCTAAATTACCGACTCTCAAATTACGATGACTTTTTGGAGCACCTTACCCGTAGACTCACTTCCATCTGATTCCTTCTTAAACAAAGTAATCCTTAGGTGCATTTTTGCAGTTACTCCTAATTTACCGATTAGGGAAAGACGATGAATAATTTTGCCAACTTAGTAAACGATTCTTAAAGCTATTGAATGCTACAATGGAACAAACGCATTAAAAAAACACTCTCTCCTTCGGTGAAATTCTACCCCAAGCTCTTTCCTGGTCATTGACATTTTCTTGGATATTAGAGTAATTGCGTTCATTGACTGAATTCATCTTAAAGTTGATAAGATTGTTCATAATATTCGGCTAGAAAGAGACGTTATTTTGCGGTTTTTGGTAACCGAATTCTCCCTCCGCGTAGCGAGTGCGCGCCTCCGCCGCCCTCGAGGGCCGGCCTCCCGCCCGCGCGCGCGCGCTCTGCCGTGAAATAACCGAGCGAGCGGGCGGGCTGCGCGGCAGTCGCATCGAGAATACGCGGGCTGCGCGGGTTTGCTTTATCAAAGCGAAAGCGCTAAAACCCCCTTTGCTGAATAAATGAGTTCCTTCTGCGCTTTTAGGCAGGTAGCGGGGCTCTTGGCTCTGCCAATTATGGAAGTAATGTAAAATGTGTTTCGGGTTAATAGTACTTTTGCAACCCTTTTGCATGAGGAATTTCTTTCCGCCTTCAAGTGCAGACTAGTTTCCTACCACTGAGATATCATGTTTATTTTGACGTAATTCTGAAGAGAGTTTTTTTTGTGTCACTTGAATATAAAAGTTGGTAGGTAGACCTATTGTCTGGTTGTTCTGTACATTTTGAAATCACGTGTGAATTACAAGATATATATTTCCTGTGAAAATATATTTATAAAGTTTGTATATACCGAAATAAATAGGTGTAGACAAGTGTTGCGACGTTTTCTTCCATGCACTTTAGCAATAATTGTATTGCGTTTCTATTTTTTTGGCCGTTCTCGTAAAATCCAGGTGCGTCGAATTTGAACCATTAATTCAAAATCATCAATAGAAAGTTCATTACTTGCATTTCGTGTGTTTGTGTGTATGTGTGTGTGTGCGCGCGCTTTCGTACAACTAAAGTTTAATTTCTCATATTGCGAAGAGGATCCCGCCCTTAAGATCCTGTTGGATTTCTGTACAACTTTGAATGCATTACCTTATAGCAGGACTGCCGTCAGGCATTACTTGTGCTTAGCAGAGAACCTGTTGGTTTTAATGTCCTTATGTAAAAGGTATTACGCAGGTATTTACCTATGTACGTGCAATCTTTCAGCGTTGCCTCGTTTTACTTGCAGCTATTCATATCTCCCTTAGGCTCCGAGGTCATATCTACATCCCAGTGGTCCTGAGAGAAATAGTAATTTCTAGAAATCTCCCCTCAGAGATGGGGAAAGAAATTACGTTTTGGGGAAACCAGTTGAAAAATAAATACTGTATACAATTTCGGTTCTTGCGAGAGAAAACATTAGATGTAGAATCTGATATAGAAAGTTGAAATAAATTTGTACAGTACAACAGTCAAGCGAGTAAAAATGTATGTTAATAGAAGATGCATGTTCTAACGGATCTTCGTATGAACAGGCTCTGAACCGTCTCTTGAGCAGTCATAGCTCAAACGTTTTTTCAGAGGGGCTTGGATAATTGATTTGTTAATTATTTTTTCTTTTCGGCCGTGACAACTGTAGTCAGTCATTAGTCCCCTGCAGATTTTGTTATAATCCGGGAATGATTAAATTGTTTACCAGGCGGAGACGCCGTGGTCTGGTTGGACACACTTTCAGATGTTTCGTCTCCATCTGACGGAGCCATAATCTGCGGCCGTGGGTATGCTCGGAGATCTTTTCTGATGGGTTGATGGCTGAACACTAGACATCATTTAAAACAACTACTTCAGGCCAATAAACTAAGGAATTACAATTTCGGTAGTTGGAAATTGTAAAACGGGCTACATACTTCCATGTAATGGAACTTGCATCTGTAACCTCGTGGCTAAACGTAAATTAATGTGTTTTGCTTGTAGTGATCATAGGCGCCAAGAAGGGGAGTGGGTCTGGGGCAACTTTCTCAGGACCCGACGTAATTAGGTCCCCGAATTTATTGTCCAGTCAATTTAACTGCAATGAATTTACTTCTAATTCGAATTAACCGCTATAAATGATGTCGTAGGCTTCCGCGGCCAGAGTCATGATCTAGATTGTTCGGGTGACGCCGCGTCGAGGACTGGGCACCTCAGTCTTCGACACGGCGACATCCAAACAGCCTAGATATTAACAGCTATAAGTTATTTCTGTTGCAGCAATGAATTCTGTTTAGGCGTCCAAATGAAGGCGGAAGTTTTGTTCGAAATACAAAGTTTACGACGATCTACTGCCCCAGGCCTGACCTTTTCTCTAGGCACTCCTGATTAGCGCCCCTAGCGATTAGGTAAGGTATTATTTCGGTAAATAATATATCACATGAATCGATATCTAGCAAAAGAGTTGGACATCATTTCTTGAAATGTTAAATAATTTTGGAATACGTTCGAAATACGCAGCAGCTATGTGGTGAATTTCGCTATCTTGATTCAGAAGAATGGCGGAGATGAAAGCAAGAACACGACAAAATGAAAGGGAAGGGCCCTTTTACGCGCTATAAACGTCTTCTCGGAACACTGTCAACCACTCAACCTCGACATTCCGTGGGTGGCCCCTTGGACGACCTTGGGCAGGCCGTGGGAGGGATGCGAGGGCGCAAGATGTGGCAACACGGCAAGCCGGCCAAGATTGCGGCGAGGACGAAGACGGGATGGAGGTATTTTGAAGAGAATGAAAGGACATCCTTGAAATAACGTGTCTTAAAAATGAGAAATTCAAATGTAATTTCTACCAGCATCATATATGAAAGCTGAGATACGTTGAATAAACTTCTCCATAGTTTAAAAGTACATTACATGAAGAATGTTGGAATAAATTTGCGTATTGAAAGTATGCATTTGTAATGTTTAGATGATAACTTGACGAGTGGAACGTAAAGGCAGGGTCGAATGACGAGAGTATTGTTAAGGTGTCAAGAGGATGATGGTGTGGCAAGATGACGAAGTGAAGTTCTGGTATGGTGATAGAGAAAGTACTGACAGCAAGTCAGAGTGGTGAGTACTGGGATGGCGATAGTTTGAAGATGGCACCATGAAGGATAGTGATATGAAATGGTGGTGGTATGTCACAGTGTCAAAGGGGTGACGACAATGTCGCAATATTATGAACTGACGTACTGTTGTTCTGACGGAATAAAATCTATCAGAGTGACAGTAGGGCAGGGCAGAGTCGCAAGGCCGGGCGGCGTGGTAATTGATGTTGGGGAGGCAGGGTGGCTGATTGATTCCGAGCGCATCAACTGCTAAGGTCATTAGTCCCGTCAGCGTAGTGCATGATTTATTACTGGGATTGGCGTTGATCTCCCCCCTTGGGATGGAGAGATCCAACGCCAACCTTCCGTCGGGTAGCGGGCTTTTAACCTATCAGCCATCTCTCACCAGTGGGGCAGCGCCCCAGCCAGTAGGAGCTCTAAGCTCTCAACCGGTCTCCTGGCCTGTGTGGTAGTGTTGTTAATGTTCGTGTGTGTTAGTAAGGGGTGGAGGAAACGACAAGGGAGGAGAAGAGAAGATTGTGCGCGGTCCCTGACGCGTTTGTTAGAGTACTCCTCCGGCATTCGCCTGGTATTCGCCTGGTAACCAGGGAAAACTACCAATTAGAGCACCCGTCCACTATACTTCTCCTCCTGATAGAGACGGAACACCATCCAGGTATCTAGCGAGCGACAAAAATTGAGGCATCGACGAGAGTCGAACCCTAAGACCTTCCGGTCAAACGCACCGCAGTGACGTCAGTTGATGTCCTGAACCAGCTCTCCCGGTCGGCAGGGCGAGTGTGCGCCGGAACTGCGTTTGAATCCGTGAGTAACGTCCGAGCCAGAGCGGTGGCCTTGGGAACTGCCGCGGGGCGCTCTTTAATTCACTCGGAAAGAGGCCTCGTCCTCCTCCTCACATATACACACACATACACACACACATGCCCCGGGCAGCACAATGCGCACGACAGCAGCTGAATGTCGTTTCTGACGCACGCCTTCCGCCCCGCCCACACCCCTCTGCGCGTACGACAGATCGGGAGACCTAACAGTGTCTTGTAATTCTCGCGGGCTTGTCTCGTCTCTGGTGAAATTGGATTTAGGGGTAGTTAACCGGTTAACGCAAACCATGTGCACTGCAGATGGAATAATTGAATATTGTAGGAAGCGGTGTAGGATTTTTGATGTTCCAATAAACACAATTCTCAGGCGTAGTTATATTGTAAAAGTTTAATGACACTAAAAGACGTTGTTAAACACGTTGTTGGAACTGAGAGGTTGCCTGATATTTCTATGAATATAACCTGCTGACGCCTAGCGTTTTTATTTGAAGAGGACCCTTTCTGGTGAAATCAATTTAACTTCTTTTGCACTAATTTGTAAATGTTGTTTTCTTCAATAGACTGTAATATTTGTTCAATTTTCGTCAGAATAAATGTTTTTTTAAAATAACTTATATCTGATAAATAATCTTTTATGTATTATAAATCACCTTTGAAACAGGCTTCAATGGTTTGCGTCGAAAAATTGCATGGTAACGTATACTATTAAAATATTCTCAATTTTTGCGGGAAGCAACATGCGAGGCAGATGAAATTATAATGTACTCTATATGCACTTAAATATTTGATAACACCCGGTTGCTTTTTAATTGCCGTCTAAATAATAACCAGCAGGAGCATTTGCAACTTGTTAATGGAATGCGTGGCATAGCCACTTCATCAATTTTAATTATAACCGTTTGCGGTTTAGACGCATCGACGCTTCGGTTGGCTGATATGTTATTCACGCAATCTCCTCCCTCAAATTGCGCATTCGGCAGAGGTTTGGTTTCAGCACAAATGAAGAAAATCAATAATTAATTAGCACGTGATAGTTTATAAAAGGGTTCTACGTTCTCACCATAATAATTACATGACGGTAGTTATAATAACGAAATATATAATAAATAAATATAAAGACGAAATAATCTCACTGGTCTAAAATATATTTATTTATACGCGTAGGACAGACTTGCGTCATAGCATTCATTCATATGTTTCAAAGGTTTTATTGTTGCGCTGTGAGTTTGCCATGGTTTTTTTATCTTAACTACGCAACTTCAAAATTATTTTTTATATTCTTGCTATACTACTAACTTACTTGCAATACTAACTTAGAAAAATGTAGTATTATAATGCAGCGGTAAATATCGGCAATTTTTCAACAAACACACCTGTATTGTGGGGTTCTCGAGTAAAAATGTGGATCAATAGTTTTCCTAAATTTAGTAAATTACTTTAACACATTGGGTTGTCAGATTCCAAGTTTCTATTAGTCCTCAGTACCGGAAAATTAGTTGACGGCAAAACGTCTGTCTCAGATCAACGCTAGCGTTCAGATGATTTTCACCAGAATTGCTATTCCACCAATGATCTGGTACATCTCGATGACCCGTGATTTTGAAACGGTTATTTCAATTTTGAGACTACTTTATATGGAGCTTCAACCGTTTCAAAATTTTTTCAAAATCGCACCAATTTTTTATAAAAAATATTCTTGGTTGTAATAAATAACGCTTCAATATGATGTAGCTCTTAGATTCGTTTCATTACTGAATTTCGAAAATTGCAAAGTTCAACCTTTTTTCCGACATCTTCCAACAACAACCATTTTGAAGATAGAGATTTTTCTGAATAAAATCTTCAAAAGCAGATCTTTAAATAAAGCCATATCCATTTCTTTCAAAATGTAAGTTGTTTTCATGTATTTTTGTGAAATATAAAAAAATATTTTAAACAATTATTTTTCCAAGAGAGGCTTTACATTGTTTTCTTAATTATTATCCTACCGATCGAGAAAAACTCTTAAAAATTGCACAGGTTTATTTTTAAAAACTCGTTTTCAAAAAGTAAAAAAATATAATTTCAAAAGTACAGTATTGATGATAGATATTGTTTTCATAATCAAATCTGTTCTAAAAGGTAGGTTTTTGAATAATGTCGTGTACAATTTTTTAAAACAAACAACTTCTGCAATTTTTTCTGGACTAAAGCCAAGTTTTATAAAACGGTTTCACATTTTTCTTTAATATTTTCTCGATTAGAGTAAGCGGTGATTAAAAAATGAGATTTCTTTTCTTTTTTGCTGAACTCCCAGCATTTTCAAATATTTTAAGTCACAAATAATGCTAGATAGTGTGGTTTGTTGTAACACCAATAATTTCATATTACTGTACTGTTGATATAACAGCATTTAACATCCAGAGACGAAACACACTTCAAATAGCCAGTATCTGCTAATGATATTATTGATCGCAGTCTGTTACGGAAAATTTCTTTTTATGTCGCTCTGAGTTCCTCACAAACACTCTCGCGCTCTCTTTCACTCACGCTCCTTCTATTTTCACTCTTACAGATACATGCGTACCACCATACACACTGTCAAAAATCCTAAAGCTCCAATTCTTGAAAATAAGGACTAAAAGGAAGAAGAAATGTTAGTTTTGGCGCCTGTTTCGCCCTGGGGTCTTTTTGCCAGCCAGACGAATGTTTTTCGAGGAGACGAAAGTCCCCCCCCTTCCCGCTCCGCATTTGTTTTCTTTTTTTCTTTTCTCAACTTTCCCCCCGCCAGTAACCCGGCGAGGCGGGAGTTTATTTTCTTGTTGGGGTACAACATACGCCGCAGCTCTACTGCTTATGCGGCAAAGAAGGGGGCAGCACTTACTTACTAACTTATTTCTAACTTAACCTATGGATGAAGCCGGCACTTTGGCCGGCAACCTAAGATTAACACAAGACTGTATTCTTCTTCAGGCGTATTAGTTTTAGTTTTCTTGGGTATTTTTTTTTTCATTCACACGCACATTCACACTAGATTATATGTTCACTTGACACACGCACTTTCACACGACACTATATACATCCTAAACACTATTTACACTATGTGCGCCACGGCGCCGACTTTGCTCCAAGCGTCCGTGGCGGCTAGACACAATGTGCCCTGGCAATTGTAACGGGCGGAGCCTCACTCGTCCCGCTGGGAGCCTCACGTCGCTGCTCGCAGAGTTCTGCGAGAAGCTGCGGCGGTAGCGCCCGGAACGTGGAGGCCACTTGCTTGGGCCCTCTCGGCGCAAAATACGTCCGGTGGACCTCACAGTTCACTGCCCGGCCGGTTTCGCGCAAGAGCCGAGGAGCTTTCGGGCCCAGCGCCCGCGTGAGCGCCGTGTGTGCCCTCCGGCGGATCTCCTCCGGCAGCTGACGACTCACGCCCAAGGCCCCGTAGGTTACACTGTTCCTATGGTGGCAGTTAGGAGGAGGAGGAGGAGGAGGAGGGAGATGCGGCCGCGTGGCGGTCCGCACCGCTCGGTTCTCGGCCGCCCAAATCGGGCGTAGGGTCGAGACCGGCGCTGCCGCAAAGGTTTCGCAAGCATATGTCCATAAACTTCGTATGCAGGCGGTGAAAAGGAGACGCTTCTGCGAGAGAGATAGGTCCGGGGAGCTAAGGAGGGGACGTAAGAGGGAGGTCCTCGCAAGAATTTTGTGGCGAAGGTCCTTGGCGTGCTCGTGCCAATAGAGGCCACGATCTAGAGTCACGCCAAGGTACCTCGCGCATGGGGACCAAGGAAGATGCGCGCCGGCAAGCAACACCGTTTCCTCGGGGTCTGCCCTCTGACGGGTGAAGTTAACGGCCACGCATTTTTCAAGGTTTAGGGTCAGGCGTTTCTGGCGTAGCCAGGTGGGAAAGGCGGCGAGGCATTCATTCAGGTATCTCACTGCTTGCCTGCTGTTCGCCGATTTCGCGTAATACGCAAAGTCGTCCGCGAACATCAGGAGCTCGCAACGCTGAATTCCCGTTCTCCTTTCTGCTACCAGAGGCGCATCATTGACGTACAAGCCGAAGAGGGTGGGGGAGAGCACGCGTCCCTGTGGAACTCCCACCTCGGCGCGTCTTAGGGACGATTGTACGCCGTTAACTCGCACTCTGAACGTTCTCTCTGTGAGAAAACTACCGATCAGCCTGGTGTAGCAGCCGCTCCGCATCTCGCAACGAGCTCTCGGGCCACTCCGCCCCTGGAAGACCGTCCGGCAGGCGCGCGCGACATTGCATTTCGAGGCGGAAGGTCACGCAATTACATGTGGGGATGCGCGACGCTCCTTTATTCTTTCAGATCCTGCTTTTTATGGATTCAGCGCTCTTCTCTTTAATCATCTAAGTAGCTCGCGGGCTTCACGCGACTCCTGAGTTTATGAGCACGGGAAACGCTGACGAAGAACATCGTCCTAACTCGTAGAATACTTGGGAATATCGGAAATAGGACGTCGCCCATCTAGAATAATGTGTGTTTTTGACTTCAGTGTTCATTTTATTTCGTCTTTCTACACTGTAATATATACATAACGCAAACAAAGAGGTGAACGAAAAACCACTTTTAACATTGTTTTAATTGCTGGTTTTTGTTGAAGAGTTTTAAGTCTACTGTTAGTTCGGAAAATTCGAAGAAAATGAGTTATAACGGAAGGTGGCGTATGTGTGATTCTGTTCGGAGAAAGGGTAATTCTTATTTCTATGTTTTTTTCTTATAAGGATGTTTTATTACAAAAAAAACTCACAATCGTTATCTCTCTCCAAGAATGGTCTGTGTCGGTTATAAAACTCTGCTTTTTTATCTCGGTTTATAAACATTACGTACGTTATTTGTTAAATGTCGGTCTAACGAGGGTAATAAACATTTTATAGCGGCGTTCCTATGATTACTTTCGATTTGGCCATCACCTTTTTGGGCGATTGTGATATTTTTTAAGTTCTTCTGCGCATACATTTTTGTAAATGTATTCTTCGCTTTTTCTTTTTGACAATGTAGAGTTCGTGTATTGAACTTCAAAACATTAAATGCATACGTAAGTGCTCAAATAAATCAGTATTCTACATTCACAACATGTCAAAAGTTTCCATCAGTTGCAATTTTTCTGTCTATCAGGGTCTATCAGGGAACCCAAAATAGTTAACAAGAATGACCACTGATCTGTAACTATAGTCAAAAAAGATATTAACATATTTGGAAGATTAGTGAACACATTGTTCTTGTTATTTGTTGACAGACAAAATTTAGAACGAAGTTTTCACACCGTGTCTCATGCTAACATAAAAGTATTCAAAAAACAAATTGATATTTCACGTGACTTACAAGTAACTTCTCACTTGAAGAATATTCTCCATGCATATTTTATTTATCACGAAAGTAGAATAATAATGAACGAAACTAGTTGTTCTTATACAAAACTGCAGTGTAACATTAAATTTACCTAGAATCCAAAATACAATAAAATAAAAGTTAAAAGATGTAGTCAGATGTAGAGTCACTCGAAATATATTTTATGAATAAATCATGAAGTACTGTAAAAACTAATATTTTATATATATATATATATATATATATATATATATATATGAATAAAATATTAGTTTTTATTATATATTAATAAAAATATAATTATTATATATGTAATATATATAATTAAATATTAGTTTATATATATCAAATAAAAATGCATTACTTTTCTTCCGCAAGTCTGATTTCGGAATATTTCTAGAAGAGTCTGTTTTTGTGAAGATAACTAGGAACGGGTTGAAAGGAAAAAAAGGTGGTTTGTTAGCCTAACATGACCTTCCTACATCGACACGAGTACTGTTTTTCTGACGATTGATTCTCCTTTTTTTGGCCGACTTCCTCAATTCTTTTTTAGAGCTTCTCTTGTGTTTGTTTTCTCTTTGTCTGCACTTAAAATGGATTTTCTCTGCGAAGAATTTTTATCGGCTGCTCCTCCGTTGGATTGAGTTATGGACTCCCCTGAAGCAGATGCGTCTGAAATTGAGTTTTCCATTCTCACCCTTGTTTACTTCTCTTTCTGCCATCTCTCTCTTTCTGACTTCTGTCTCTTTCTGCTTTGACCTTGCTTGCAACCGAATGTTCTAGCTCGGAGGAATCGCCGTTTCCTTTGCAGCATCTTTGACTGGGAAGTCCTAGGGTTCGACGTCTAGGATTTAAGACCCTAGCTCAAAATTGGTTAGAGTCCAACCACTAAATGGAAGAGAATTCTAGTTGCCGATATATTAGATTGGGAGTTTTACCTAGTTTCGTGGATCAGTACCAGGCGTAAGTACGAAGCAATAATCTAACAAACGGACCAAGACCTAGCGTGGTATTTTGCATCATTTGCTTGCCCCTCCTCCGTTTTACACTCACGGCTACATCTCCTCGGCACTACACTTCTACTCACGTCGAGAGCTTAGGGTTTCTGGGGCGTTACTCCGCTGGAAGGGAAGGAAGAAAGCCTCGCAAGCACAAACACTCGAGAGGGGTAGGAACAACATCTCTCTGGACATAAAATACACTGCATTTATTAGACTAATGACGAAAATAGTTTACGGACCCGGAATCAATCTCACTCATTCCTCCTTGGTTACAGTTCTTTCAGTTTATACTATGTGTAAGATAGATATCAAATATCATTCTTTATTTCTTAATACACTCATTGGTTTCTGCCATCGACGTCCAATGTGTTTAGAATTTTATTACGCGATTTCATTGTACATTTTTCACAGGTATTAACGTTCCCTTTGATGAATTAGATAAAAGTAATATATCACTGTGTTAAAATAAATTAATTGGTATAAATTTAATAAGAGTGTATTCTTTTCAAATAATGATTTCGATGACACATTCTGCTTCTATTAACTACGCACGTAATACCTAGCTTAAAGAAAGTATAATTAAGACAAATTTCTTATTTCATTTACACGCATTATGCAAAACACAATTTGAGCAAATATATCAGTGTAAGAGTATTTCGCATATTTATAGCTTCCGTTTTATTTCAACAGTAAAAAAACAAACAAGAATCCAATTCACATTCTAAATGTTCATGTAAAAGTATCTATTTTCGACTTTTATACGCCACAGTTCCCGAACCTAACGTCCTCAGCATGATAGACGTTTCTTTCCTTTTGTGGTAGGTCAGCAGTTGCTCAAAGTGCAGAATGCAAATGCTAGACATCCCGGATGTCCCTTTACGTCGGGCCGCCCACCCGGCGCCTGTTGATAAGGCGTCTGCGCTTGCGTGGGCTGCGGGCCACCGTCCGCTTGCCGGTCAAGGCCGGCACTTGACCCCGCCCCCGGACGCAGCGAAGGCCGCGCCTCGGGCGTGAAGGCCGTCGCCGGCCACGCCCCCGCCCCCGCGTGTGCGACCCACTCCCTGCCCGGTGCGATTGATGGCGCCGCCGCCGTCTCGCCTCTCCGCCATTCGTCCGCGCCGTCCGCGCGCCCCTTCCACACGTCCCCTCCCCTCAGACTCGCAATTCACGGCGGGCCGTCTTTTTCCCCAAAGCAAATGTTCGCCGCGCCCTCCTCTCCACGTCCTTCTTGCCATTCCATCCCTGCCACCCACGTCCAACCATTCCCTCTCTACCATTATTTCTCCGCTATTCCTTCCCCGTCGTTTCATCCCAACTATTCCCTCCCCGCCATTCCTTCCTCGCCTTTCCCTCCACGTCAATCCATTCCCTCCATTCCCCGCCATTCCATTTCTGTCATTCCCTCCTCGCCATTCCCTCCCCGCCCTTTCATTCCTGCCATTCCCTGTCCGTCATTCCGTCTTTGCCACTTCCTTTCCTCACTATGTCCTCCACACCAAGCGTTCTCCGCCACACTGACCCTTCCACACACTCCCCGCCGTCCCTTCCCCGTCACTCCCCCGATCCGCATCCCCGTTGCGCCTCTCGCTCGACATACCCGGACACGTTTCTACCACGCACCTCTGCCAATGTAGCCTGGCCACTCCTTTGTAACACTCTCCTCACAACCTCCTCATCCTTCTCCACCTCCCCTCCCTTCTCATGCCGTCACGGATTTCTGGATATTTCCCTGTTCTTCTGGCTTCCCTGCCATTCCATTCCACTACAAACTCTTGCCTCGCGCCTTCCCTCCCAGTTCCTCGAGTTTTGCAACATCTTTCCCGTCCCTCTCCTCACCCCTCTGGCAACGTCTTATCATGCAACATTTATGCCCGTTGCGGCCGCACCGTCTGCCTTTCCTCACCCGCGCTAATCGACTGCCCGCCCCCGCCCGGGACTCGACCCGTCTTCTCCTCCGCTTCCGCCGCTGTCTCTCTCTTCCCCTTCCGCATCGCCCCCATCGTTGTCTACGCTCCCACTACCCCCTCCGCCGCCGTCTCAGCCTCATCTGCCGCTGGCGCTGGCGGGGCCATCGTCGCCCGAGGCGCGAAGATCGGCGCCATCGCTATCGCCCTCGCCCCCGCCCTCGCCCATCGCCTGGAGCGTCAAGGCCGCGGGGGCCTACGCCAGCGCCCACCGTAACTCTTGTGGGCGTCGCCGCGGTCGCCACCGCCGCCGCCGCCGCCGCCTTCGCCTCAATCGATATTTCCGCCGCCTCAGTCCCAGTACCGCTCCCGGCCCCACCCCTGCCGCCGCCCCGCCCTCGCCCCGCCCTCGACCCCGCCCCCGCCCTCGCCGTCCCCGCCTCCACCCCTGCCGCCGCCCACGCCTCCACCCTTGCCGCCGCCCGCCGTCACGGCGTCAAGGCGCCGCCGTGTGTTGGCTTCCGGGTAGGCGCCTCCGGGCGACCGCAAGAACTCGGCCGAACAGCGCAAATAGGTGGGCGCGTGACTAAGGAAGCTCGCACTTGCCAAAGAGGCAATCAGGTCGGATCCATTTTGAATTACAATGAGGCAGTCAAAACATCCAAAATTTCATTTCACGGTGGAAGCGTTGGCACGGACTAGGAAGTACACAATTGAAAAGGAAGTATATGGGGTCGGACAATTTTTTAAGTAGAAAAAGGAAAAACTACAAAAAATGTCAGTTACGAAATGCACGCGGTGGTTCGTTCAAATGCGCACACATTAGCTAAGTGTGTGAATCGATTTAGTCCACTGTGGATTAAAATGAGATTCATTGTGATACTTGAAAAAGACAAAATGCACGATGGATGTTGAGGCGGGGTCAATAAAGCATTCTTTAAACGGTTTACAACCATTTATTAATTAATTTTGAGTCTGCGACATTTCGAAACAACCAAAATTGCAACATTGCGGGTCACAGTCGCCAATTAAGAACTCACGTACGAAAATTGTGAATAGGACCGTGAATTGACACGATTTTGGCGCATAAAGTTAACTAGCTACAGATACTGTAAAACAGTCATCCCAAATCGAACTACGTATTAGTAATTAGAACTTCGGATAAGCCACATAGTATCAAGTTATTTAATTTGTATGTGTAATAATTACCTATTACATATAGTAATTAGATCTTATCGCTGAAGCTCCTTCAATATTTCCACACACATCATACATTGCAATAGACCAAGTATAATTGCTATTATCTATATTTATTCTTATACTATTACGAAGAGAATGATGTTTTGTGATGACCTGTAGTTAGGGGGAAATGAAATTGTGTGTTTTGAACAAACATAAAACATAAAGTTTTGGTGTTGATTAGTTTTTTTACGAGTGATTTTCTTCCATTTAAGTTAATAATAATTAACCCACTTATTTCATAATAGACATTATAAATATAAAATGTATAATGAGAACTATAATTGTCAATTTTATTACTATCTTTGCCATTAGTTATTAGAGAACGCCCAAATTGTTGAAATATGTTTTAATTCACATGATCAACTTCAAAAGTTACTATTTCAATAAAAATGAATTCTGTAGATTAAAAATTGAAACATTTTTCCTGCCTTACAAAGAACCTGCTTGAGTAAATTAATACACAAGATATCTACAATCCATCATATCACGTTCTAAAAAAATTCTATCGAACGCTACCAACGATGTTAAAAGTGCGTACAATAAACATGAACACATACCGTGTCCTCCGAAATTGCTTATTTTAAAGTTCCTTGTCTGGTCCGCGCAATGGAGAGAGCAGTTCTGTTGGGTATTAACTATTTGTTGTAGTCTAGGCACCACCTACTACGATTTTTTTCTTATCAGTATTTGTTTCAACATACTTCAACCATAGACCATTCCCTCGCTAATGGTTACTTAAGTGTTCCTCCTATCTTATTTCACTTTGGAAGGTTATTTCACACCCTCACTGTTCAATGTTTTGTTCACAGAAACTTAATACTTCGCGTGCATTCGCTCTGTCGCACGTAATGATGCCGGTGAACTACTGGAAGTAACTTATCCTCCCACGTAAGTCTGCTTTAGTCGGCTTTAATTGCCCATTATGCAGTAAAGGTGGACGACCACAGTGTCTCCTTTCCTGAGGTCATTAAGGAAATGTAAATGGAGAATAACTTTTTAAAGAAAAATATTCATCAAAGAAAGTGCACTATAAACCTTAAGAAAAAAACAGTGATATCGGAAACGAGTTCAGGAATACAATGTGAGAAATACTTACAGCAGTGGTTTAAAATATTTCGAAATAATCTTCAAAGAGTTATGTTTGATCGAGTGCGTGACGTATTTTATCACTTTATATTCGACAGCATTCAAATATTATTTAATACGAATTATATTAGTACATTGAACTCATTACTTTAAAATGATTTTCTGTGTATCTAATTTATGTGGCAGTTGAATCTACGAAGAAACTTGTAACAAGACTATAAATCTATAGATACATTTCATGCCACTATTGGTCATGTGATACTGGTGGCAGGAAAAAGGGTCTTAGATACGAAATACAAAAGAACACGTCCTAAAATCCTACCTTTCGCACGTACCTATTTAACTATTGCGATAACTACAAGTAGTCTACGAATGTTCGAATATTTACACATACAATTGATTCATAGTTGCAGAATAATTTGCTTTGCAAGTACGCCAAATTTAAATAATTTATGTTAAATTAGTTGGCATCGATAACCACGCTGTTTTCATGCGTCATTCATACCTGTAGATTCACCTCTTTCTACCATCCTTTACACCGTGGCAGGCAGCAACTCATCGCCACTGTGAACCCTACCCAGGAAAGTAGATATCATCATTGGATACTGACGACATTAATTACTTCCGGCGTCCACAAAGGAGTATAAAATTAAAGGTAATAAGAAAACGTAGTAATAAGGAGCCCAATTTTCGATGAAAATTGAAGTATCACAGAGTTCCCAAGGGAAGACAAAATATAAATTAGCCCCTAAATCAAGAGACAATGCTTCTGGTAGTGCGCCACCAGTTCGTCGACCCATCGCGTACACAACGTTGTGCGTAAATGGGCTGCATTTCCAATCGTGTTCCTTTCTGACATTGGACACATTGTTTGTTAATTGGGCACATTGTTTGTCAGCTCGGTCCCTTAGGAATGTTTTGGAAGACGCAACAATCAATACACGACAATAGGGGAGTTGACGCGTCGACGTCAGAGTGATGAAAGCGGCGGCGGCGGCGAAAGTGGTGGCAAAGGCGGTGGTAAAGATGGTGACGAAGGCGGTGACGAAGACGAAGGCGAAGGTGGTGACGAAGACGCAGGTGGTGACGAAGACGCAGGCGGTGACGAAGACGCAGGCGGTGACGAAGACGCAGGCGGTGACGAAGACGCAGGCGGTGGCGAAGACGCAGGCGGTGACGAAGGCGAAGGCGGTGACGAAGGCGAAGGCGGTGACGAAGGCGAAGGTGGTGACGAAGGCGAAGGCGGTGACGAAGGCGTTGACGAAGACGCAGGCGGTGACGAAGACGCAGGCGGTGACGAAGACGCAGGCGGTGACGAAGACGCAGGCGGTGAAGAAGACGCAGGCGGTGACGAAGGCGAAGGCGGTGACGAAGGCGAAGGCGGTAACGAAGGCGGCGACGAAGGCGAAGGCGGTGACGAAGACGAAGGCGGTAACGAAGGCGAAGGCGGTGATGAAGGCGAAGGCGGTGACGAAGACGAAGGCGGTGACGAAGGCGAAGTCGTAGACGATGGTGGAGGCAGTGGAAATGATTGCCGCGGCAGATACGCGTGACGTTGGCCCCGCTCTCGAACTCCTTCGTTTGTTCGGTCGCGCATTTAGCGAATGACGCATGTCTGCTCTCAACTTCCTAGCGAAGTTCGTCTTGCATATTAATGAATTTCTGGCTGAAGGGAAGTTGCCGTACATTGTATTGAAAATATAAGTTTTGAAATGTGTATGCAAATTTAGAAATTCAGTGTGCTCTATAGTACAAGGGGGAAAAATATACTTTTATATAAATAAAAAAGCATATATTTGTATTATTTTGCATTACTTATTTGACGTTCTGTAATACTAAGTATGCAATCGGGCCATCAAATGCAAAGGATTATTTTTCCCAGACAGGTTGCCTTCTTAAATTGTAATTATTTCTATTTATGTCAAACGCACTACTCAGTGGTTATTGATTGTAAAATATAAAATATATACGTTTAGCTATTGCATAAGTTTACCGGTGGTCTTTAACTCTGACTAATAGCGTTCAAATCTAGAGAATTCCTTGTAGATAATTCCATGTATACGTTTTTATTTAATTTTTCTCTATTCTACCCTATTCATTGGCTTATTTCAAAATCTATTAAAGAATCCATTTGACACTAAGAAAGTGATGCAACGCTGCCTCGTATCACGCTTTATTGACACTTTGCGCCAAGACATTTATATATTACTGCTGAGGTTCCGAGGTTGAGACTTTCATTGAGACTCCAACTACTTGCGAAGCAATTTCTTGTAATGTAAACTTTTCAGAAGAACCCACTTAAGCAATGGGATTGATCTAACTGTCCTGTTGAAGTAGTAAGAACTCTTCTCTGGGCTGCAAACAGAGGAGTAGGACAGTAGGAGTCCCGACGGACCAATGCCTGGTGAGTGGGGGGGGGGGCGTAGGGGGGTAACAGAAGGATAGGGGGAGGGGGTGCCGCGCCAGATGCGTCCACGTGCCCTGCGGAGCGAGACCCCCCCCCCACTCCCCGCTCCTACCCAGACCTCTTTGCACAGTGCACCGTTGAACCACTTGCACCGTTCTTTTAAAGCCATCACAACAATTCTTTACTTTTAAATAACACATCGTTGACGAACATGAAAAATAACGCCTACATAAAATCTACATTTGTTAGCTAAGTGAACAGAATGATTGTTTTATCAATTCGAGTTTCCGGGCGCGGTAACTGCTATTGTCATTATTCTCGAAACCACGTATTTTTCCTTGGAGGATGGCGGTGAGCTTTCCCCGCTGGATTGTGAAATTCGGCTCTTACCTTCATATCGTCTTCAGAAGTTTTCTGCTTGCGGGACCCTGCCGGTATCTCCCACCAGCGAGCCAGCGCCCAAGTCGGGATAAGCTCTAAGCTTCCGACTGGTTTCACGACGTCTATGGTAGTGTAGTGCATATACATGGAAGAGTAAGTAAGGGATGGGGAAAATGCAAGGAAGATTAATGACATATCATGCGCAGTCCGTGACCACTTTATTAGGGTACAAATTAAGTAAGGTGTATCTAAGATTTTTTTCAACTTTGTGAAAATCACAGGGTTACGTTTTACATCATATAAAGTACATGTACTAACACACTAAAACACTAACAAAGGACCAGTTTTCTAAACCTCAAAAACTAAATTGCATTACTATATATTGTAAATTGTTTTCAAATTATTTATTTCCCTTATCCTTTATTTCTTTCTTTTTTATTCTCTCTCTTTTTACCTCTCTATCTCTCTCTTTTCTTTCTCCCTATCTCTCTTTTTCCTTCTTTTTTTCTCACGCTCTTTCTTTCCCTCTTTCTCTCCCTCTTTCTTCCCCCTCTTTCTTTCTCCCTCTCTCTATTTCTCTCTTTTACCTTTCTCTTTTCCCTCTCTTTCTTCCTCCCTTTTCTCCCTCTCACCCCCTTTCTCTCTCCCTCCCTCCTCTCTAACCCTTCCTCATCGTGAGCCTATTCTTGAATTGCTGCTGCATTCTAGATTGTTGCTGCAGCGGGCGCCCCTCGCGAGCACAGTGTTCCGCTCGTCGCTGCCCGCGCGCATTGCGGTGGTAGCGCACTGCCCGAGCATCTTTCGGCGCCGCGCTTAATTGCCCTCCGCGTGAAGGCGCACGGCGCGCGTGCCCTGCCGCTGCCAGTTGTTTCGCGCGGCGCAGCTGGGCCCTAATGACATTTCGGCGGCTGCGGGGTCGTTGCCCTCACTTCGCTAGAGGAGAATCCGTGAGAGGGGGAAGCGAGGCGCATTTCCCGGAGGTTGACCTCAGCCGAACAGATTTGCCGCCGGCTGAGTTCCATTTGAAGGGTTTCATACAACAACAAAAAAATTAGTCCAAATTCGAAATTTTCCAGAAGGCACCAGAAACGTCGTAACGTAGACATTCGTAGTAATGAATTATGATTTTTTCTCGTCTTCTATCTTTCAATGTGTTTGGCACTTACCGAAAGGAAATGTCCTAACAGACAATTTTGAGGAATAACATGGTGAAAATCTCAAAATATGGAAGTTTGGATGTCTTTCGTTGGTGAATGAAATCCATCAATTTATTATGAAACGTTTGTCCAAACTGCGACATTCCAGACATCACCTCGTTCGATCATTATGTGTTAACTCTGCACTGAGCATCTATAGATGTCGATAATCGGATTGTGAGGTCCCTTTGAAACAGTACGCAAGATGATTTTATTGTCGGAAAGTTATATACCTTTAACGTATTAAGTCTTGGTAATGCTTTCCGATTAATTTCAGAAGTTAAGCACGAAATACAGAATTTAAATACTTATAATTTGTAATATTTGTCAATGTTTTCCGTCACATTAATTCTACTAAAATTCAAAAAAAATCTTCTCGGAATTGGGGACAATTGTGGCAGTTTAATGACCTGTCTACGTGCTTTCACTTCCCCACGCGGAACTTTTCCTTATTCGCTTTTGTATAATTTGTTCGATTTTCAGTCATCAATAGACGTTTCGCGCCCTGGATATTTTCTCTCGCGTCGGTTGCGTCTTGTGCCTGGCTGCAGACGAGGGACTTTAAGAGTCGATAGCGCAGTAGAAAATTTTCAAAATGCGAATTCTTTTAGATACAATTTTGGTTGTTTATTTTCGTCACAATTTGTATCAGTGTCTGCGGTGACATAGAAAAGTTTCTTTGTGTAAATTATTGTGGCATCTTGTAAATTCTTGAAATTAACTTATTAAGATTATAAAATGTATTTACAAGGATAATGAAATGGAAGAGAAAAGACGTATTTCATTTCAAAAGATAATGCGGTTTTTATAGATACATGCTAATTTTCTGTATATTCTTCAGTATCCTTGTTAAAATATGTATGCCCCATAATTCGTCACATTCTTAATGCAAGAGGACCAGCGTTGTCTACCATAGGTACAATTAATATTTTACTTCAATTGATCACCAGTGATTGTCATTAAACCAATATATCACTATTACTGTAGTTTTGTAATCCTTTTCTATTTCTGTAGTGTTGTCATCAACTTACTCGGGCAAAGTACTGAGCTCTCCATTGCTCACCTCTAATTGTGTAATCATTTTTAACTTCACAAATAATTGGTTAAAATTGGGCGTTGAATTAGGAGTCGGTATTATAGAATATATCGAGATGGAAATACAAAAAATAGGTTGCTTCAAATGCGGCGAAATCCAAATGTTCCCTCCAAATGTTTATTTTGGTTACTTGCATGTGCATAAATGGTATATACATAATTTTTGACACAAGTTGCTATGTTTCAAAGAACAATACCTTACGTAATCTGCCAATTTTAATTGTTACACTTTTTCTTGCAGGTGCAATGCTGGGGTCTGGATACAAAATAGGTATGTACTATTTTTCAACGTTAATATAATTTATAATTTCAGTTTTTTCCATTATGTTGGTAATGAATTCGATCTATTCTAAATGATATACTGCATTCTTTTTTTATCGTATTTTATGGCATCAAAAACCGGATTAGTTGTTAACTGCATTCGGCTTCTTTTAACCGCAATATTTTAGGTAGTTGACATCATATATCTTTGAACAACGCAATGGAAGTTTGATCAATTGTGATTTGTTCAGAGTATTAAGTTAAAAGATGAACACCAGTGTTTATTGACGTTTTATTCTACATTAAAATACATTAAGCAATTCATTAGCTATGAGTGGTATCGCTATGAAAGAGTTTTTGTTGTGTATCGAATTTTGAAGATGAAGTAAATGTGAACCTGTGAATCGGGAACCTGCTTTTATTGTTGTCGGGAAATCTGTGAATTGAGCTACCCTAAATTGTGGAGTATATTTTATTTCGTTGATCCAAGAGTTGAATTGGCTCGAAATCTTCGCAATGAATGGAATTATGTATGTAAATATTTGCACAACTGTAAATTTAAAACTAATCTCGGGGCCCTTGTAATTGTTCTGAGGCATTGATTTTGAATGACGTAACACCGATAGTGAGTGCAGCGCTCACTATCGACTAACGGAGAGTTAAGATTTATCTCGTCGATAATTTTTGATTGATGACGAAAGTCTCTATCACCTCAGCATTATGAAACTGATACACCATTATCCATGCTTAGTTACCAATACAATGTTAAAATTAAATAAATTATTTATCATGTGACTATTCAAGAAAATATAATTATAATACCACACTCTACATAGAAATAATTTAAAAAGAGATCACGGAATGTCTCCGTCATTTCCACGAGAATTTATTTCTTCTATTCATGTTTTGCTACAATTTGGTGACTTCCTGTAGGCTAAACTAAAAATTGGATTTGCAGAAACAACAGTTGCGAAACATACGATAAAAATAAAATATTCCATCATCCTTGCGTTTTAACTAAATTTCATCCGCGTTGTGAATATTAAAGTTGACCTTCTACATTTTTGAGCCGGTAATTACACCTTTCGTGCCGAAGATTTTGGAGGAAAATGTTCATGTAAAGAAGGTAATTTTGTATAATAAAACCTTTTCCGCGAAGGCAAAAATGACCGACGTTGTATATATGGTTGTAAATTTACTTACCATATTCATGAGGGTAACAAAGAATCTGGAGGTTGAATTTTGGATTATGCTTCTTGAAAATACAAGCACTAAATTTAAACATAATGTATAGCTTTCTTCCAGACCTATTCCTTTTAATAGATAAATAATAAACATTTTAGTGAAGGTAAAAATTGTGGAAGTATGTGTGAAACTGACTGCTGAGGTGGCTCAGGACATCAACTAATGTCACTTGTGTTGGGGAAGACTTAGGGTTCGAGTTCTGACGGGGGCAAATGCAGGATATTTGACAGTAACTAAATAAGTTAGTAGTAGATAATATGTAGCTCAATATGTTTTAGTTCGAGGGAAAAAATACCGTGCTTTCATAGGCATTATTCAAGGAAATTGTAATTTTTTTATTCATACATGAAAACGACTTTTTGTGTATTGTACAAAAATGTACAAACCAAAACTCATAACAATTGCAATATTCGTCCAATGAAAGAACATTATCACGACATATTCTGATGGTGAATTTTTAATTCCTACTTCTACTTTTTACTCTTCACCCTCCCCTGTTTTATTAATTAACATTTATCTGAACAAGTTCTCATATTTTGCACTAACGTCTTCGAATATTCTTAAACCTCGTAACCCTTAACAATGTAATAATGTTTTAATGATTTTTATGATCGATTTGAAAAGGATCTCAAGAAAACCGCCAATGGGTGCCTTTATGTATTTAATTTCTTGTTGTTATTCACCTTTTATCGTATTTACTTATTATTTCATTTTTGGAATAGATTGTAAATGATTGTTGAAAAAAAAATTAATTATACACATTATTCCTTTGTTTCCACTTCACCAAGATTTAAATAATTATAAGTCGCTGATTAATGAGCATTGTACTTTTGCTACATACATTAATGATTGTAAGCAACTACATGCTGCGGTCTGCTTCGGTTTAATAATACTATAATAATTACCTTGATTCTGTAATTAATATCATAAGAGCATGTATTTATTCCTCGATGCTCTTTTTAATAAAGTAATAAAAAAGTAATAAAAAATATAATTTTTTTTAATATTGCAAGGGCGATTCCTGACAGTGCGCCCGCCCCCTCTGACATTTCCCCCAAATGCCAGACGGGCTGTCTGGCCTAGCATTAAGCGCGTTCGCAACTCCTGCTCCCGACGCAATGCCCATTCAAGGCCTTGAACCAGCGTTATCGGACGCCGCCAATTCAGCCGCCGTTACTCAAGGTCCGCATGCCACTGCTGCACGCATGCCGCAGGGAGGCTTCGACCGGTCGATAGAGGGGCTCGCTTGGTCTAAGCGACGGCGCTCTTTTGTCTATGAAACTTAATGTGCTACAACAGCACATACTTTCTTGCTTTTCTAACTTTTGTAATTTTCGAATGTGCAACTGCAATGAAACATATGCCAGTTGGTAGCATCCTGTGCTCAATCGGGGCAAACAGTTTCAGAAAAAATTGTATGTCAAATCAGATTACATTATGTAAAACACATTAAGTTAAAATAATAGCTAATCATTTTAAACAAATTGTGATTTTTGCATGAAAAAATTAGCATTCTAAAAATCATGATAGTTCATGAAGTTAGTACAATTCGATATGTTGCTGCACAAATGTTGACTGCTGGATTCGTGCAAACATTTTGCACTTTTTGAACACTCAATAATGAAGCAGTATCTAAGACAAACTCTGCTTCGTACTACGAGGACATGAACTACGCGTTACATCATGAAGTCTTGGTAATAAACATGAGGTAAAGTTATATTTCTATTCCTTAAGTCCTGAATAGATACTTTCACACGTGAGATTAAAGGGAACAGAATATCAAATATACAATCTTGTATACGTACATTTCTAGATTCTAAGCGTCTCTGTAGTTGCCTCTAAATGTGATAGAAGAACCAGAAATTTTTGAATTTTCACATTATGGCTTACAGAACAATAAGAGAGTAGGACCAACTGTTCCTTCTACACAATCAAAAGCACAAACAACGTTTAAAATATGTTTGTTTTATAAGAACAAAACCCCTCGATGTAACATCATATACATTATTCAAAAGCACGATTTTGTTTCTAATGGCACATCTCACGCACTTTGAGTATGAGACAAAAAGTTATCCCTACTAGACATTAAATAACTACAACATTGACGGAATGTTGTAAGTCATTGCTTGATTTTAGTAAACATAGTGATCTGTGTGCAATGTTGTGATTTCGTTCAGATTTTTTAAAGAATTCAGTTTTACAATTGCTTGTGTTCAGACCGGAAATATTAATGCCTATAATATATGCTTTCTGTTGTTTATACCATAATGATACCATTTATTAAATTTAACAAATAAAAAATTCACTATGTAAGATGATGATCATGAATGATAGATGATTTTACATGAAATTTTGTTACAAATTAGACACCTGCGACCTTTTTGTTTCTTTGAAATTTAAAGTTAATGGTTGGCTCGAAACAAAACTAAATAAACTAGTAGGCCGCCATGAATACAGATGCTGATGGCATCTTTCTTTTAGTTTCACTCAGTTACTGTTCTGCCGCAATCGAGGAGGAGCAAAGCTAATGGTTACCATGATAGTTGTTGCTGTGGCGGTAGAACACCCCCAGGTGGGGGAGTTGTTGACCGACGGCTGGACGGGTCGCCCCGGACAGCTGCAGTGGCCACGGCCGCGATTCAACGTCGCTGTTCGTCTCTTGTTGCTCCTCAGGCCGGACCCAGGAATAATAAGTAATAAGTAATAAGTGATAATAATAGTGTAAATAGTGTTTAGGATGTATACAGTGTCGTGTGAAAGTGCGTGTGTCAAGTGAAATTATAATCTAGTGTGAATGTGCGTGAGAATGAAAAAAATAAAAAATAAAAAATACCCAAGAAATCTAAAACTAATAACTATGTAGAAAAATACAAAGTCTTGTGCTAATCTTAGGTTGCCGGCCAAAGTGCCGGCTTCATCCATAGGTTAAGTTAGAAATAAGTTAGTAAGTAAGCACTGCCCCCTTCTTTGCCGCACAAGCCGTAGAGCTGCGGCGTATGTACCCCAACAAGAAAATAAACTCCCGCCTCGCCAGGGCTACTGGCGGGGGGAAAGTTGAAAAAAGACCCAGGAATGGCAGCCCCGTCAAGCAACAACGACTCGCAATGACTAATTGGAAATAATCCAACTCCGAATTGAGCGATCGCGGTCGGTCCACTACCGTAGGCGGGCTAAGCCGGCCTCTGGTACGAGACAAAGTGCTACCGCGCACCGATGACTGGCGATGACGTGTGGGGCCAGCGAGGATAATTCCCGTTTTCGGAAACTGTCTCTTCGTTAATTATCGTAAGTTAATTGTTGGGGTTCAATCTCCCTTCGCGGAAAAAACTTAAGTTGTATACGAGAGCTCAACCTCCCTTCACGAAATTTCTAATGTGAATGCTTTGGGAGCTCGACCTCCCTCCACGGAAAATCTTATGTAAATGTGTTGAGAAGTCCTCTCCCGTCATCATGAAACCTCTTGTATCCCCCTTTTCTCTAGCAAGACTCCCTCTGATTGCCTGAAATTAAATTTAGCGGAGCGTGGCGGGGCGAAGCTTCGACCAATGACTCGCCATCTCTCGTAACAGCCGAAAATTTTCCGTCGGTTAGGCCGAAGCAGGTACCTGCTGCGGTCCCTTTGTCCGTCGTCGCCGGAGGGTCGGCGAAGAGCCCTGATGATTGACGTTCGCGCGCTTCTGTGGCGGCGTGGACAAGCGGCCTTATTAGCCACGGGTATGCCCCTCCCCGGTTGGCAAAAAAATTCGTTGTTGACCTAGATCGCGGACGGTCGCACGTGCGCGCCAAAGTTCGTTGAGTCGTAAATTTGTCTTTCAAGTGGGTGTGATTGCCTTCGACCCTCTTGACGCGCGGCCACGTGAGGGGAGGAGTCACCCGTCTTGAGAGCTCGGCGGGGGCGCGGTTGCCGACAAAGCCCCCCCCCCCTTCAAACGGCTGCGTCGCGGTAAGTCATAAACGACCCTTTTCTCAATATAGCAGGGATGACAGGCCGGAGACAGGTACCGCCCTTCCAACGGCCGCTTGATGCCTGCGATTTTATCGATAAACATACGGTGTTAAATTCGTGACAGCTCGTACCGTTAGAGTACCTTAGGGTAGTTGTCGCCATAGCTGCCTATCATTTTTAGATCGGTAATACAATGGGTCATTACAAGAATGGAATATAATTTGATAATATTTGTTGATAAATGAAAACC
Organism: Gryllus longicercus; assembly: GCA_038098605.1. Taxonomy (NCBI): domain Eukaryota; kingdom Metazoa; phylum Arthropoda; class Insecta; order Orthoptera; family Gryllidae; genus Gryllus; species Gryllus longicercus. The sequence continues at coordinate 554,441 of JAZDUA010000605.1, read as the reverse complement.
ATGATATTACTCTCACGTGTCCATCGTATTTAACTACATCTGTCTCAGTTTTCTTTACATTTCCAAGAACTGTTTACACACGCGTTCACTCACATTTTATTTATAATATCAATATCGTGCATCGCGGCCTATCACCCATTATTGCTTTCGTCATGGTTTTCATTTCCCAACAAATATTATCAATTATATTGCTCTCATGTAAAGACCCATTACAGTAATATCATTTTGTACATTTTTTTCTTGAGTAGATAGATCATTGCGACTCTCAACTTCAATTTAAATGAGGCTATCAAATGTGAACGGTTACCGCAAAACTTTTCACAGATCAGAGACTATAGTATCCGATTGATGTGATCTTTTTTAGCGCCGTTTACTCGATGTCAGCTGGCCGGCAGTCGTATATAAACCATGTGAACGATGCTTAGGGTAGTGCTTAGGAAAGCGGATTGTATTGTCCCCCTAGGAATCTGGGCTTCAAGATTCCATGCAGGCCAGAAATTGTATATGCCGAGTACAGTCGCCTGTCATTACCTGGAAGACAGTCATTTACAATTATATAAAGTTAATGTACGCAATGCTCTCTCCAAGTTCTCCTGAGCAAAGACAACTTGTTTCATAATAGTTCTTTGCGTTTTGATATTCATTCAAATCATTTCTGAAGAAACTTTCATTACTTATCGTTCGTTCCTAACATATTAAATCTTCGTGTGTGCTCTATTTTGATTTCTGCCGCTCCATTTTCTTGTCCTTTCCGGTTTCCAACAGACCGGGCTTTTGAAAACAGGCAAGAGGATAACGTCTGTATTAGCGGCATATGGGTCAAGTATGGGTTGATTGATTAGTGATTCTGTACGCGTCATCTTCTAAGGTCATTAATCCCGTATGTCTAATGCTTAAACATGCTTTATCGCGGGTAGAGGCCTTGATATTTGTTTGCTGGGTGGCGAGGTTCGCCATAGACCGACGTGGCCTTGCGAGAATTTTCCCCACCCTGCTATTTCCCACGAGCGGAGCGCCGCCCTAGACGAGACACGCTCCAATCTGCCGACTGGTCTCCTCATAATGGTGATAGTGTAGAGCATGTGATAGTAAATGTTTGTAAGGGGCGAGGATAGAACAAAGAAGAGGAAGGAAAGAATGCGCGCGGTCAGTCGCCTTTTATTAGGATACTGGTTCGGCAATCATCTGTTGTTGATAGGGGAAATCACGGAAAACGACCAATCAGATCATCCGTCTGCTGCAATTCTCCTCAAAACAGCGGTGAATTCTACCTAGATCTATAGCGAGAGTCAAACATATTTGAAACTCACACTCAGGGCCTCCCTGCCAGACGTACTGCAGTGACAACAACTGATACCCTGAGGCACATAAGACAGTAACTCTTTTCGTGGAAACCGCACTTTAGGAAGATGCAGTCTGTTGTAAGAGCCAAGGGTACACTGAGGGCTTCCCAGAATGCATCATACTCCTTGTACCGTCTCTTCTCGCTCCTCGCTTTGTTCTCGCTCCTTCTCTCCACTCCTCCATCCTTATTTTGCATCACTCTTCTTTCCTGTATTGTCTCTCTCTCTCGCGCTTTCTCTCTCTCTCTCTCTCTCTCTCTGGGGGATTTCCCGCTCAGCAGCATGTCGAGGTTGCAGGCAGGGCATCACACGTCTCGTGACGTCACTTCCGGCAACTCCACAAAGGCCCGCGTCCTCACGTGCCGGGGGAGGGAGACGAGGACGTGGCAGCCTCCGGAGAGCGAGCTGTCGATACACGGCCGAGCGTCGAACGGCGCGGGACGTACAGCGGGAGCACACTGGCCCCTATGGCCCTGGCGCTAAGCCCAGAGGCAGGAAACGAAATGTTACGATAACCGGACCAATATTATACTTATTAGGCCGATAATCAGCAAATAACAGCGCCGGCGGAAGTTTATAAACAGAAGCTATAACCATGGTTTATAACCAAACGAAGTTTTGATTGTGTTATTGGATCTTGGCCATTCAATGCTTTTTGTAATCTTCTTATAAGACAATAGGCCGAAACTGGAAATATAGTTTCATTGAATTAGTGTACTTATACGCTATCTTTACAGGCTACCCGTTGGATTATTTTTAACGAACGGCGGGATGTAAAATCCTTAACGGACGTCAGCAATTACTAGTTGCTTTTTGTTACTCTTTTCCTTTGCGTGTGTACAATAGCGCATTTTTATAAAAATACAGTTATGGTTATTAACATAGGTGCATCTGATTTACTACTCGTAAAATAACACATGATTACCTTGGTTTACTGGTAAGTATACATATTTTTGGGTTCAGTTTCTATTCTCTTTACACTAACGTGTAAACCATCAAAACTGTTGGTTGTAATGGTAGGTGGGGTGAATCAGTGGCGAATCAGATGCATCTGCAGCATCGCTAGGAGGTCCTAGGATTCAAGTCCCGACGGAGGCGGATTTTAGACACTCAACTTCTCATCGAATTTAACTGGTCTTCAAGGGATTTCTATCAGCCGGTTGTTGAAGCTTTTTATGCTGTACCCCATCAATACGAAAGAAATACTGAAGCAGTACCCTAGCAACAAAGCCATGGATCCCGCGCCGTTTTCCTTTTCTTATCTTTGTTCCTTTATCTCGCCTTGCACTCTCACACTCATTCTTACATGTACATTTCGTTCCCATTCTGCGCATTCAGCGGGGAGCGTGCAGCTTCTCTTGGTCTGGACTATCCCATGAGGCACCTGAAGATAGAAAACCCTCGTAACTCGGCGTGTAGGTCGGCGCCGTATCTCACGTTCCAGCTTCAGAGCAATACCGCTACCTCTCTGAATGTAACGTGCTCTTCACTTGTGTTATTAATGACCTAAGTGGTTGACTTGCCGAGTCACATACTCACGCGCTCGCTCGCTCGCACAGCCACAAGTAGAGCAGCTACCCTGTGCGCCTCGAGATATTGCGTCGGGGAAACAGGCGCCGTAGGTGGCAGACGCCGCAGGGCCGTGCAGCTGACGGCGACATTACACAATTTCCTGGCGCGCTGCGGCTCAGCGCTTTGCAGCTGCCCTCTCCTCCCGCATCCTCCTCCTCCTCCTCTTCCTCCTCCTCCTCCTCCTCCTCCTCTGTCTCCTCCTCCTCCTCCTCCTCCTCCTGCTGCTGCTTCTTTCTTTGATCCGTCGCGCGAAGGGCGAAGAGGGCGTCGGCGGTTGTGCACGCGGGACCTGGGGCGTGCATCTGGGAAGCGCCGGGAGGCAACGGCCACTGACTAGACGGCGGCGGCGACGGCGTCTTGTTGGAGGCGGTTGAGAGAGGCAGCGACGCCGTTTTGAATCTAATTTTCCTGCCAGAAGTTGAGAGCTTGACACGTTGAAAGAGGGCACGTAGGATGGAACTTGAGAGTGAATTAATTGTTTATATGTAAGAATTAAAATTATATAACATAACATTTGTTGAACCGGAGGCGAATATAAATTGGTGACAGTAATATATCAACTTTGTGAGTGATGAAAGCGTTACTTTATATACATTTTCAAAAGGCTATCCATGGTTGTGATATGTCTTTTCTTAGTAGTCGTACACAAGATGTGTTGTGCTTAGAAATCAAACATTTGACAAACTTATTGCCTTCGTTTGTTATAGAAGTAAAGTAAACACCGTCTAGTAGTCGTTAGTAAACTATTAGCAAAGGATTCGATTCCTGGCCTGTCCGTCTAATATTTTGTACAATCTCTATTACATATTAATGATTCTTAACGATTTGCTCCTTATTTCACGTCCAAATAGGTATTTATGTAACGTAAAGAAATATGTTTTTTGGCGTACGAATTAAATGTTTCCAGACGAGATAAGGATAGGAACTGTACCGAATTTTTAAATACTTCAAACACGTTCATACGGGTTGTGTACTTTATTGTTGAAGCTAGTTCATGGAAACTCATTACCATGTAACCCGGGGGTATCCCATTTTTATGATGAGCGATAGCAGCCTTATTTACTCATATCGTTACAGTATTTTATTTCTTTGGCGGTTGGTAAGCGTTTCGTAACGCATTACTTTACAGTATGTACACTGCAAAATTCATCCAATAAACAGTAAACTAAAGTTCTGGTTTACGATCGTTAGGTGATAAAGTAGTTTTATTTCCGCACCAAGGGTGATATAATGTTTCTAATGACCGAGTGGCGAAAAAAACCCTCCCCATAGGCCTTTGGGGTTTTCGTCGTCGCTCCATTATTAGAATCAATTAACGCTCATGGTACATACTAGATTTAATTTTGTTAAATTAATTTTATTAACTCACATTTACGTATGTAGTAATGAACTAGATGTTACCTTGACTAGGTTTGTCATTTCATATTTCACTCCCATCATTCCCTTTCATAATTGTCTCCTTAAGATAACATGTAGCATCATTCAACTGTTTTCATATTTCTCTCGTAACCATTGTCCACATGAGCCAGGTAAGTTAGTTGCAGTGTATATCGAGGTCCACATGGAAGGCAATATCAAGCAATGACGTAACAGTGAAAAATAAATATGATTTTTTTTTACTCGAGGAGATCAAGAATCGCGTTGTATCTCGCGGCTTGCGCAAAGAACTTTGGCGCATGTGCTGCGCGTTCCTCTTTGACCTTTTTAGCTTTGGAGGTTGGGGCGTCTATCATATTTTATTTACTTAGTCGTACGCGTCTCCCACAGTGTTCTTTTGGTACGCAACCCACGAAGTGCTACTTATCGGTATACAACCGGCAAAGTGATATTATTCGGTAAGCGATCAGCAAAGTGGTACTTATCGGTACACGATAGAAAGAGAAACGTGTCTGTAAGCGACCCGCAAAGAAATACTTTGCCATAAGGAAATTGCGAAGTTCAATTTTTAAATCAATAAACAGTGAACGCGCCGGCCAGATGACCGGCATCGTTAGGGCAGTAATACCATTGCTGTCTCGGACCTGAAGATTGTGTGTTGAAGTGCCGCCTCGGGCATGGGCGTATTTGTGTATGTCTGTATGTGTCTGCTGTCCTTTCATCCCTCACCACCACCACCACCACCACCATCATCATCTTCGTCACCATCATCATCATCATCTCATCGTCCAGACCCCCAGAGCTAACAACCTTGGGGGATAAAAATCGAAATTCCGCGATAAGAAAGATACACGCGTGGTCCAACTTCGCCTCTACGCGAAAAAAGAAAACAAACAAAAACAGTCAACGTAAGTACTGGTGCCCGTGCTTGAGATGCAAAAGAGGCGGTTTGCTCCCTCCGGAAGGGAAACAGTCCTCACTGCACCCGGACCTTGCGACGGGCACGTCTAGGCGCAAGAAATCCCCCCCCATCCTCTTCCTTTGTTCACCCCCGGGGCGGCGGCGCGCAGGTTGGTGTCTCTGTAGCGTAAACAGATTGGGGGAGGGGGAGAGCGCGTCGTGTACGTGATGGTGTACGGGCGAGTACGTGGCGGGCGGCGCGACGCGCTAGGGGCGACTTCCGGAGGAGCATCTGCATTGCGCGCACGCTAGGGCGGGGGGGGGGGGCGACGAGGCACTCGACTTGCGAAGAAACGTCCCTCGTATGACACGATTTTTTTCTGAAATCTTCTGCAACTCTGTGCGACCGGTGGTGCAGCGGTGACGGCGCTATCCATGCCCGTTTCGTCAGGTGAAAAGTCGCGGATTATCTACTTAAAATGTATTGTGCACTGAGCGTATTCGAGACTGGTTTCTTGGACGCGACTGGTTTCTTTTTCTTTTTCATGGTTTCCATTCGTCTAATATTTTATCTCATTCTCACCACGTCGTCTTTATCATTAATCCAATCGAATCATTCATACAGCCGAAGAATTGCTTTAAGACTTAGTGAAACATTCTTATTTCTAATGATGTCATTGTCTATCGTCTGTAGCCGTAAAAACTGAGCATCTATTGGGTGACGTTTTAAAATACTAATAATTAATTTAATATATTAAATTGAAATTTCGTACGTAAAATGTTGTTTTTTACAGGATCGAGTTGAATGTTTGATCAAGGACAATCGGTAGAAGCAAAATCACTCTCTATTGCGCCAGAAGGAATTATCTCATTTACAAAGTAAACATAGATTTTTCTACAATGGTATAAAAACAATTCTAATACGAATTATTATTTTTCTTATATACACATCAATGCTCTCGAAAGAAAGCTTCATATTGGAGCCAGAATATCAATTTTGGTTTGCACGGAGGCCACGTTTTCAGATGTTTTAAGAAAAGCCAACTTTTGTAAATGGTACATGGTTTGAATCCTATAAATGAAGCATACATCATAGCCTACGAAACATGCACACACACATTTATATGTAAAATGATGTACGTAATGTTTGTAGCGATTGCGACAGTGCATTCTTGTTAGCGGACCCCTCCTCTTCAACAGACATCTAGGTTGGTACCGTATCTCACGCATCCGTTTCAGCGCAATGGGAGGAAAACAACGGTACCTACTGGGAGTTATCATGTACTATCCTTACGGACATATTTTACATATTATTGTACGCGCCTAAAATCATGAATACACACACGCTAAACACGCTCATCGTATAGCATCAGTAGTGGCAAAGTATCTAATCCGTAATTTCCAAGCATAAATATATTCTCTCCAAGGCAAGAGGCGAAGAGAGGAGTGCGGGAAGGCCACCGGCGATGCAGGGCAAGTTTTTCGATGGAGAGCAAGGTGCGGGGCGGCGGCGGCGACAAAGCTCCATATTCGGGCCAGAATATCAATTTTGGTTTGCACGGAGGCCATGTTTTCCAATGTTTTAAGAAAAGACAACTTCTGTAAATCGTACAGGGTTTGATTCTTATAAATCAAGCTTACAGCATAGCCTACAAGACAAGACTATAGTATAACATACACACACATGCACACTTACACACACATGTGTGTGTATATGTATATATATATATATATATATATATATATATATATATATATATATATATATTGTGACGTACCTGCGTTTGCCGGTACTTTCACTGCAAAGAAATTACAAAAGAGGGGTATCTTGCTCGTGAATGGGTCCCTACGAGGAGTCGATATAGCATTGGGAAATTCAATTAACATATGTTGCACAATCACGAACATGATTTATTAACAAACTAATTGGTTATATACATGACTCAATACACTGATACATTTCGCCTTGGTACCAAGATCAGATTTATCATGATATTTTGTCATACCTTGGGGCCCCAACAAATACCTCCGTTGTTCGGATTGTTGCTGGCGCCAGCAGGGGTCGCCGACCTCCAATGCAGCTCGGCGCGTCCGGCGACGGGTAGTGTGGGGTCGCCTCGGCTGGCGGCCTCTTGGACTCCTCGGCCTCGACTCCTGGTACTTCAGCTTGCACTATCACCGCAATATTCACAACTTCTCGGCAACGTCCGTATCGTGCTCGTACTGTTTTCTGACCTAGTCGTCGCACTTCCCTCTAACTATCGTGCACTGTTTGATATGACTACAGAGCTCGTGGTCGCGATGCGCACTAGCATCATTTTCGCAACACACAGTTTTTGTATTGTTCTCACTGCGTCGAATGGCATATGCGCGATTTACTGTTCTCCTCGCACTAATCTCTTCTATATCATCACTTTCCCGGCCTCTACCTAGTATGTCTATGAATCTTGCTAAGATCCTATAACACCCCCCGCGTTCTTTCTTTATCCGTGCCTAGCGACGAGCTTCTCGCAGCACGTCCGTAGCCATCGACAACTTCTCTTCAACTGTCGTAACGGCTGAATTCCCTGCCGCTCCACGCTCGGTTTCCTAACCGCCGATCATCGTTCCCACGATCGCCTCGCAGCGACGACGGTGGCGGCGGCGGCCGTTGGCCCTCCCCACCGCTGTTCGTCGCGCCTGTCGTGTACCCCGCAGTTCAAAATGAGCTCTAATTTCTTATGCTAAATATTTCTAATTAGCATAAGGAAACACTCTGTTTCAATATATATATATATATATATATATATATATATATATATATATATATATATTAATAAATGATGCACGTGATGTTCGTCGCGGTTGTGACAGTGCCTCGCCATGAGAGAGTCTTGGTAGCGGACCCCTCCTCTCTTCAACAGACGTCTAGGTTGGTGCCGTGTGTCACGTTTCAGTGCAATGGGAGGAAAACATCTCTTTTGTAAAACAATGGGAGGAAAACAACATGTATTTTACATATTATTGTACGCGGCTAAAATCATTAATACACACAACACACACACACACACACACACGCGCGCGCGCGCGCGCTAAACACGCTCATCGTATAGCATTGGTAGTGACCAAACATCTAATCCGTAATTTCGAAGCATAAATATATTCTCTCCAAGGCAAGGGGCGAAGAGAGGAGTGCGAGAAGGCCACCGGCGATGCAGGGCAAGTTTTTCGATGGAGAGCAAGGTGCGGGGCGGCGGCGGCGACAAAGCTCCATATTCGGGCCAGAATATCAATTTTGGTTTGCACGGAGGCCATGTTTTCCAATGTTTTAAGAAAAGACAACTTCTGTAAATCGTACAGGGTTTGATTCCTATAAATCAAGCTTACAGCATAGCCTACAAGACAAGACTATAGTATAACATACACACACATGCACACTTACACACACACACACACACACACACACACACACACACATATATATATATATATATATATATATATATATATTAATAAATGATGCACGTGATGTTCGTCGCGGTTGTGACAGTGCCTCGCCATGAGAGAGTCTTGGTAGCGGACCCCTCCTCTCTTCAACAGACGTCTAGGTTGGTGCCGTATGTCACGTTTCAGCGCAATGGGAGGAAAACATCTCTTTTGTAGAACAATGGGAGGAAAACAACATGTATTTTACATATTATTGTACGCGGCTAAAATCATTAATACACACAACACACACACACACACACACACACACACGCGCGCGCGCGCGCGCTAAACACGCTCATCGTATAGCATTGGTAGTGACCAAACATCTAATCCGTAATTTCCAAGCATAAATATATTCTCTCCAAGGCAAGAGGCGAAGAGAGGAGTGCGGGAAGGCCACCGGCGATGCAGGGCAAGTTTTTCGATGGAGCGCAAGGCCCGGGGCGGCGGCGGCGGCGGCGGCGGCGGCGGCAGCCTTAACGAAGGGTGTGACCTCGTTCGCCTGGCGACGCGCTCCACCGCCGCCGCCGGCCGCGGTAAAGAGATTAACGAGTACTTCAAGGCGGGCGACGAGCCCTGCCAAGAGCTGAGCGGGCGATGAAAGTTGCAGAAGCAACGCTTTAGGGAGACTCTAGGGAAAAATCGAAGAAAGAAAATTCTGTTGTGGGGGAGATGTCGGGTACAAGTTGTCCCTTGAATGTGATATGTAGGATGTGAGTGGTAGCATCTGTGGGAAAGGTGGTAGCAGCTAAAGGGAAACGGGTTTTGGGCACGTTGGCGCGTATGCTTTTTTTAACCCTCGTTTTGTCAGATAAGAGAGAAGTTGGAGGTTGGTGATCACGCGACAGGACTACTATATCAAAAAAGTTTGTTTTCCGACGCAGAATGGTCTACTATGTGTGAACGAACATTTATGATAAATAATTTAATAATCAACGCTCGTCGTTTTCATTTATTCTGAATGGAGTGGGAGTAGGTTGTTCGGGGCTGAAGTGCAATAGATAAGCGCGACGCTACGGAATCCATACGAGTCGCCATGTCGCTCAGGCGGCAAAACCTCCGGAAGGATACGCATAGATTATTTTCATTAAAAGTTAATAGATGGCGAGAATGTAAACGACATCCTTCTTTGAAAGTTAAAAGTTATTAAAACTTCGTATTTTTAATACTGCAATACCTTGCACCTCTTGTCCAAAAAAGCGACAAAGGTGAAATATTTCTCTAAATGAAAAAGAATATTCTACATTTTACAAATGCAGTTAATTAACTCTGCATTGTCAATTTTTCCATAATGCGCTGTACCAAGAGAGGGATAAAAATGTCTACTATTTATGTATATGACATTACAGGGTTTATTTACATAAGCATTTTAATTTGTCATCATTTTCACTTGCACTCGAATTAAAGATGTCACTTTCTTCCGCATGTCACCTCATTCTCTTCAAAATTATCTAATTCTTGTTATAAATCACATTCTGATAAGTATTTACTCATTTTTTACTGTATCCTGCCATGGGGAAATACTTATCAATACTACTTTATACTACATTATATCAATACTAGATTAATTTTGTATGACTACTAATAAATGGTAGAAAATTATATGAATAGCGGAAAGAATAGTTCACGCAATGAAGGGAAATAATTCTCCAACAATAGCGAATGCTCAAATGTGCTGCCCCTTTCAGTGAGTTAAAGCAACCACGCGGAGCATTAGACGTAACTGTCGAGCGGATTGCATTTTCAAGGGGTATTTCTGGTCTGTTAAAGTGTTGTATCTCACATGCTGAAGAAACTTGCGCGACACAGCATACTACCGCAAATATGAATTCGGGCGTAGAATCTGCCAAATAGAAACCCCAAAACGAAATACAATCTTTACATACCAGATACGCTAAATTACTAATTTGATAATTCCAGAATGGTCAATGCGTGGTTTCGCTGACAATAGGCCATCCCTATCGGAGAAAGGTAATCGCCTTCAAAAAATACGTTTCAATACTTTTGTTTTAAATTAATTACATCGTAAATACTTGCGCATATAATACTTGAAGTGGTAGAAATGCAGAATTATTTTACATTTAAAGCAAGAATGAGGAAGATTGTTTCATTAGAAGCTTCAAACGAACATCGTGAAAAAAGCCACGTAATTTAAATTTGTAGATGAATATCTAATCGTAATAAAACGCCAATTACTATTCTTTCCAACAATCGTCTGAAATTTACATGATGTTTGCGATGCAGTCAAAAGACTCACACACACTTAAAGAACTAAGAGGCTTTCGTAACGTTCCGCGAAACTTCTCACAAAGCGTCACCTTTCCTGGAAACTTTTCTGCTCCAATTCGTACTTTCCGGTGGACAGAGTTTTCTGACTGAGAGGAAGAATGTCTTCGGTGTTGGATGAGGGTGTGGATGTGCACAAATCGCGATGAGACAAGAAAAGCGAAGGACACAGTGGCGGAATGTTGAAAAGGCGTGTGTGCACCGTTAAAGTTATTTGTGCCAGTTTTCCTGAGCTTAAATAATGTAATGGACCGTTTGCAAGACATACTTGAAATTTCAGTAATAAAAGAATACAACGGAAACTACAGCTGTGGCGTAAAAATAACGAATCGGGATTTGTAGAGTCCTGGTAGTCCTAAAATTTTCATTTGCGTGTCGCAAATCGACGGTGTCGCGTGTCGACATGCGGGCGGCATGAAAATAAAGGTCCGTGTTCCTCCTTGTCGGTTGAAGGTCGAGCGATATCTTGCTGGACAATGAGTGCCCATGATGACACTTAAACTCACCAAGCTTCAAGAAATTTATTGATCGTCTCAAAACCCAAATATATATTCTCAGAGATATACGTATTCCTCAGACGATGATGGGAAGGTCAATTGTAACCAATTATATTTATTATCTTTAGGATAACATGGTAATGGTATACACGTGTATGTAACTGATCATTCCCTACATAAGTAATTGTTAATTATCGTAATTGTAATGTTTTAAGAGATATGTGTTTAATTTCTGGACACTTTACCCTCATGAATATATTTATCTAAGTTAAAGATATTCCTTAAGATAAGTTTTCCAATAAACAAAGGTTTTTGATTTGTTTCACAAATTTCCGAACAATTACCATACTACAATCCTGACCGACTAATAATAAAAGTTGATTTGATTTAATCAGCCTGAGATGCTACCAGTTGAAAACTTGATCGTACAAAATGCCAAATGTTCGCGTGAATGCTGCTAGGAAAAATGAGAACCTACCCGCTTGTGTGGAAAGCCGCAGTGCGTTATACAGCTCGCTGGCGATGCAGTTCAAGCGAAATGAAATGGGGCGGCACGTGGCGTCGGCGACGAGCGAATCCAGATTAGAGCATAGCGGGGCGAAGCGTGTCGGAGTGGGGGCGTGTCGTAGTGGGGGCGTGTTGGAGTGGGGGCGTGTCGGAGTGGGGGCGTGTCGGGGTGGGGGCGTGTCGGAGTGGGGGCGTGTCGGAGTGGGGGCGTGTCGGAGTGGGGGCGTGTCGGAGTGGGGGCGTGTCGGAGTGGGGGCGTGTCGGAGTGGGGGCGTGTCGGAGTGGGGGCGTGTCGGAGTGGGGGCGTGTCGGAGTGGGGGCGTGTCGGAGTGGGGGCGTGTCGGAGTGGGGGCGTGTCGTAGTGGGGGCGTGTCGGGGTGGGGGCGTGTCGGGGTGGGGGCGTGTCGGGGTCGGGGCGTGTCGGGGTGGTGTAGAGTGTGCGGGGTGGGAAGTGATAAGGAGGGGTGAGGCGGGGTGAAGCGATATGGGGTGGGGCGTAGAGAAGCGGGATAAAGCGCGAAGAAGCTCAGAGGGAAGAAGTGAAGCACGTAGGACTGGAGCGGAGAGGACGGAGGTGGATGAATGAGGGGGAGAGGGACGGTGCGGGGCGTGACGGTGCCTGCGGGGCGGGACGGCGCCTGCGGGACGGGATGGTGCATGGCGAGATAGCGCATGGCGGGACGGTGCAGGGCAGGAGGTGGTGGGCGGGGCAATGCGGGCCGGGACGTGGTGATTGGGGGGGCGGCGAGGTGGAGCGTGATGAAGCATTTAGGGAGAACGGGGCGGGGAGGGGCGGAGAGGGGAGGAGTGCGCGCAGAGCCGATCCGGCTGCCGTGGGGCAGAGGGGGCCGACGCAAACGAAGGTCAACCGCCTCCCTCGCGTGACTCATTCCCAAGTTAGGCCGCGAACCCGCAACTTTTCGTACAGAAGCAGTAAATAAAAGCTCCCGCTTTCTATATTGTAAAGAATCATTCGGATGACCTGGAATAATGCAATGTTTTTGAACTATGGAGTAATCATACGAGGCTCAACGTGCATTTAAGAATATCATACCGATAGTACCTTAAACACGCATTGCTGCTAGCACGATACGAGTAATGCCTTGACTCACGGCGGATCGGGCTTTTCATACTGGCGGTTGGTATGTCATGATACAGTGAAACTATACCGGCGGAGAGAAGTGATGGTAGAAGAAATGCGAGACGAAGAAGAATGGGGTGAAAGAGGAAAGTAGCCAGTGGCGAAGCAGAGAGGAATAAGGCCGCTTGCCCACGCCGCCACAGCAGCGCGCGTCCGTCAATCATCAGGGCTCTTCGCCGACCCTTCGGTAGCAGGTACCTGCTTCGGTCCCTTTGTCCGTCGTCGCCGGAGGGTCGGCGAAGAGCCCTGATGATTGACGGACGCGCGCTGCTGTGGCGGCGTGGGCAAGCGGCCTAAGGCTGAGGAGAATGGGGAGAAGACCTATTGAGCGGAGTTGAAGTTGATTGAATATTTTATGTTTGCTCGCATGTCAACTGCTTCGGCCATTAGTCCCGTTAGCAGAGTGAATGTTTGTTCCTGGAGGTGGCGGTGTTCCTCCCTTGCTCTGTAGTGCAATTCGGTACCGACCTTCAAGTGGACTTGGGGGGCGTGGATCTTTCCTCCAGGGATTCTCTCCAGTTCGGACAAGCTCTAAATTACCTAATGTCCCGACATGTCTGGTTGTGTAGGGCTTGTAAGTGTGGGGGCGTGAGTAAAAAGAGAGGACAAGTCAGGAGAGAGGAAGGAAAGTTCTCGCTCGGAGTACTTGGCTCGTTTGTTAGAATACTGCTCCGGCATTTACCTGGCGTTTATTGGAAAACCCAAGAAAAAATTCCAATCAAAGCAGCCGGTTACTAGAATTCTCCTCCCAACATCACCAGAAGTCGATCTAGCTAGCGTCGAAAATCCTCCCTCTTCGGGCCTCAAACCCTCTTTTCAACTTTCCCCCCGCCAGTAGCCCTGGCGAGGCGGGAGTTTATTTAGTTATTGGGGTACAATATATACGCCGCGGCGCACGGCGCCGCCGGAAAAAGTGAAAGCCACGGCGTTCGCAGCAAAAAAAAACGGCTCCGCGCTCAAGGCAAGCCGATGCCTGTAAATCCGCCCCTTCCACAAAAAGCCCACTTGTATTGGAAGACGACATCCGTGATATATTTTTGCTTTGAGGCGAGAGTTGGAGTTTGTCAGCAAATAGCAATACAATGTTATACCGTAAATTGGTCAACAGTATAGAATAATATTCCAGTAAATATTAAATGTCAGCATTTTCTTATAAGTATTTGGCAATGTGAAAAAAAGATCATACTTCAAATATTTGTAAGTACTTTTCTTGTGAGTTTACGAGGCGTGATGTCTTTGAGCGCAAAAGGATGCAATACGGGACCGACCTTGTAAATTGCGAAAGTTTTCTAGTTACCACAAAAACTCCCTTATATTGGGAGACGTCAGCTGTTTAATACTTTGGTATAGATACGGAACGGGAGATTCTCAAAAAACCTTGTACCAATTTTAGTTATAAATCTTATTTGTGGGCGACAACATGAGCAGGGATAATTTTCCATTAATATAAGAAAATTAAACGCATTAGTTTTTCAAAAATGCTTTGTCAAAACTTCCCCATACTGATAATGGTTGTAAACTTTAACAATAAGTCATGATACTGGACAATATGTTCGGTAAGAAATTGTATTTTCTTGATTCTATTCTCTTCGCAAATGCTGCGGCTTATTCCTTGTTCCAAGGTACTTCGTAGAACTTCATTATAAATTATTTTGTGTTACAAACATTTTCTAAATGTAAACATAAAAAATGGGCACTCTCTGATATTCCATTATCTATTTCATGAAATACACTTCTATGTTCCACATGTGCGTGACTTTTTTTGTTTCTGATTAATCACATATATTCCACCCTTAATTGGCGAGGATCAGAATCGTGTTTAATTGTATATAAAGTTCCCATTGCCAATCCGGATAGACGAGATTGCAAAGGCGTAGTGCTCTGGCGATTACCGATGAAAGGATTGCGGGTTGGAGTCCTACCTCAAGCATGTGTGTATTTGTGTATGCCTCTGTGTTGTTCTTACGTGTAATGTTCCTCCTGCAGTAACACCAACACAAACAGCAGCAAAACCAGCACAAACAGCAGTTTGTGTATGTCTTCGTGTTTGTTCTTACGTGTCATGTTCCTCCTGCAGAAACGCCGAAGGAAAAAAGACAATCTAAGTGGTCGCTATATGACCCACTAGTTAAAAAACAAGCTAAAAATAGTTACCATTATTGTAGCATTACCCTGAATTCCTTCTATGTATGAAGTAGCCAGATTTAGTTCCAGACATTACATCCCACTGCTCTCAAAACCAAACTTTCACTGTAATTAGAGCAAAGGATAATTATTAATACCGGTCACTGCCCGAACTTTTGATTGCAGAATACTATGAAATAAACCCCAACCCCTTAGTCCAGCATTCATGGTTTCTAAGATGTTTTTTGAGTGGAGTTAGTGGAGTACGTCTATTAATTTTAGCTTTCGTTCACTACAATTTAATCTGAATCACAATGTTTATTGATCTTCGTAGGGAATTTATTCGAGTTAAGCTAATTATATGAAGTACATTAATCTCTGATTTTCCCTAATCGAAATAAAAATTCTAAAATATCTTTAAATCCATCAAAATGGTGTAATTTTAATACTTTGAAATGTCATAATATTAACAAATATTAATTCAAAGGAAAGAAACATACTTGAACAAACGTTGTACAAACGTGAAGAGGGTCCTTGATAAATTTAATTCCAATTACTGCTGAATCATTGACCATGTAATTCATGTAAAAATAGATTAATGAATATCATGTAATGTTGTGGAACATTATTCGTTAAGTAATTAAAGTGGAGAACTTCCAAACATTGAAAAATGTAAGAGAGTATTAAATATTGTACGTATTACAATTACATTTAAAATGATACAGCAGAATACATATTTTTAAATATATTTTGAATGTGTAACAAAATAACGCATCATGTTGTATCACCTCGTACCTTGTCGTCATATAAAGAGGTCGTAAGAATGCAATCATTCCAGTTTTAGAATTACATTTAAAATTTAAATTTACCTTTGCCGTTCAGGAGCTAATTTATAATTCCGTCTCAATTTTGATTTTTCTGCCTATATACTTCTTCCATTCTCATGTTTATATGCTGATGGTGTTTCCAGTACTACGCAGGAGACCAGGAGAGCGGATACCGTGCTACCTGCATATTCTCGAGGTCTCGCGATCTAAAATTAGTAGGGCGCTACGCAGGCTAGAAGCTACCAGCTCGTGGATGTATTAACATAAAAAACTAATATTAAACATTATTAGGTCGGGATGAATCGCACTTCTACTTTCCCTGAGTTCAGGATCAATTTTTTGTGAGTTCAAAACCACTGGACACTCCTGGAGTCCAACGTTTAATGAGGCAAATATCTCCATACATACCACACCGCTCAGGCTTCCCATGACCACTTCGTTCTTCCTGGCACTAATGACGTGGGTATCGCCGGGAAACCGGGCAACAGGTCTGGAATTTTACGTTTCCTATCCGGGCCGAATATGTAGTCCTAACCCTTACTGAAAGCATGACGCCACTGCACTTACTGTGGCACTAACGACTCGGATTTCACGGGAAAACTCAGGACTCGAGTGGGCAACACGTATCCTTCACCCGAGGGTGAACCACCATGATGGTGTGGTGAGACCGCTCGCTTCCCACCGCATGGTCCGGGCTTCAATTTCCGATCGATCCAAGTGAAATTTTCGGCGAAAAATCGGGTTTGCGGCAGGTTTTCTCGCAGTTATCTCGTTTCCCGTACCTCTCGATCCGCTATTGATCCATCATCATATCATTATCATTCACCACCTAGCCATTAAACCATTCATCTCAAGTATGACTCCCCCGAGAAGACTTATATTTTTAGAATCCTTATAAAAACGTCTTATTCGAGGTCCTACCGTTTCCCGCCGTTCGCTCGTTATCCTTGTGCTATCCCGCACGTGCCCGCCGCCGGTGCCCATGTGACGGATGCCCCGTGTCCGGCCTCGTCGCTCTCCGGCGCCGCGCCGCCCAAGTGGGGTCGCGGCCTTGCTCTTTTTCGCCGCCCCCTCCCCTCCCCCTCCCAGCAGCACGGCTGCTGCTCCGGGGGCGCATAATGTAGGCACCGATCGACCGGAGGCGCCCGCCAAGCGGTGTCGGTCGGGGTGACTCAGGGACGACGAGGGCGCGGTTGAGAGCCAGGGGAGCGGGTGCAGATGAAAGAAGAGGCATTGCATTCCCTTTCGAAGCACTCCTGAACATTTTCTCCGCTATCGATTAACTGTAGGGGCTCTAACAGTTGCCCAAACCTTGTGCAGTGAACTTGTATAATAAGTTTAGTATAATAAGTTATAATGTAAACCATCACTCGTGACACATGATGAAGTATTATGGTATCGAACTATGAAATTATACATATATGAAATTTTGAAAAAAGTAATGAACAACTTGAATATGACGTATATTATTTTTTATAAAAGTGCTATTGTTCACTTGATTTGATCGCATCGGCCACAATAATATTAGCAAGGTTCAGATAAGGGGGATAATCTTGGGCATACTCTCGGATAATCTCTGACCCTTACTCTCATTTTTTAGTATATTTCACTCTATGATTATTATTATTATTATTATTATTATTATTATTATTATTATTATTATTCCAGTTGTAATTTTTTAGACTTTTATTTTTATTCGTATTACTTCATTCTTATTGCTTATTTCATATTCATTGTTCGTAGTCGTTCTTAATGTTCATTATTATATTCGTTTTATTCTTATTATTCTCTCTAGTATTACAACTCTGCAATTAAAATGTTTTTATTTTCGTAAATGTGTGAAAAACTATCATTATTTGAATGTTACCTTCATGGAAGGTGTATTAAATTAATAGCATTGAAATAAATTTAAGCATACAGAAAAATAGGTAAAGCTAAACACTGTAGGCAATTAAATATTAAAATTAATATATAATATTCTAAAGGCTATGCTGTAGATATAATGGATACCATGTTTCCGGTAGTCTTAGTTGAAAAGCCAAGAAATCAGAGCAATAACGAAAGATATTAAATTTTCGGTGAACTCATGGGTTTTATTGAGGAGGAAGTGCACAACTCTTTTCACGAAATTCCAACATATCGCGCAAGTCTTATCAATTTAATGTGGTCTAATGGTTATTTTTTGGTATGTTTTTCGAGAGTGCAGTGATATATTCGCAGTGGGTACGATGGGAGGCAGTGTTCTCTAGTATAAATAAATAGTCGAGCATCGAGTGGTTGGCCATACATAATTCAACCCTAACAGACTTTCCTATATGCTTTATGTTTGCACTTAATGGCTGGAGGCTATATGTTAAATCTTGAAGTGGTTAAATGTGCTTACTACATTCTGTATACTCGTACTTAGTACTGTTTATACATATTCATTGAACTTCGAATTTAAGCGTTGAATTGAAAACGAATCTGCCCAGAATAATATTGTAATCATGAAACGCATCAAGAACACTCATGCATTTACAACGAATACACAGTTCATGATGTATTCAAAAGTGCAGTATTGTATAAAAAGTAAATTATTCTTTCACAACGCACAATCTCGTTTCTCCATTTTATTTACTATCAGTGGTGAACTATGTCTTTTCTTTTGACGTAACAGTCTAAAATATGTTCTGGGATTTATGAGAAAACAGCGGTCTTAAAAAATGCAAGAGAACAGCCCTACTCTAAGCCGAGGGCGTATCCCAACACAAGTTAGAGGGTGAAGGCCAAATCCTGGTCTAGAACGAAGGTGCAGAAAACGGCGAGAAGTAGCGAAAGGACGAATGGGAAGGAGAATGTAGGGAAACAGAGAGAGAGAGGATGATAGAGCTAGGCGAGAAATGGAGTGGGTGTTCACAATGTAAGGGAGAGAACGTGAGCGTAGGAGTGGGCAGGGGGATGAAGAGGGCAAAGGGGAGCGAATGCGAGAGGTCAGGGTGAGGAAGAGTGTGAAAGTATAGGACATGGAAGGATGAAGGATAGAATGCGTTAGGGAGAGTGCGGCATGGGCATGTAGTGTGGAGTACGGCAACGGAAAGAGTACGGCAGCGGAAAGAGTACGGCAGCGGAAAGAGTACGGCAACGGAAAGAGTACGGCAACGGAAAGAGTACGGCAACGGGAAGAGTACGGCAACGGAAAGAGTACGGCAACGGAAAGAGTACGGCAACGGGAAGAGTACGGCAACGGGAAGAGTACGGCAGCGGCAGGAGTACTTGAAGAAAGAGAGCAAAGGCGCGAGCATGCGAAGAGACATAGTTAGGGGCGGAGTGCGCAAGAGACTCGGGTTGAAGGCCAGGGTGAGGGCGGGTGGGCGGGGCCGAGTCCGGGAGCGAGGATGGGGTTGAAGGCCAGGGCGACGGTGCAGTGGATGTCGGGGCGATAATTTACAAGGCGTCTGTGCCCCCGTGGACCGTCGGACGTGGAGCGCCCGCCGCCTCCCCCCCCCCCCGCCTCCGCCAGCCCCCTGGGACGCCCTCGCCCGCACTCTGCTCGCCGCCTGATGGATCCCGGCCAGGCGAGGCGGCGCGCCGACCAAGGACGAATGGGTCTCTCCTCTTCGTCGCGCTCTGTAATGGACGTCACTCGAGTTCGATATGTAGACGAGAACTTATATTTCTCTGTCGACAGCAGCCAAGTGCTTTCGCGTTGGCGGAAGAACGGTTTCGAATGCTCGATATACGATTGTCCAATTTATAAATGAAGTGATGGAAGAATGTTCTGGAAGTGTTATATGGGCGATCGTGTAATTTATAATTGAAATGGAGAAGCAATTGATGAAATTGGCTTTTCGCCTTTTATCGTTTTCTGGAATGGTAATTGAGTTTCACGTGGTTACATCACTCACATCGTTTCTTTCCTATTTCACCTCGTAAAATATTAATTGGATTCGGTCATCGCGTTGGGATATAAATATAAATTAATCACACTGACATAAGTTACATTTAATTATGGTAACATTTCCCTAAATATGAGTGATGAATTTTTAAACGGATGGTACTCGGCACCCAGAAGATTAATTCTTGTACAAATTAAACTCAAGCTCATGCAAGAAATTAAAAAAGAAGTATCTATGTATCCCGTCAAACTGTCTGAGGAAACTTATGGCATTAACTGATGACACTGTAGTGCCTCTCACAGGGAATACCCAGGAGCTCGAGTCCCGCCGGTGGCAGGATTCATAGCTAGCTCCCATAGCTAGGTCGAATTCAGTCGCTGTCCGGAAGAGAATTCTAGCGACCGGCTGCTGTGATCGGTAGTTTTCCGTATATTTTCTGGTAAGCACCAGATGAATGATGAAGCGGTACCCTAACAAACGGGTCACGGACCGCACGAAATATTTTATTTGTCTTCCTTGCCTTATTCTCACCTTTTGTTTACACACATTAAGATGTACATGCAGTTCACTACACAGATCTGGGGTGACCAGTCGAGAGCCTGGAGTTTGGCCCTGCTGGGGTGATACCCCGCTGGTGGAGATACCTAGTTGGGGTACAATCCGCAATACGCCATGTAGGTTAGAACCAAATTTCGACATTCAACAGGGTAATTACACCGCTAACTTCCGTGATAAAAAATACACTACAATTGCGAGAGTAAAGACCATAGCAATTGACTCACTCCGATGCCCGAATAATTAATCATTTAATATTTCTGTCAAAAAATCATGTATCAAAATAATTCTAAGCTGAATAATTTAACATTGCCTTATTGTAAGTACGTGTTTCTATGATCTAGTGTCGTGCAAATTAAAGGAGTATGTTCTCCCTTCAAACCCAAGTCTCTATTAACTAATATTATTTTAAAACTTCGATATCTCTAAACTATTTTTCACAACAATTGGGATTTGTTTGTAAATATTCGTACTATAAAAAAGTATCTAGCTGTTATCTTGACATAAATTATGATAAATACAATTTCTTCATATACTGAACTTGTGTAGTTACTGTTGGATAATATTTATGAAAGTCTGAAAACTCTGAAAATAAGAATATAACTACTCACAGTAAAAAACTAACAATGTCTAAAGAAAGAAAAACTTTAATAATGTGTGAGATCGGGCCAACGTGCCCAGAGCTGAAAAACCTTTCGGTGGCTTTTCATGGCTTAATTATCTGTAGTCACGCGTGAGTGAGCCCGAGGTAGCGTGAGCACAAAAGCGCATGGTAGATCGTTCTTGTGCCCTGTAGTGCGCTCTAGAGAGACAGAAAATCCTGTGCGTTTAAAATCAAGGGCCACCGCGGGAACTTTTCTTTCATATTAACATATAACAGACATTTTCAAATTAAAATATCTACATTATTTTTCAAATTTTTTTTTTGTTTTTCGGTTGTTTCTTTCAAATGTTTCTTTTCATATGATACCGTTGTGCTATTGTGTGTCGTATCCATCTGCCAGTGTATAATGCTGTATCCATTAAATCATGTCAACTTAGAACATTTCCTACAAATAACCAACAAATTTTAAAATTCTTGTGTTCTAAGCGTTATAAAACACCACTCCAACTCATTAAAAAGTAATCCCAAACTTTTCAGTAATTTTTTAATACGCGAAAGGTTGAAATTTTATTTCATGTAATTTACAAAATTCTGGAAGATGCTGCCATTAATACTAAGGCCCAACGACGTTCAGATATATCATTACACAATTTATGTTAGACCTCAAGGTAATTATATTGTATTTCTTGAGAGACTGCTAAAATTTGGCGATGTAAACAAATAATGTTGAGTATTAATTTCATTATCATCCAGTTGTATTTTTTAGTTGCTACGGAATACGTAGAGGGAGAAGTTTAATATATTCACTTCCTGTTATTGGTATTTATGAATTGCAAGCTGTCCGTAAATAAAAGCTGCAAAGTTTCTTTTATGCCTAATATAATTTTTATTTACCCTCTCGAAGCAATTATTTGGTAAGATATAATGATTCCGAGAAGTTCCTTGGAACCGCAAGGGTATTAGCTCTTAATTGCTGCTGGAGCGAACAGCAAGTTTACTGTTTCGACAATGCCGCCGGAGAATCGAGCGAGTGCCCTGAATGGAGGCGAGAAACCCAGCATAGCCCCGTCGTTTGCTTTCAGCGGTCCTAGCGGCAGCGCAGTGAAACCGTAAATCAAGGCGGCACTTCCCAGCGAATTAGCGGCTTCGCTTTACGAAGATGGCAGCGGCGGGGGGAGGGGGGGGGCAGTGGGCGAGGTTTACGATGTCGCTGACGAGCGAAACGGCCTCCTGCGACTGGGGCGAAGTTAACAGCTATGTCAACATGCTGACGAACGTACTGGCAACACGGGTTCAAACTATTTGCGGCCAAATTTTTATAGGTGAAACGCTTGGAAAAATAAAACATTCCACGAGCTACGCGCTACATTGTTTGTTTGACGGATGTACAGTCACCGTAGCCATAGGCGACCAACTTTCCTTCCGCTGATCAGTTTCACTGATTGATGTTTCCGAACGCGTTAACTTCTATGGCCGCTGCTACCTTTTGTGAATTGAATATTATTATGCGCGGAGGTGGCGGTGCTCCTTTTCTGACGGATGGTGAGATCCGGCACCACCTATAATTCGAGTTGCGGGGAAATTCCCCCTTGAGGTATCTCTGTCAGTGGGTAATCGCCCAAACGGAGAATGACACTGGTCTCCCGAGTTGTGAGGTAATGTGAGTAAGAGGAAGTGACCACATGAAAGGAGAGATTACACTCCTCCCGTCCCGTCCCGCCCCATCCCGTCCCGTCCCGCTCATTGTCCCGTTTGTTAAGGTACTGATCCGGCATTAACCTTGCGTAATTCGAAATCATCGGGATTATTGATAGACGGCCGTTAGAATTTTCTCCCAAGTGGTTCGCCACCGACCGGATTCGAAATCAGTGGCCTCTCGGCCAGAGTTACTACAGAGACAGCAGCAATGCTGAACTAAACTCTGCCGGCTTGGACATGATGTCGTCAAGCGTTTGGTAGCGGTGGCAGTTGATGCTATTCTAGTAGTATGCCAGTCGCATGACATCAGTTGACAGTCGCAAAATATGAACGCGCTGAGCTTTAAGATGTCACTGCGCTCAGAGTAACTGGAGTGAAAATTTCCCTTTCGTTGGATTAAACAAACGCCCTTCTGCGTCGTTTTCTACAACAGGATATTCTTGGGATAATTTTACAAATATGGACATAAACTAATATTAAGGAAATCTAAACTGTTAAGTTTAATTTTTTTAAAATTTGTTTTGGGTGCTTAATTTCCCAAAGTATATGTGTACAAACTAAAAATCGCCAACACTTTGTAAGGTTCTATTGACTGATAGTGATTACTCCTAATTTTCTTGTATATAAATCCTTCCTTCTCTCGAAAAATGAAATTAAATATTCTAAAAGGAAATCGCATATTCGTTACAGAGAAATAGGATTGAGCGTTATGTTGTTTTGAATTTCCATATTATTGCTTACATGTTTAGATGGTTACTCTACTAGATAACCTCCACACTAATTATTCATATTTAATAAGGTTGTGTTAAATGGAAAATTGTGCTAACGTGGACGAAAAATGATCTCAATGCCTCCACACCGTAATTATTCGAAGTCACTAAACTTTCGTCTATCTATTAAACAGAAATCAATAAACGCAAAATAGATCAATAGAATTGCACAACATATTTATTGATTTCTTTTCAACCCACGCACCCGCCTCTCTTCCCGTCGAACTGTCGGGACGTGTCAACAACAGAGCGGAGCATCGTAATGGATGCGGCCGGGCGATTAAACGCGCAAGCGAGTGGGCGGACAAAGCCCCCGGACGCGTGGATGCGCGCAGGCCGCCGCAGCCGCCACCGCCACCACTGCCGCCACCGCCGCCGCCGCCACCACCGCCGCCGCCGCCGCCGCCGCCGCCGCCACCGCTGCCGCCACCGCCGCCGCCGCCGCCACCGCCTCCGCCGCCGCCGCCGCCGCCGCCGCCGCCACCGCCGCCGCCACCGCCGCCGCCGCCGCCACCGCCACCGCTGCCACCGCCGCCGCCACCGCCGCCACCACCGCCACCACCGCCACCGCCACCGCCGCCACCGCCTCCGCCGCCGCCGCCGCCACCGCCACCGCCACCGCCACCGCCACCGCCGCCGCCGACGCCACCACCGCCGCCGCCGTCGCCGCCGCTTCGGTCGCGCACACAAAGCCTCGCGCCCCTGCGGTTTGCGTGCTAGCGGCGGGCGCCGCGCCGGACTGCTTCCGGGAGCTGCTACGCGTTTTCGAATGGTCCCGACGCACGGGTCCCCAATGTGAAAGGTGGATTGATTGATTAATGATTCCGGGAGCGTCAACGGTTAACGTCAACGGTTAAAGTCATTGCTCCCGTAAGTGTTGTGCAAGTGTTTGACGCGAGAGGTGGCGGTGTTCTTCCTCCGCTGGCTGGCGAGATCCGGCGCCGGCGTACGTCAGCTTGCGGCTTCCCCAACCAGGTATCTCCCACCAGCGTGGCACAGCCCCAACCGGGACAAGCTCTAAGCAGGACTGGACTGTTGACAAATGTGGTAGTGTAATATCACACTAGTGATAGTATAATTACATTCATAATGATTCAGAATTCATAATGTACTGACTAAACAATTTTGTAATGTGCCTAGTGGATAAAACAAAATGGATGATTTCCACTGATCTAATTGTATAGATGCAGGATTATCAATCTAGTTTAATATAAAGTTGTTTTTAAAATCTCCAAAGTCTACTATGTGTATACACAACAGAATCTGTGGAATTAATAAATATTAGTTTTTCCTACAATTATAAAAGATATCGAAGTACTTGTAT
This sequence comes from Gryllus longicercus, assembly GCA_038098605.1. Taxonomy (NCBI): domain Eukaryota; kingdom Metazoa; phylum Arthropoda; class Insecta; order Orthoptera; family Gryllidae; genus Gryllus; species Gryllus longicercus. The sequence goes on along the minus strand of JAZDUA010000605.1, from coordinate 529,573 downwards.
GAGAATGTATGAGAATGGCCCTAATTGAAAGTATACACACGTCTGTAAGCAACTTTAATGGAGTTACTGAAATATTTTTTTGTAAACAATTTTTTTTACAAATGCTTTTATTTTAGATATATTGTTGACAACTACACCTCTGGAAATAACATTTAGTAATCTTCCCTGTTCCAACGCATATATTATTCTACAAGAAATTCAGGTCAAGAACGTCAGGTTATGTTTTGGAGTATATCATAGCAGATACGATTCCGTGTTATATAACGTGCACGTCTCGCGATTCTTTCACTCTCTGGGCCAGAACGATAAATGTGGCAGTAGTTGAGAAATAACCAAGGTGACCAGCTATCCGAAGTAATATGCTGAACAGTTGCAGTCTGTAGCAATACAACGCAAATGCGATAATCATCCATGCATTATAACGCTTCCAATCTCGTTATCTAAAAGCTTTCAAAAGCGCATTCTGGAAATAAAAAAAATGGAAGAAAATTAATTAAAACTGTGATCAAAATGGCTGAAATAAAATTCAATTTATTTCTCTCTTAACACGATTTTGTTGTCTTTTTGAATAGAAGTGAAAATTACTGCGATCCACAGATGTGAAAATCAAGGAATAATTTCGTAATTACCCGGTCATTTGTTACCGACAGTGTGTAATTGATTTACCGCTCTGCATTAACAAATGCCTCCCAGGAAAATAGATTTATTATATTTTATTGGAAATCTGCGTCATACGGAAGTGTCAGTGTGAAAGTAATGAGACGATTTTGATACAAAGTGGGAAAATTAATACGTAAACAGTAATTATATTGTGCAGTATATGAAAATTCAAATTGTTGTTTCAAACTATTCCAATTAAATTTTGTACTGTTCTATATAAAAACTATCTACAAAGAATATAAATTTTAATTCGTTTGAAAAACTCAGTGAGTAGTTTTCGTCATTAAATTATGTAATTTATTATGAGCTACAATTGGATTTTTATAAAAATTCTCTACGTTTGCATAATATGATGTAGGAAGTGAAATTAATTTTAGATCAGTTAAGAATGAATTCCATATTATTACTTATTTTCATATCATTATTATAACTTCCATTATTAAACACATTTCACTTACATGCACTACCTTGCCACACATGCTGGGAGACCAGTCGGGAGCTTAGAACTTGTACCGGTTGAGACTGCGTGACGTTGGTGGGAGATACCTGCTTCTGAAAAACAAACCCGCCAGCCGACGCGTCGCTCGATGCCAGATCCGGCAGGGGCAGATCACTGCCTCCTCCCTCGGAAAAAACCTGCGCTACACTTACGGGACAAATGACCTTGGCAATTGGTGCGCCTGGAAACACGAAATAATCTAATCGAACTCTAATATTCGTCCCAGAGGGTCCCCTTCCCCCAACACCAAATCCACGTCAAGGACACCCTACGGAAGGCAAGGGAAAATCCCCCGGAGGAAGGAAAAACTTGCCGCGAGGAGGCGAACAGTTCCGCTTAATCCGGGGCGTCTAATCTCCCGGAGAAGATGCGCCGACGCGTAGCTCGAGCGGAAGATTCTCGCGTCGCGTCACGGGGAGGGGGAGGACCTTGAGTCAGGGCACGGCGAGGCCGCGGCGTCTCCGCCCGGCGGGCGGGTGGGCGCGGGGCGCTTCGAAGGTCGAGGTGAGGCGAGGCGAGGCGAGGCGGGGCGGGGCAACAAGTGCCTTGATGGCGATGACAGGGCGGCGAGGCGCCTTCCGGACGAGGCTGCTTGGCGGCGACGCACTTTGAACGTCGGAGCCCGCGCGGGAAGTGTGTTGGCGGCGCGTATGCGTCAGCGCATGCAGCTTCTCTGATGGATCACGTGGCACAAGTTGACGTTGATCGTGGAACACCGAAGAAATCGATGTTGTAAGGGAGTGAATAATGTCAACGTATCCGACATTGCAACTGGAAAAGGTGGCTCAGGGTATCAACTGATGTCACTGCAGTGCCTCTGATAGGAAGGACCTAGGGTTGGTATCCCGACAGTGGGGGAATTTTTAATACTCGTTAGATAGCTAGGTTGCCAGCCGAAAGTTTACTTCAATATTCAAAGTACTATTCCCTGCTAAAGTACTACGAATAATTTGCGTTGTTTGTTGAATGTGTCTTTTTCATTAACATTATCTAGAGAAGATCAGCTTTTGTGGTGTGATGGTTTGAAATATTTTCTGCCACTATCTATGCCACTATTTCCCATCTCTAAACAGGACGAATTATTGACAAACGAATTCGTCCATGTCCATCTATAATTCAGTTTCATAATAAATTATGTGAATACAAGTGTATGATACCCTAGTTTTGTACTTAATGACGTTTTTAAAATTTTTATGTCTACTTTAGATACAACTGTCTGAAACATTATTATTATCACCATAATTAAAAAAATATTGTTCATCAAACTCTTTACAAACACATTTAGACTCTATCTGGAGGAGAATTCGACCGGCCGGCTGTTTTCGTTAATTTTCCGAGGTTTCTCCGATCAACATCAGGCGACTGCCAAATGCCGAACGAATACCCCAACAAACGGGCACGAACCACGCGCGATCTTCTCTTTACATACATACTCATATACATAACACTTGTCGGGAGCTTAGAGCTTGATCCGGCTGGGACGGTGGGAGATACCTGTTTTGGGAAAAATGCCCGCAAGTCGACATAGGTCGGCGGCAGATCTCGCCATCCATTGGGTGAAAATCACCGCCACCTCCTGCGATAAAAAAAGCATGCAGTACGCCTAAAGAATTAATTACCTCAGCACGTCTGGAATCACTAAACGAATCAATCAAATCATTGCGTAATTTATTGTAACGTAATAGTATGTATATTGTAATCGAACACACAGTAGGTGGAAACTAAACAGTAAGTATTTTGTTTGCAAGTTCCCTTTGAAAGGTTAGAAGACTATGAAGAAGAGTCATTAGTCGCTTTATTTCCGCGCAATAATGTCGCGCGTGCTGAGTTGTAACGTCCGTCCAACTGCGAAGTCCGCTTCCATTGACCTTGCTTCTTCTTTAATTCGTCTCGCCACATCAAGTCCGCCTTCATGCAATATGCAACAGCGAGGCCGCCCAGCGGAGACAAAAAATACTTGAAGACTGACTGAAGAAGGAAAGCGCACCTCAAGAGACGATCGTGAAGCGAGTGGAAATAAAGTCGAGCTACACACTTGGTTACAGCAGTTCAATCGTACTACAAGATTTCAGTTTGTTACTATGATGTTTATCCACTTTGATTATCAAGTGTAGATTTTTTCAAAACTTAGATCAGTTTTGTAATATGAATTATAAGAAAACAAGTGTTCATCCATGACAATCTATCAATCAGTTTCGTAATAAATTACAAGAACCAAGTGCAGAGAAATAATGGTTGTGAATTCAATCAGTGGTATTCTGTTCACAACTATCAACTATACACATCATCCTGTATCTTTTATAAGAAGACAAATTCAAAGGAAAGTTGAAAAATATTCGAATGATGAGTTTATCTATTACTATGTACTCTACTTAGGGATTGTGAATTACAACCAAATTAAGTCACAATTAATAATATATAATATAATGTTTTGAGTGTGGATAAAACATACGAAAAATTGTCATAATATATTTATACAATACCCAACTAGACGCCATTGTTTGATAAATCTGAAATGTTCAATTGTAATGTGATGTCTTACAACACGTGTTGCGTTAAGAACTATTATTTTAGTATTTAGATTATATTCATACTTTTTTTACTTACCCCAAAATACTTTATTATCCTTAAGATTAGAGTTGCTAGCCAAAAGTTGACTTTAATATTCAAATTACTATTCCCTGCTAAAGTACTACGAATAGTTTACGTTGTTTGTTGAATGTGACTTTTTCATTAACATCATCTAGAGTAGATCAGCTTTTGTGGCGTGATGGTTTTAAATGTTTTCTGCCGGACTATCTATGCCACTATTTCCTAAACAGGGCAAATTATTGTCTCAAGAATTTGTCCATGTCCATCTATAATTCAGTTTGGTTATAAATTATGTGAATGTATAATAACTAATAATGAATAAAATTATGTGTATTATACGCTAGTTTTGTACTTACTGACACGTTTTTAAAATCTTTACTTCTTCTTCGGATACAACTGTCTGAAACATTATTATGATCACCATAGTTAATAAAATATTGTTCATCAAACTCCTTACAAACACATTTCATCCACACACATCACCACCATCAACACCGCCACATTCAACCACAGTGAATGTGGCTGTGTGTGATTCTAAAATATATAAGATATTAACACAAAAACTGTTAAATATTTGAACAATATACATTTCAATTGCAATAATATTTACAGTTTTCAGAAGAATTGCGTGTAAATGGAGATAAAGATTCAGCAAAATTTTATTGATTTGCGGAATAAATTTTATGTTGTCATTAAAATGTCTTTTCTATTGGCAATAACAATACATTTTAATTAAGATACTGATAATATGAACTTCAATAACCTACAGTTAACATTAAAAAAAACTCAAATGTATGCATGAATACTTGATGAAATCTGACCAGACAAACTTTCAGTAATAGTTTGAAGTTACATTGGATTATCTCTGAAAAAAAACTGAACATAGGTAAGAAAACTAATCTACTGGAACGAGAAGCGAGAGTAAGAGTTTCAACTCTGTCCTTGCAGAGAGAATTTCGATAACGTAAATATTTACTTCCAATGAAATCGATGTGTACTTATGAAAATAACCACCTCTTCACTGTAGGGTCCGTGGTTGCCTTTGACACAAGGTCTCAGTAAATATTGCTTCGTTTTCTCAATGTCTTGTGGGTTACTTTTGGCCAGAGTTCACGCATATCTGAGGCAAAAGCGTAGTCGTAAAAACTACTCGTTTATAAGTATAAAAAACTCTTTCAAATTACATTGAGTCCTTAGATCTTGCGTAAATACTCCCGATATTTTTAAAAAGCCTGCAGTGGTAAAATGATCAATTTCATAAGTCCATAGCTCACTCTTTCTTAGTCGATAAACGGGGAGTATAATACTTTCCTTTGAAGTGACGTACATTTAAGTCTCGTAAAATTATTAGGTATTTTGAACGTTTATTTGAAGATTAATCAGGATATTGCGGTTTTGGAAATATTCTGCAGTGTAAAAACTTAATGAAAATGAAGACATAAATTGATGCATTATTTGATTTTACAAATCGCAAGTAAAAATAAAAGGTTACGTTCTGTTGTAAAAGAGTAGAAAATCTTGTTTCTTTTTGTATTATTATTATGTAATAAAAGTTCACTATAAGTACAGCATTATGCAAAATTCTGTGTCGTCAAAAGAATGTAAAAACCGTAAATTATTCAATTTTCAATTTTTTCAGTAAATATTTTGTCATAGTTTTTATAATTGTATTGTCAAACTAACCTTGTAATTGTTTTGAAGAAATTATTTTGATACGTGTTAAAACATATAAATTGTATTCTGCATCAAATATATGGAAATGGAAGTGTAGAATATCAACTCAGTCGTTTCTACTTTCATTACACAATTCATTTCGAGATATGTTTCAATACGTTGTGTGTGCAAGTGAATTCATGAGTTTAAGGAAGCAAGTACTGCAATCACATTTGATGTGGAAGTTAAGGTGCTTCTTATGCATCTACCTAACATATTGATCGTAGGAAACTACAGAAACAGTAAATCAGAGCAACTGTCCTCTGGATTTCTCTTCCAGACAATTTTGGTCCCATCTCTACCGCTGGTGTAGTAAAAGTCGTTACATTCGAAGTCCGACCGTATGACAGGGGTGACAAACAGGGCTGTGAGCAGGCTGTCGCTCACAAAGGCACGCTGGGGACCTTGCCTGCCGGGAAGGGAAGTAGACCTTCCGATTGCACAGGGGTGCACAGTACACGGCGGAATCTTGCAGGTTTTAGTTGAAATAATAAAAAGGTACTTAGAAAATGTTCAATAATATTTGTTTTAAATATAAATTTGGAATTTAAATATTACAAGAAATATTACAGAAGATTTTTCTGTGAAGAAATATCTGCACCTTAATTATGTCGAAAGTTGAAATTTAAAAAAAGTTTTTGTTATGTAATAGGGGCAGGAATAAAGTGAAAATGTTTTGTTTTACATTAGAATCATTATTCAAACGTTTTACTTTCTTTTTTTACAATCTTACCTAGCTAGATTCTATTTGTAAAACTGAAATGTGACAGAAATGAAACGCAAAAAGGTGGTATGGTATCAGTATAACATAAATTGATATTAAAACGTTTTAAAACTTCAATAAACGTCTCTTTATGATATGCCAACGCAGAATCTGTATGCAATTCTCAGTATTTTCAAAACGCATTCTATCAGGGCTTCCCCGCTCCGGGAACTTGAAACCCGCAACGTGCGCCGAACCAATCTGCAGCTCATTCCCTTACTCTGTCCCCTAACGGCCCTGACCTATGACCTCCCAGTCTTCAAAACAAGGAGTACGAGCCGTATCGCAGTTGATTGAATTTGTTTATAACTCTCACTTGTTCTCGACAGTAGGACACTCGCTTATCGCTCGAGTTCACGACTGAAGATACTACTGACTTGACCGCTTTGTCAAAATTTCCATTTCAGGCTCCGCAGATTACCTTTGTCTCTACGTCATTCAGTGAACAATCACGTTCTTAATGAAATCCACTGGCTGCGCGCAGACGCTTTGAGGTTGGGAAGCGGAGCAACAGTGCCGGGGGGGGGGGGAATCGATTGGGTTTTATGGTCGCTTCCTGCAGCCTCTGAAGCCCAGCGGATAGCGCCTTCCAGGAGGCGCATAAAAGTCTATTGCCCTGTCATTATTTTACTGAGCCCGGAAGACTTGTAAAGGTCACATTTTTTACAGCTTGCACCCAAACTTTAGAATGCGCGGGGCGGTTTATTCCGGGTCAAGGTCACGAAAGTCGGAAGTATTTTTTTTTTCTCTTGGAATCGGGACTATTCAACCATTTTTTGTTTTTGACTGTTGTTGTGAATCGATTACATTGAAGTTAAAATATATTCAGTTTTAAAATTAAGATGAAAATAAAAGATGAAGTTAGCCTTTTGGAACATAATATAACTAAACAGTTTGCTCCAATAGTTTAATGACACATATTTATTCTTTGTATTCTTGCAAACTTACCGGTTTTATGTAATTTGATTAACAAAAATGATAAAGTATTGCTGTAAAACGTTTCCACCCATTTGCTGTCTTCATTTATATTTTCAGAGATCAAAATACCTTAGTTTCTAATGAATTACACACAGTAGAAAAGACATTGGTCCCAGGAAAGACATTGCCATCTACGAACCATCAGTTATGCAATTAGAATCAAATTTCAACGAAATAATCGACTCACAAGCTGAAACTCCTACCAAATATATCACAGTAGACTGTTAAGTTACTGATTAAGCTTTGTTTACTGTTAAGCAAACTGTTAAGTCACTGCTTGCTTTGAAAGTGTTTTCGAGCGGAAAACATCATATTGAGTTGAAGACATTGGTTAACATGTGCAAATGCCAAAAGCGTGGAAAAGAGAGGAGGAGGAGGATATTCCTTGGGGCACGTAAACGCCTCGCTTCGCTCATCAGCAGACGCAGTTCCACCTGTGATTCCTCCACCCCCTCCTACCAAAGAAGGCAGGAGGTCCCCGCGCCTGCATGTGACGTTCGTGGCCGCGTAGTGGATGCATCCCGTCCCAGTCTCGCCACGCCACCCTAGAATCCCCGCCTAGAACCCTCACCTCCAACCCTCACCTAGAAACCTTTCTTAATTCCCCCTCTTAAATTCATCACTTAGATTCCCCACTTAAGATTCCCCACTTAGATTCCCCACTTAGATTCTCCACTTAGGACCCCCGCTTAGAACCCCCACCTTGAAACACTGCGGATCCACTCCAGAACAACTCCAGAACCATTCCAAAAGCATTCCAGAATAACCCAGAACCACGCTTGATACGCCTGAGAACCACTCAAAACTGCATGAGAACTACCTCCGAACTACACGAGACCCAGCCAGAACCACTCCATACGCATGCCAAAATCACGACTGAAAAAGTAAAATACACTCCACAACCATCACAGAACGACCTCAAAACCACCTCGAAACCACGTCCGAACCAAACAAAACTAGCCTATAACCATTTCAGAACCACTAAAGAATCCCGCCAGAACAATCTTCGAACCAACAAGAAAGAAAATAACCCTCCCCTAGTCGCCTCTATACTCTTCCTATACCACCCTGACCACGTGTCTTTCCTACCCCGTCGTCGGCTTCCTCATAAAACAGCTCCCCCTTTACCACCACCCCTTTCCCGAACTGCTGCAGCCCAAAACTCTCTTCGTCCTTGACGAGCTCTCCTCCCACGATCAAGCCCCGATCTGTCTGCTACACAGCCCCTCCCTGTCTCCACCCTACCCCCGAATTTCCTCTCAATTCTTCACGCCCACGATGCTGCCCACGCACCGTCCGCGCTCCGAATCCTTGCCGGTGCATTCCACGTAGACTTCGACCTCTTCTGCTCATACTCTACCGCTCATTCATAATTCATGTCTTCAGTTAACAACCCAAATCAGAACAAGTTTTCCCTCAATTCTCAAATGAAAGATATAAAACGATTATCTCGACGACGACAACAAATTCATATTTTTATATAACAATGCTTTTGGCATTCAGGTCAGTAAAATTCGCTTCTTGTTTCCACGCAGCTGTAGCTGTGTCTTCAGTTTTTTCATCATGACAGACTCAGATCCTGTCTGCCTTCTCACCTGTCTCCACCGTCACTTCCCTACTCGTGTCACAATTTCCAATGGATTTCCAAGCCATCGCAACTTCGTTTCATCACAACTATTTTAACCATAATATCGGTTTCTCCACCTGTACCTTTGTATTCCCTCACTTCTACTTTACCCTACCGATGTCTTTTACCCGTCTGTAATTTACCCTCCGCACCTGCAAGTTCCCCCTTGTCCTTCCCCGTGCCTTGTCCCATCCGTACCCGTTAGGACTTTGTTCTAAAATCCATACATTTATTAAAACATACGCTAAGTACAAAAATAATCAGCTCCTAGTTTATATATATATATATATATATATATATATATATATATATATATATATATATAAAACTCAATGGATCATGTTTCATTACGAATAAATATCTTCGTGTTTAGACCATCCACTCAGGATGTGATGTGAAGTTTCAGGTGGGGCTCTGCTACATGACTTCAGTAAGTTTACGTTATTGGTTCAATACACTTCACCCAGAGCGGTGCACGTGCGCGAGCGGTGACCGGCGCGTGGATGGAAGTGGCATCGCGGGCCGGATTGGCGTGGGCGCGGCGGCCCAAGCGGCTCGTTGCTTATTTAAATTAATCAGCGGCGCCGCCCGCCACTCAGTCGCTTCCGCTCGTGCGGGCCGTTCGAAGAGCACTAACTCTCCACTCGACTTCCTCCTGAATATTTCAGCCGCGCCGGTCCGGCCACTACCCCCACATCTACCTCCGACGCTGGCCTCCACTCCCGCTGCGAATCCTACTCCTTCACTCCGATTCGCCTCCATCAAACCTTTGCCTCCTCTCACGCCCCTCGCTGTGTAGCTAGGTCGAATTCAGTCGCTGTGTGGAGGAGAATTCTAGCGGCCGGCTGCTCTGGTCGGTAGTTTTCCATGGTTTCTCCGATCAACAGCTAGTGAATGCTGAAGCATTATCCTGACAAACGGCCTCTTCCTCTTCCTTGTCCTATAACCACTCCTTACACGTACATGTACATGCACTACACTATACACATGCCGGGAGACCGGGCGGGAGCTTACACCTTGTCCCGATGGGGCGGTGCTCAGAGGGTGGGAGATACCTTGTTGAGAAAAAAGCCTACTAGCTCACATTCACCGAAAGAAGATCATCGCCATCTCTCGAGACAAAAACATACACTACACTTACGAGACTAATGACCTTACCAGTTTACGCGCCCGAAATCCGGAATCGATCAATGAAACCCACGCCTCCTTCTTTGCCCACACCTCCTCTCTTGCCTTGGCCTCTTGCCTTCGTGCCACCACCACCTCCGTTCCCGATCTATGCTTATGTTCCCACCTCCATCCTACCACATGCCTCCCTCTTCTCATCCGCCCTCCCCCATCCGCCCTCCATTACGTCACCAACCTGGTCCCCGCCCCAGATCGCCCCCGGACCACCTTCGTCTCCATCCTCCGCCTCCAACCTGGCCCCGGTCCCTATAACTCTCTCCCCTACATCCCTCCCGAGCCTCTCCCCTGACGAAGAGTCTGTCTCCGCACCCCCTCATCCGAGATATATATCACCTCCTTCTCGTCATATCGTACCTTCTTCGTAGTCCTGAACTCTGCCACCCCTGCTTCTTCCCACTGTTTCAGCTCTTACCACACTCCGTACCCGATCCTCGCCCGGGCGTCCAGTTGTCTCACCTCCGCATCTGACCACGCCCCCATATTCTAGCCCGCACCGCATCCGCCTGTTACCACTGCTTCCATTTCGCGTTGGTCTCGCCTCCCCTCTCTTACTCCGCTTCCGCCGCACGCCTCCCCCACCACCATCCGTGCCTCCATCTCTACTTTGATTATCCGCTTCATTAATGCTTCCTCCACCGTCTACCCCGCATTTGATATTTACCCTTCATATCCTACCCTCTCCACAGACCTATCTTCCCCTTGCGAAGATTGGCCAGAGCGGAAAGATGTAGATGGTGAACGAGGAGAACGAAATAAAGAATGATGCGGAGGTGCGGCAGGGGAAGGGACAGACCACCCCAAATTCTTCCCGGTCCCTTCAGGAACCGGTCATTACTTCCGCTCCTGGATCCGCCTCGTGTCCACTCCCTGACTCTCATTCCCGATGACCTCTCTCCCTCCCTCTCTCTCTTTCTCTCTCTTTCTCTTTCTCTCTCTTTCTCTTTTTCTCTCTTTCTCTCTCTCTCTCTCTCTCTCTCTCTCTCTCTCTCTCTCTCTCTCTCGCGCGCGCGCGCGCGCGCGCGCGCGCGCTCCGCTCTTGTCGCGATCTTTGCCTTCACCTCAGCTCCCAGATCACCTCCTCTTCCGCCTGCTTCTCCATGCACACACCACTTCCGTTCTTGACTCCAACCCCGGCCTCTCGCCGTGGTTATTTCTCCGGATACTGCTCCCGTCTGCCTGCGCGAAAAATCCCTCAAGAGGCCCAGGAAATAGAACTCTTAGCGATTGAAGAGTCACTGAGTACAGCGCGCGGGAAAATACTTCTCTGCAACAGCGAGTGATGGATTCAAATGAATAGCAACGACAAACAAATTCGCCTCTCTCATCTTTGAGAATGATTTTGTATAGTAATAATAATAATAATAATAATAATAATAATAATAATAATAATCTTAAACTGTCATATTAATCTTCTTAATGTAGCTTGACGGAATCTTCAACTTTTAATATACAACTATAATGTTGTTAAATACCCTTGTTTTTTATTTTTATTTTCTTAGACAGATTCGAGACTGATTTTCAGATATATTCTTCCCAATGCCACTTTGCGTCCCCTATTGTTAATAGTCGACACCGAGGACACATTCGTTGAGTCATCTCCACACGTCATTCTCATCCCTCAACAAAAAACCGTACCCGAAAGCAGGAAGGGATATTTCAATAGCATGGCTTCGTTTTCATGATTTAATCAAAAGAAGCAAAAGAATCGTGTATGTACAAATTAATTTATACAATCCAGGAAACGCTGGAGTTAACATTCAGTATAGTATACAAATATATCTTATTTGTTTACTTGACTTTAATTAACTTCTCAAACCTGCTAATAAATTGAGTATCAGGTTCAGAAAGTCGCATTTTTTTCACAGTTGCAATATATATAACTCCAACTTTTCGTATTCTTTCCAACACTCGGATTAAAACGTAATTCTGAACATGTCCAATGCGAGGGGAACTATTCAAGTTCAAGTAATGCATGTAGCATCAGACAAAGAAAGATTCTGTTCCTCGTTTCCTCCCCTCTTCGTCTACGAGGGATCCACTCGGTTTCTTTTAGCAGAGCTTTTGTCTCAAGAGACGCGTGACCTTCGCTTTATTTCTTTCAACCTTTGTTTCTCCGCGGACTAAGGATAATATTTTTCGACGTCGCCACCACATTTGCGAGTGGCTCAGAAAGAGAAAGATCGCGAAGTGGTGAAACGGACGGCAAAGATCTGCTGCACAGAATAGAGTTCGAAGGTGGCGTGAGGGGATGAGGAGGAGGCCACGCCTGAGGACAACGAAGAAGAAGATCAAGGGAAGAATTATACTCTATTTTTGAAAAGTATAAATATATTTAAAATGATACTTTTTTTATAAATATACAGTAAAGCTAATCTTGTCTCCTGTGAGAATATGGTAGGAATGTAAAGAAGATTGAGAAGAAAACAAAATATTGTGTTGAAGTTTTATTTAAACTATTTATTATATTCAAATACAACTGTCTAAGCTAAACGAGAAACTAAACGAAAGTAAGAGACGAGCGAACGGGATGGGGCTTGAAAAGGACAGGTGGGAAATGAATAGGGTGTAGTGGTGGAGAGGGACATAGAGAGGCAGGGCGAGTAGGAGAGGGCAAGTGAAGTAGAGCAGGCAGGTTACAGTGGAGCGGGATCGAGCAAGGTGTAGAGAAATGGAGGAGGGCGGGGCCCGGTGGGAATGAGGAAGAGCGGAGAGAAGCGGCATGGAGATATGACGTTGATAAATGGGGAGAGGGAGGGTGTGTGGACGGGAAAAGGAAGAGGGGAAGAGGTGAAGTGGAGCGAAGCGAGATGGTGCTGGGCGTGGCACTAGGCGACGAGGAGTGGACCATGGAGTGAGAGGAGCGAGGCGCAGCGGGACCTAGAGGAGTCGAAGACGCGTGGCAGATTGGGGCCTAAAAGAGCGGGATGGCAAGGAGCGGGACGTGCCGGCACGGTGCGGGGAGGGGCGCGGGACGGAGCGGGGCGGAGCGGAGCGGGGAGGAGCGGGGCGGAGCGGGGCGGGTGGCGGAACAGAGAGGACCCGGGCAGGGCAGTGCGGGACGGGATTGGGCGGGGCTAGGGCTGGGAGCATGGATTATTTTTAAGAGCGGCCGTGTCCGGGGCACGGCATGCAACGCGGCCCGTGGGCGGCGTGGCGCGTCTCCACCCGCCCGCCGTTATTTCCCTGGCGGCACGCGATGCGGCCGCTCCAGTCCGCGCCGCGCCGCTCCACCTGCCACCCGCGAAATGGGCCTCCGCGCGTCTCCCCCTCGCGACCCGGCCACATTAATATATTACGCTCTTCGTTACGATAATTATTCCCTGGTGAATATTCTGGGGATATACGGTAGATTGCATTGTGGTTTTTATTTAAAAAAGGTGTGTAAGTTTGCTTTTGCATATCTGTCAGGTTAGGAATGGGTTTAAAGAACTGCAACTGTTCTTCTATTCTTCATTCGTCCTTGTGATTCACTTTTTCGTGTGAGTCATCGTCACATCTTTTTCTGCTTGTTTTTATTCTTTCATTGTATTATACGTAGAATCCAAGAGTAGTTTCAGCTCGAAGGAATCGTCTTTGAAGTCTATGAGACAGAGCGTTTTTATTTTTAATACTAAAGAATCTTCTGTATAGTAGTTTCTTTGTTTGATAGTTTTTACATGCATGTTTACGGATGTTACACAAACATTAATAGTAATTTGATTAGTATTTTTATATTATTTCCTTTAATGTCTTTTTTTCTGGAGCTTCTTTTTATTTAATCACTCCTGAAACTGTCAGGCTAGAGACAAAAACGAACATAATAACCGGTATTCTCCTTTAACTTTGCGGAATTAAGATCTACCAAAATTTCTGCGTCATTTTGGTTATGTGCAACCAGAATCATTTTGTTTTGTTGCACTTCTTTTGATTGATTCCTTTTGGTATAAATAGTCAACTCACATATTTATCTCAGAAAACTATTCAGTTTTTTCACTACTCTGACTTTACTTTGTATTCTTATTCTAACCATCAACAGTAGTTTATTTATATAACTAATACAATTGCACATTTTATTCCAATTTCAATTATAATAAAACCAAACAAACAATTAAATAAATAAATAAATAAATAAATAAATAAATAAATATATAAATAAATAAATAAATAAATAAATAAATAAATAAATAAATAAATAAATAAATAAATAAATAAATAAATAAATAAATAAATAAATAAATAAATAAATAAATAAATAAATAAATAAATAAATAAATAAATAAATAAATAAATAAATAAATAAATAAATAAATAAATACATAAATTAAATAAATAAATAATAATGCGTTATAGAAAATAGCAGACAAGTGTTGCATTGTATATTGCGATGAAAATTAAGTTCTTGATAAGTAAAAATAAATTTCATCTCCACATTTGTGGACATGTCCTCGAACTGGCGTGCACAATGTTTTCTAAGAGCTCTTCCAATCGCCACGCGTGCCACGACCGCACGTGCAAATGCGCAAAACTTGGGACAGCAAAGAATTGTCGTTCTCTCGCCCCCTGCGCCCTCTACATCGCGCTCCGCCCACGCGCGGACGCCTCCCTTTGTGGGCGCGCAATAAAGGGAGTTGACCGAAAATATTATCCTTCGCCGGCGGACGAACAAAGGAAGGCGGAAGGGCGCGAGCGCTTCCTGCCCGGAGGAGGGGGGGGCAGAAGGGCAACGGAGGTGAGGGAGGTCCTGTGGCTGACCCCGCGTGACCCTTCGGCGCTAAATGGCCGATGGCAGGCTCCCTTTGCGCGCTCATGTACGAACCTCGGCGCCCGATGATAGCTGCTTTGGAACAGTTAACTTCACTGTTTTCTGTACTCTCCATTCCGTATTTTCTACTCTCCACTGTCTACTCTCCACTGCCTACTCTACACTGTCTACTCTCCACTGTCTACTCTCCACTGTCTACTCTCCACTGTCTACTCTCCACTGTCTACTCTCCACTGTCTACTCTCCACTGTCTACTCTCCACTGTCTACTCTCCACTGTCTACTCTACACTGTCTACTCTACACTGTCTACTCTACACTGTCTATTTTACACTGTCTACTCTACACTATCTACTTTACACTGTCTACTCTACACTATCTACTCTACACTGTCTACTCTACACTGTCTACTCTACACTGTCTACTCTACACTGTCTACTCTACACTGTCTACTCTACACTGTCTACTCTACACTGTCTACTCTACACTGTCTACTCTACACGGTCTACTCTACACTGTCTACTCTACACTGTCTATTCTTCACTGTCTACTCTACTCTCCTTTACACTCCATATTCTCGTCCCTCTGCTTTACTCTCCATTCTCTACTCTACTCTCTCTACTCTTCTGTACACTCTCTCCTCTTCTCTTCTCTATACTCTGCTCTGCTCCATCCTCTACTCTACTACACCATATTCTATTTTATGGCTGTATTCTAGGAGTCGGAATTGTTACTTGCCATTTGGCTTCTAAGTGTTGTGTTCAGCAATGCATTTCTAAAAATAAAATTGTTTAATCTTGAACTATCTGATAGCAAAACACATAAAATAGTCGTACATAATGGTTTCATTATTAAAATATCAACAAAACTGTCACAAAAATGTTTAATTTAAAAATTAAATTAATAGTTATATACTAATAAAAATATTATAACATGATAACAATTATATTATGTATCTAATGTAAGTTTCTTACGATAAAGTGATCTGCAATGTATGTGCACCAATTCTCGCCCACAGCAGTGTCGAGAAACTGGATTGCCCATTACGAGCCTTTTCCTCTTAGCTCTAAACTCTCACGGAATTATCTTCTAATTAAAAAAAGTTTCCAAGGATATATTTATTTTCTCACGATGCTGTAGCTTGTTATAAAATTCGCCTTAGCAAAAATAATATCAGTCACACTTAATAGAATAAAAATGAATCACGTGTGTGTGTTCACAACAAAGATATAATCCCAAAAGTTTTCGTAAGTAAATAACTTATTCAGAATGTATTGAATACAGTGAAACCCATTCCTCAACCAAGCTGGTTTTTGCCTAAATTGTACGCTTCGAGTTTTCAATTAGTAAAGATCTTTCTAAAGAAGAAATATTGAAATCGTAAAACTTACTCATTGAACATAATCTTAATATTGAATGTTGATAGTATTATCAGAACACGCAGTATTTTTCGGTAATAAAACCTTTTTAATCATCATTCTTTAAATAATATAAAATAATTGTTAAAAATATTTTTTCTGTTTATATGTTTAAAATAACGAAAGAAATATACGAAATTATTACAAATTTTCTAGCATTGCTGTTGCACTGCTATAATTTACTGACTAAAACAACCATCAACCGAGAAAAAGGATGTAAGTTTAAGATTTTTCAAATTATGAAACAGGGTGTTGTCTTTCCCTTTCCCTTAGAGTCCGTTAGACCGGTCAACTGTCTCCGCTCTTCACCACACGTCACCTCTCCGGTTACTGTCCGGCATTGCGGTCACGCCACTCCATTTGCTGTCTATCAGCCGTCGCTGTTCTTTCCGCCGCTTCTCCCCCGGCTCTCCTCTTTATCATTCGTCACCCGCCGTCGACACCCGACAGTGCATGTCACACTGCACGCCGGTCGTTGTGCGTTCACCTTTTCGGCGCATTCGAACTCCCTTCCCCCCCCCCTAAACAACATGTCGCCTCACCCAACGCACGGCGTCTACGCCATCGCACTTCCGCGTGTCCTTAACTGTACCCCTCACCTAACAGCGACTCCTCCTGTCTCTGCAGTGCCTCTGATCGAGAGATCCTGGGGTTAGAGCGCCGACGCAGCATTTTCGGCCCTAGGTCACGCGTGCACACACACACACACACACACACACACACACACACACACTTACAAGCACTACATTGTCATGGGAGTCGGGGGTGAAGAACATGTCTCGCTGATGAGAAGTACCTAGTCGGGAAATTTCCGCAAACCGAAGTATACGTCGGCTCCAGGTCTCACCAATAGAGGGGATGGTGATAAAAACGTGCGTTACATTTACGGGACCAAAAAAACCACAGCGGTTGACGCGCCCGGAAACACAAAATAATCAATAAATCAATTCAGATTTCTTCCTTCTCCATGGATTAGGTCGAAAATCATACGCCCATTAGTGTAGCTTCCTGAGAGGAAATATAATTGTGGAGAAATTATTGATTCGTCTAATGTGACATCAAATTGATCTCGGTTGAAAATACTTTACAATCCTTCAAGATTTTGCATGATACTAAATAAAAAATAATGATTTTTGAAAGGAACAATTACATGATCAAGTGTTGTAGGCTTTCGCACATCTATTTGCACCCCGAAAAATTAAAATACAACTGGAGTATTTGGATATATTTTGAAACATCACTGTGTAAAATAAGAGAATGGTAAATACTTTTTAAATTGAAAAACTTAATTGATTTTAACTTATAATTATAATATATAAATATTATAATAACTTATAATTATTTTTAATGAATATGTAAAATTGATTCAAAGCAAATGAACGGATTAGTGAACATTCACTAGGAATCAAGCACTATTTTTATGGTCTTTAACCAGTGGCGTTGCATATCAAGCTTATACAAACAATTTGTCCGATAACATGGTGTAGCGTGAAATTTTTTAAAAATAATGAAGGTCATTTTCCGAGAGTGCAGTAAGATATGGGCGTGCGTAGTCGTGTATTGCGATTACCAACGTATCGGGAACAATGGAATAGTATTATATTAGCATACCACACCACCACTACCCGAAACAGCTGGATTTACATTTATTTGCTTGAGGGTCCAGTCAGAGATTACGTAACCGCTCCCCGAATGGGTTCTATCCCTGTGTGTATGTTTCTTCGATATTTACACATTATCGCTGCGAATATTATTTTTAGAAACGGGTGTTTGCTAAACGAATAGCTTGAAATGTGAATAATGAACTGTTACTTCAGGTTGCGACTCACTGCTCTTATAATATTTGATCTTATGTCGCTTATATCTAAATATATAAAAGAGAGATATGTAGATAGATAAACTCTGTAATATCCGAGAGCACTGTGTCCTCTCTACGTAATATATGCTATCTTTTCATTCATCAACATCTCCGCACCAGACGGCGGTTTTTGTGTGTTTTCTCTGTCGCTAATGATGGGACCATTCCCTTCGCGTCTCAATCACTCCATCGGCTCCCGCCAGACTCCGCCGCAATTGGCTGTCCTTCAGCGACGAATCCTCCGCGGACCCCGTCCACGCCCGCGTCGTTAATATGGATGAGTTGTCAGCCCGCCCCGCCCCGCCCCGCCCACCCCGCCCCTCCCCACTCCGCAACCCGTCCCGCCCCGTCCCGCCCCGCCCCGCCCCGCCCCGTACCGCCCCGTACCGCCCCGTACCGCCCCGTACCGCCCCGTACCGCCCCGCCCCGTCCCGCCCCGTCCCGCCCCGCCCCGCCCCGCCCCGCCCCGCCGCGCCCCGCCCCGCCCCGCCCCGCCCCACTCCGCAGAGGGCATTGTAGCCGTCGTTGATCGCCCCCGCCAGGGTCGACGACCGCCGCCAAGAACCCGGGCTCTTCCTGGATCTCCGAGATTCTGCTCTTGGCCAACGATCCCGATCGCTCGGAGCCTGCTCCTCGGCCTCGGCCGCGGCTTCCGCTTCCGTTCTGAATGCCAATGCGCCCGAGGTCCGCAAAGTCAAGGCGACGTTATGGGAGCCGTCGGACCGCGCTTGTTTCCACCTTAACGCTTTTTATGCTACTGCGGATAACTAACTGCCGGTGAAATAGCTCGTCGTTTGGAGGACAAATGCCGTTGACTTCGGCGTGTTTCTACAGTAACTGCGCTGAGGCGTGCGTAGCGTGAACAAGAGGGGGGTCAAATACATTTCTCGGCCCCCTTCGTTTCAATAAACTTTCTTTATTTAAATATGGCATTTTGCTAGTAAATATGTAAATAATACAGTCACTTGGGGTGAATTTGATGGATAGTCTTTGCACCACTTTAATAATGGTTCTTAAATTGATTGTTGGCGTTTGTATATTCAGTTGCTTTAACAATTTGTCTCATTCTGCCGATTTGTCAAAATCGAACAAAATTTTTATTAAATTAAATGTTCGCGTTAGCATCGTCAGTTGCTTAAATTAAATTATTGAGTGTATTCACCAAAAGTAAAAATTTCCCAATCATCAAAGCTTTAAATAAGACATACAGAAATTAACCTTTGCCTGTCCCAATCGTTGTTTCACGAATTATGCTGTTCCATGTGTTGTTTTTTACCCCCTCGTCCTACTATTTCAGTCTATGAAGTTGAGTTATTAATTTGGCTTTATCGAATCTCCTTTACCCGAAACAAAAAAGCACACCTATATTTAATTATGATTTGTACCTGGATCGAACGAGTATTCTATAATTTACTGAATTTTTAATTTGATAATTTATTTTGCTTAAAAAACCTTCAATAGTAATTTGTGTATTATAACCGATGATCAATACCATATGTAAATAGATTTTTCAAGCAAAATCTAGGTAGCACGATTTTTGAATGTTTTCATGTCCCGAATGATTTGTTATATAGCTACAACTACGTGTTTTCTTGTAATTCTTAAAATACCATTGAATTAACATTCAAAAGTAGCATCTAATCTAAAACAACAGAAATCGCTTGCCTCCATCCTCAACCCAAAATACTTCTGCGGATGACCCTGTTTCTAAGTAATTGGTCGGAATCTAGCACCGACCCTCCACCGCAGGGTCCGTCGCTTCTCGAGGACAAATCTGCTCTCTCGACTGCTCGGGGACCTCTATCGAGGGGGCGGGGGACGGCGTCTGCGACGGTGCAGCCAAGACAAAGTGAGAAGTTGGCGGAGGGCTTTCAGTGCTTGCGGCTCCGTGCGGCCAACTCACGCCCCGCCCCCCTTCCCTCTTCCTTCTCCACGCTCTCCTCCCACGGTCAGACAAATCCCTCCCCCCTCCCACCGTGAATGAGTGGGCTTTTTGTGATTGCGAGAGCATCAACTACTTCATTATCACGGTTATTCACTACCGCACATTGACGGTCGTTAGTCCCGTAAGTGTAGTGATTGCTATTTTCCGGCAGCTGGCGGTGTTCCTCCTCTGCTGAAACGTTAGATCCCGCTTCTACCTGTATTTATGTTTGCGGGTTTTTCTTCTACAGGTACCCAAGCGAGCTACCTCCCCATTTCGTAGACGCTGGAAACTCTCGTGAAGACTCCCGACATTTGGGGTAGTATATTCCATGAATAATGGGGAAGGATATGACAAGGAAGAGGAAGGAAAGCTCGCGCACGGCCCGTGGCCCAATTGCTAGAGTGCTGATCCGGCATTCGCCTGGTATTCATCAGAGACATCTCGATCCAACTAGTTGACAGCTAAATTTCTCTTTCTGGCTGTGGTTGAATTTGCCTCACTGAGTATTCAATAGCTAGGCAGCTTTCTAGCTAGTGTTGATGTGAATGATAGTGAATACTTGACGAGGCAGGAACTTTAGGACCTCTGGAACAAACATGATGCAGACTCAACGGTGTTGTATCTCATCTATCCCAGTTTGTATTTATACTAAGAATTCGTTAATTTTAAAATTATATATTTTCATATCGTTTGTACTTCACATTGCTCTCAAATGTGTTTTGAAGTTATATGCAAATTAAAACAGATAATTTTGAAAAGTTGATGAGAGAGAACCAAATATTAAGTAATGTTTTGAATTCCCCTGAAATAAGGGAATATATCATGAATATGTATTGTAGAAACAGTAAGTGAATTGAATTTTATTCATTTGGCACAATAACGAGTTTTTTCCTAAGCTTATTGTTCACGCAGTTTTGATTGGAAATACACTTTAATCGGTCTATGGTAATGCCAGGGATGATTGCATTGGGTTAGTCCATGTTCGAATGACCGGGGAATCCCCGTTGATCATCTCTACATTGATCTGTATCCTCCCGTTCATTTAACCTCCCCGCCCACTAATCTTCTTTCTACCAGCCCCGATTTGCCCCGCGTCGTCCCCTCCTGAACCTTTTTGTTTCGCCTCTCCTTCCCCCTCCCCTTCTCATCCCGTCGCGTCACATGCCGTCTAGTCCCAACCCGTCCCAGTTCGTTCCGTCCCGTCCCACCCTCCATAGTCCTGGCCTGACTCATTCTGATCAGTCTTATCTTGACACGTCACATCCTGTTACGTTCCACTGGCTCGGAGCATCAATTGCTCTCACTGCAGTGCTTCTGACCGGGAGGTCCTAGAATTGCTAGGCCGAATTCAGCCTCTGCCTGGAGGATAAATCTAGCGGCCGGCTGCTCTGATCGGTAGTTTTTCGTGGTTTCTCCGATCAATGCAAGGCGAATTCCGGAGCCAACGGGCCGCGGACTGTAAGCGATCTTTCTTTCCTCTGCCTTGTTCTATCCTCACCCCTTTCTCATAAACAGTTACATATACATGCACTACACAACCACAAATGTCCGGAGTAGAGTTTATCCCGCCTGAGACGAGGCCTGCTGGTGGGAGATGCCCGACTGGGGAAAATCTCGCAATCCGATGTAGGTTCGAGCCGAATTTTGAAATCCATCGAGACTGCCACCTCCCGCGATAAAACATGCACTACACTTTTGAGACCAATGGCTTTAGTAGTTAACGCGCTAGGAATCTAATCAATCTATATATCGATCTATTTATTTATTAAGTTTTATTACATCGCGTCACACTCCGCCCTGTACCGCCCCGACCCGCACTGCCCCGCCCCTCCTGCCCCATATCGTACCATTGTTCCGCTGCCTACCTCATCCTCTGCTCTACGGTCTGCACAACCCCGGACCAATCCCTCATACCTCAGCCAGCACCTCATTTCTGCCTTTCCCTCTGGCCCCGGCAAGAGTAGCCGCGGCCTCTGGGACAGGTGGGCGCCCGTGCAACTTTGGCCCCTGGGGCGCCATGGCATTCGCCGGCCGACCGCCCCGGGTCGCCAGCAGCGTTGCCGCACTTCGCCCGGGATAGGCTTGCCACGCTCCGGGGTGGGGTGGGCGGGTGAATTTCTGCGGCCAGCCCAGAGCTTGGAGTTATAATAGAATTGCAGGGAGGCAGGGAGAATGAAATTTGGCAAGATGATTTGCTGCTTTGGAATCGGCGCAGTATAACTGCGGGCTATGTCGTTCAAATACTTGATTACGCGAATCGCAATACCCTAGGAATAAGAATTTTAACTTTGTGATTAGTTTTAAGGGTCTCGTCGTTGAGATCGTGTGTAAATAAAAAAAATATACTTTCGAGATTGATACTTCCAAAATTTGAAAAGGTTGTTGTGCTGTGGCATCCCTTGGGGAAAATGTTATTGTCTACTAAACCTCTCATAAATTTTATCTTTGACTTTCATGTATACCTACAGCCTATACATTCTAGCACGAAATAAGATATGGTAGATATGGTACCTGAAGAACTGATTAAAATAATCACCAGGAAGTGTAATTCATTAAAGTCCCACAATGCTTTCAACTTATGTTCTAATAAATCAAAAAGTAGAATGTTTCAATATAGAGATCTTCATCTCAATATAAAGAATGTCAAGGTGTTCAGTAATGATGATTTTCAACATTTTTTCTTGAGTTTGCCCATCATTTTATCAACTTTAATTATACCTTAAAATGTGCACATTAAAAAAGGAATTGTGCTATGAGTCATCATGTTCCGAACCATTACTGCATTGATTTATTGTTTGTCGCGAGTGATCTGTGTATTATGAATGTCGTCCGTTTGAATGTTAATTAGGCGAGGAATGTGTACTATTGCTGTGTGCATGACGGGTAGAATCATGAGCAAACACACGGAAACAAGTGACCGTATCATTTGCTCAGTGATACGACCCATGCCTATTATGTACACAATGTATCTGCTACGGTTATGTGACTAGTTTGAGCGCATGTTGCTTCTGTGACTTTGTAATTAAGAGGTAAATGCGTTTGCATTATTTCTCGACTGATTTCTGTAAACAATGTCACTGTAATGGAGTTTATTTGTTCTATAGTGTTTACAGTTCATAATGTAAATATTGAATAATCATTGATTTTGTATAAACATACCATTTAGTTTTACGAACGTGAAAGAAAAGTATTTTGTTTCAATATGCGTTTATATCTTAAGATTAACTTAACACTCCTAAACATAAATGTCAAGAAGAAAATTACTATTTTCGAAATTAAACTTTATAAACAAATGTAAGCAAATGAATTCGAGAAACTCAGTCCATACCGGGATATTGAGGATATTTTTTCTCTTCTAGTTAACGTTTTTTTAAAGCATTGATTCAATAAATTTCACGAAGTGTGACGCAGACCAGAAACGTTCTTCGCAGAGGAGTAAAATCCCTGGGTGTTCGTAGGATCGTGTAACGTAGGATGAGTTGATAGAAAGGGGTTGAATAATATTGTTCCGGCTGGATGATAGACTATTTCCGACTAGAATCGGCACGTCAACATCGAATAGCCATTTTGCTGTCACGTCTTCATTGTTAGCAACAGTGTCCGATAGCAGATAGTCCGACGATTTCTCACATGAATACAACCTCTTTCGTGTGTCGTAATTTATTCTCCCCAATCAGTGTTAGGTTTAGATAACATCTACGGTTTCTGAGTATTCACAAATTGCAGAGGTCTCATTGATAACTAACATTCATTCTGTTCTAGAGAAGTTACATCGCGTTGGAGTTTCTATACCAATTTTTTCGCACAATTTTTTTGTGTGATTTTTGAAAGAATCAAATTTAATTTTTTTAAATATTTGTTAATGGTTTGGCCAGGTCTTCTAGGCATGAGATGAACATAGATTGTTGATATAATTTGATAGTTATGCTATATTTTATCGAGGCTAGTATGTCTGGCACTTCATTGTTTCGGAGTTTCGAGAGTAGAATGGGGGATAGACAGTGGTATTACTTTCGAGCGGAAGTTTAGAGATTTTCTCATGTGTTGCAGAGGACCCGCCAGGGGTTCAGTGTGTAGAACGTATGTAAGAAAAAAATCGGGCCGGATAATGTGATTCATCGATGTAAAAAGCGCCAGCATTCTCGTACATTGTGGGCATTGAGGAGTAAGTCGCATCTAAATGTTGTCCTGAGTTTCCGAATACCCAGCGTTAATGTTGCATGAAGTGTCTGCTTCCTGAATGCGGAGCGTTCTGTGATGTATGTAAAACAGGGAGACGAGGAAGTAATATTTGTCACTCGGAGTTGATACAGTAAAACCTACATTTTAGAGGTTCGTGGAGTCATAAAAGAAAGTGGAGTCATAACTGTGGACGAGATGGAGCTGTGACGTAGAGCTGTGGTACGGATAATGGCTTGGAGATCGAGTAGCGTGCACAGTGAGAGAGACTAAGAAAAAGTCAGGGACCTGTGGGTAACACACAAGAAATGCCGTAGTCTCAGTTCTGTGGGTAGCTGAAGAGTTGTGGAGTATTGAACAAAATTTACCGTTTACAGCATTGTTGAAGATCAACGTTTGTACGGGTGGTTGAACGATTGCTTACTTTGCGACTGAGTGGGTTTTGAATCTTTGCTGAATTATACGTTTGAAGTGGGGATTTTGTTATCGTTGAGGTCTTCATTTAACGTGAGTGTTGAACTGTTATTGAGTTCTGCGATCTGCCTGGATATTAAAACATTGTTGAGGTGCGTTTGACATAGGAGGTAAACCCTTGTTTCAGTCCTGCGGTTGACGTTGGTTTTGAACCATCGTTGAATTATGCGTTTGAAGTGAGTGTTGAGTCATTGTTGAGGTCTGCGTTGACCGAGGGGGGTCAAACTATTGTAGAGTTTTGCGCTTAACATGGATATTGAATCGTTGTTGAGATTTTCTGTTGACATGTGTGTGAACCCATTGTTGAGTTGCGATTGACTTCCGTGTGAAACCATTATTGAGATCTGTGTTTGACGAGAGTATTTAATCATCGTTGAGATGTGTTTGTTAAATCAGTGTTGAGATGTGTTTGTTAAACCATTGTTGAGATGTGTTTGTTAAACCATTGTTGAGATGTGTTTGTTAAACCATTGTTGAGATGTGTTTGTTAAACCATTGTTGAGATGAGTTTCTTAAACCATTGTTGAGATGTGTTTGTTAAACCATTGTTGAGATGTGTTTGTTAAACCATTGTTGAGATGTGTTTGTTAAACCATTGTTGAGAGGTGTTTGTTAAACCATTGTTGAGTTGCTTTACGTTTGACGTGGGTGGCGAGCTGCTCGCGTGGCGAGTGTCGAGCGGCGCTCTGAGTGCGGCACGCGTGGTGTGTTGCAGGGGGCGGCGTGGGCGTGGGCGGCGTGGCCGTGGGGCCGGGGCCCGCGGGGCGCGCGCTGCAGGCGGCCGCGCTCGTGCTGCTAGCCGTGCTGGGCTCCGCCGCCAACGCCCTCGTGCTCGCCGTCTTCCACCGGCGCCCCGCGCTGCGCTCGCCCTCCAACAGGTACGTCCGCCCTGCGCCCAGCAACCCTAGCTCTCCCGCGACGCCATAAAGATAACATACCTTCTTGTCCAATTACATGTTTCAATGGCGTTATTCAGCAGCTGTTTGGATACACAATATCCTCAAACCTCACTGCACCACGAAAATGCACGCCACTCGCTAAACATTGCCTCGGAAAATCGAGAAACACTTAAGCAAGGCGCGGAAATACTTCAGATCACGTGTACTGCATGCTGTTTTAGCGCTGCAACGCATTTTAGTTGCCCAGACGACCGTCAAATGGCATCATAAGACAGAGATGAAAGGCGTTGCAGAACTGCAACGCTATGCACATAACGGTTAATGTTAACAACTAACACAATGACATTTTGAGGCGTATGCTCTTGAAGTGCGGGTGACACCGCGTCGAAAGCTATGATGCTGACGTTTTCACCGTCGTGATCTTCCTCATCTCGTGGTCTTCCTTCGACGTGTGTTGGAGATCTTCGACGCGGCATCATCGGGGCAGCCAAGAGCTATCGCAAGACTGTGGCTGTGGAATCCACGACTTCACTTGATATTATTAGGAAATGTTAATGTTTCCAATACTATTTTCTCCTGAGATAAACACGAGAACAACTTTTAACAATGAATAGTTACGAATTAGTACGAGTGGCGTGAGGAAGAACCTTTGATTTTTTAAGACTGCTTATTTTTTCATAATTTAGTTATATTTTCATTAAACAAGCGAGCACACATTTTATCGCATAAAATCTTTCCCAAAATGCAATAATTAAAAAAGTACAATGCGATGTCTCCCATTGATAGCAAATTCATAAGTTTTTATTGAAAATGAAAGTATATAAAGTATCAAAACGTTTCAAAAAAAAGTACTGATATTGTTTAGTTGTTAAAGAAAATTTTCTATCCATCAGTTTTATTTTTTAGATATTATTTATTTCGTTTAATTCATAAAAATATTGCATTAAACAATTCATAAGGTTTAACATGGCGGTTATAATGAACTACTGTTATGCGCCGCTATCTGTCATAATATGTATCCAAATCCTTCACTGCTATTCCACCATTTTTCGCGAATAATGTTCTTGTGTTTCAAACAATATTGGAAAATTTGTTGTTAAATGGCAAAAAAGCAAACTATATTATTTTATAACTAAACAAATTGTTGTTTTGTTTTCATAACCTTTTCAGATGCATATTTCATTATCCATGATCGTCCTCTCTTAATGTACATTGTCATTATCTCTTCGCTTTCCTGTTGCAGAAGAATCATGAGTTTTACCGTTACCTTTACCGTTTTCGTTCAATTTTTATGTGGCTGCGCATTCATTAGCGTGGCGGATATTGACATGGTGGTTCTCACGTTGCGGGCAGGTTCGTGCTGTCGCTGGTGCTGGCCAACCTGGTGTCGTCGCTGTGCGTGGCGCCGCTGCTGCTGGTGCAGGTGTTCCACAGGGACGCTGGGTCGGGCGGGGGCGGGCCCGGGTCGGGCGCGACGGGGGGCGGGCCGTGGCTGCGCCAGCTGGCCGCGGGCTTCACCACGCTCGCCGTCACGGCGGCCATCTTCTCCATCCTGGCGATCGCCGTGGACCGGTACAACGCGGTGCTGGCGCCGCTGCACTACGCCATGACCATCACGCGCGGCCGCAGCCGCGGCATGATCGCCGGCGCGTGGGGCGTGGCCGCGTTGCTGGCGGCGCCGCCGCTGCTGGGCGCGCTGCTGCGCCCCGCCGCCACGCCCGCCGCCGCGGCCGCCGCGGGCGTGGGGGGCGTGGCTGCGCTGGCCGCCACGCCCCCGGCCCCCGCGCCCGCCCCCGCCCCCGCGCCAGCCGCTGCCGCCGCGGCCGCGGGCCTCCTCAACTGCACCGCCGGCGCCGGCGGGGAGGTGTTTCGCCTCACGTACGCCCTCGTGCTCGTCACCCTCGGCTTCACGCTGCCCCTCTTCGCGCTGTGCTGGATCTACGCGCGCATGTACAAGGTGAGGGAGCACGTTTGTGGCCAGGAGGAGCAATGCTCCTGAGCTTTGCCGCTAGTAAAATACCATTTTTCGTATAATATATTTATTCGGTTGTTGTAACACAAGATGTAGGTAATAATGATTTCGTATGATAATTGCGGGCTTCTCTTAGCTGACTGGAACGAGTCATACGAGTCCGCAAATGCGCTGTTTGTGGTGACTGTTCGGCCTCAATGACGCATCTTTTTCCGAAGCGATACCGCTTGTCCCAGTTAACGTAAAACAAGAAGCCTTAATAAGACATTCAGGAAAATTGTTTAATTTATTAAATCTCGTTAATCCACCAGCTTTCCTATAATGCGCGATAATGATTGACATTGAATGTTAACTAACGAACGAAATGAACTTCGTTCATAGTCATCCAGTTTATGGTGGGCGATCGGACTTTGAATTATCAAATTCCTCCTTTTCCAAATTTTGAGAAATATTCAAATATTCACTAGTGAGATTTCTTTCCTTTTTCACCATTTTGTTCTTCTAATCCTGAATGTTTAAACACTATTCTTAGTTGTATTTTTTATGTTTATATATAACATGATTTGAATAATAATGCATGTACAAAACATAAGATATTAGTAATTTTTGAACGATATTATTTTATTAAGTATTAAATCAATCAATATTAAAATCAATCAATTTTTATTTCCGCATTGCAAGCTTCAAAATTACACATCTTCTCCATGTATAAATGTACGAGATATTTGGGGGCGTGGTGGCAAGTGCGGCGACACCTGTGGGGAGACCATCCTGAAGCTTAAAGCTTGTTAAGCTGTGTCCCGTTAGCCGACATATAGACCGGCTCTGCATCTCACCATGCAATAGGGGGGATAAACCTGCACCTTCATTGTGAAAACACACACTACAATAACGGGGTTAATGACCACAGCATGCCCAGAATCATCCGTCAATCAATCAATGTCTCTAATGATGTGAAAGGTCGTTTCCATTCTGTGGGTGAATGTTGCCAGCCGTTCCTCAGCCGCTGCGCGTGTGTGTGCGCAGGCCGCCCACCTCAACAGCGAGCGCACGCGTCGCCACAGCGTGTCGGTGCCGGCGGCGGAGCTGGTGGGGCGGAGCGCGGGGTCGCGCGGGGCGAACGTGGACCTGGCGGCGGCGGCGGCGGCGGCTTCCGCGGACCCGTTCCGGCGCGGGGGCGGGCCCGGCCCCGTCCCGGGGGCGGGGCCCAAGGCGCCGCCCCTGGCCCTGGCCATGCTGCCTCGGCGGCGCTGCTCCAACGCGTCCTTCTCCGCGCTGCTCTTCCGCGAGGAGGGCAAGGCGGTGAAGACGGCCGCCATGGTCATCGCCTCGTACCTCTTCTGCTGGACCATGTTCTTCGCGACGGTGCTGGCCGACACGTGGGGGTCGATCGGGGCGTCGCCGGGCGACGCGCCGCCCGCCGCCTCCGTCATCCCCGAGCACTGCCGCTTCCTCGCCGTGCTGTTCGCGCTGTCCAGCGGCTGCATCACGCCCTTCATCTACGTCTTTCGCAACGAGGACGCCCGCGCCGAGGCGTTGAAGATCGTGCTGTGGTGGCGCGGGGTGGGCAAGTACGGGTCCCCGCGCCGCTTCGACGCGTTCGGCGACGGGTTGGGCAAGTCGGCGTCCGCGCACAACCACCACCATCACCATCACCACCATCACCACCACGGGCCGCACCACGCGGGGGCGGTGGGCGCGTTCGGGCCGCCCCCGCACGACGGCTTCGCGCTGCGGCGACAGTCGCTGTCCTTCTGCGACAGCATCTCGGTGCAGTCGCTGCAGCTGCCCGCGGCCGGCGCGGCGCAGGGGCCGGCGCAGGAGTGCAGGCACTGCAGCGGCGACCCCGCGCCCGGCTTGCCCACCGCCGACTTCATCGCCACGTACGAGGTGGTGGAGAGCCCGGTAAGTCCCACTTCCGAACGCTCGAGGACCCATTTTTTCCAGTTTCGCCGACGTCGCAGCTCATGAGCCAAAATGCATACCTGTATATGCGAATATGTACGCTGTGTCAGGACCTGTGTAGGTTTGTTTGAAAGTGCTTACTACAATGTGGCTAGCAAGCAGCAACCAAGCTGGAAGAGATCGGAGACACCTGGGCATGACCTCTTTACCCCTTCCGCCATCTTAACAGTTGGCAGTTAAATGTTATATAGGAATTGTGGTGAGTTATCGTTGGCATTTCTAATGAAATAATTATATGGGTCGTCATTGCCAACAATATTATTTATTAATAAAGCTTAGGTAGTCGTTTTTGTGGCTTCCATACAGCAGAAAACTGATGATGATGGCTAAGCCATCGAAAGCTGCTTTTTTAATAAATAATATTGTTGGCAATGACACATATAATTATTTCTTCAGTTAAATGTTAGACATAGCTTGGATACTTTTTAGTTTTAATTTAATCTAATATTGTCCCTCCTAATTGGACCTACGGGTGGTGCAAAGTGCTTCGGATTAATTATGCGAATACAATACAATGATTTTATATTATGAGTTATTTGATTAAATTTTCTAGAATTTGACTAAGAAGTACGCTGGGTCAATTGCAGGAGCGTAGGGAGACCGGCGCTAGAGAATGTCCTTCTGACTCGCCGCGCACTTGGCGACGCCTTCTGCGCATGCGCAGCTGGTATATTCCTAAACTACAAACATCTTTCTGATCTCTCTCAACTTTTTCCGTCATCATACAGAGACTCTGTGGCATTTCTTGTCTACGCGTCGCGGTTCGATAAGGTTAAGGAGTCATTCATGCTGTGACAAGAGCCAGTCGGTTCATATTTTGCAACAAATCGCCAGGGACACTATCGTGGACATTTTCAGAGGGGAAGCAAAAAACTTCGTAATAGTTCAAACAAATAATGTTCTAATATTTGATAATGCTCTAATTATTTCTATATGAATAAATTACTAACGAATACAATTTAATTTTAATAAGGGGAGGCGTGTGCAGAATTTGTTACCTGAAGGGAGTCATAGCAGCAAAAAGTTTGAAAACCACTGGTCTGCACCATTATCTTGTTCCTTGCTGCATGGGATGAATCACCCTTCCGTAAATGTATGCTATGTCCACAGTAAGAAGTTGTGCCTCATTACAGGTGTTAGTGCATGATCATTCTGTAAGCTGCCTGCAGCAACTTCTATCTGGCTGCAGGTAGTGTCCGATGAATCATCTTCCCATATACCTGCGCTTAGTCTGCAGCATAATCTTACAACTCGTTATTGGGTGCAAGGTAAATGTGAACCGTTGTATATACACGCTATGTTCACGACATTATATGACATGTCTTTGATGGTGGAGGTAGATTAGTCACCCTTCAATTATGTTCGCTATATGCACTCTCATGTCGTTGAAGGTAGAGGTGGGTGAGTCACTTCCATATAAGTGTGCTACATCCACAGCATTAGGTTGCGCCTCGGAAGTAGTAGAGAAGTTAACCTTGCGTACATGTAGGCTGTGTTCACAGCATGAACATTCGATTCGTTGAAGGTATCCGTTCGTACGTGGACGCAATGGGCATGAACTTGCATCTGTTTCAGGTGGTAGTTCTTCCAAATGTGTTCGCTATTCATACATATACATCACGAGCTTTAAATTCATTGGAGGTGCTTGGAGTCACCTGTCCGTATACCTACTACGTTATGGTCAAGAAATTATGCAGGTTGAGAGAGATTGAAGGCGGCTGTCTATGTACGCTATGTACGCAACACGAGCTTTCATTTCATTGCAGGTAGTAGAGAAAGAGTCTCTCGTCCGTTTATGTACGCTAAGAACATATTCTTCTTTAGGGTGATATTCCTTCCATATATCTGTGGGTCGCAGGTATAGGACACTATGACACATTTACTAAATTTTACAGGAGAGCTGTTTGAAGGTTTCCATACCTCTAAGTGAAAGTGGACTTCCATACCTCTAAGTGTAACTCCGCCATAACTAGATGTAAGACATAGTGTAAGATTCCTCTGGAGAGGGTAAAAAGGTCATGTTATTGTACCAATAATCTCATTTTGGCCAAAAATGGTCATAGTGTCCTATACCTCCGACCCACAGATATGTACGCTATATAGACAATCCGCGCTTTGGTTGCATTGTAGGGGGTGGTGTATGGGTCTTCTCTCCGTATATGTACGCTGTGGCCATGAACCTTTGCCTGCTGCAGGTGGTAGTCCTTCTACGATCTGTCGTGTGGTTGCAGGTGGTGGGCGAGGAGTCGGCGGGGTCCGGGCCGGGCGCGCCGGCGCCGGCGCCCGCGCCGCCCTTGGACCGGCCGGCGCTGTCGCCGCTGGGGGCGGTGCCGGGGGCCGGCGCGGGGGCTGGCGCGGGCGCGGGCGCGGGCGCGGGCGCGGGCGCGGGCGCGGGGGCGGGCGGGCGCACGCGGCGCGAGAGCGTGACGTTCCGCCTGGCCTTCCTGCCGCCGCGGCGCTGCCAGGCGTGCGTGCGCCAGAACTCGGACTCGTCGTCGGGTAGCGGCCACCCGCTGCT
Organism: Gryllus longicercus; assembly: GCA_038098605.1. Classification (NCBI taxonomy): domain Eukaryota; kingdom Metazoa; phylum Arthropoda; class Insecta; order Orthoptera; family Gryllidae; genus Gryllus; species Gryllus longicercus. The sequence continues at coordinate 497,604 of JAZDUA010000605.1, read as the reverse complement.
GCGCGACTCGGACAGCGTGGGCAGCGGCGGCGGCGGCGGCGCCGGCCGCGCCGACTCGGCCAAGGCGCGCCGACAGCAGTTCCTGCTCGGGCGACAGGTGAGTGGCGCGGCGCGGAAGGTGCACCCAGGGGGTGTGGAGGGATTTGCCCGAGGCGGGCAGTTTTAAAACTACAGTCGACTCCGTTTATAGTGAACTCAGATATAGTGAACTCTCAGTTATAAAGAACCTAAGCCACTGGTCCCGTTTCACTTACTTTAGAAATAAGCATAAGAAGATTCGCTTATAGTGAATATTGAAGTTTAACTGTAGATAAGAAACGAAATATGTCTTGAAAATTAATTCCTTTCTGGAAAAAAAATTGTATCTCCTCGGTGCCACAGTCCAAATCTAGACAGCATGGAAAATAACTTTTACCGGCCAAAGGTCGTAATTCTCCTCTGATATACAGATAGCGGAACCGGATTGTTTTATTCAGCGATCGGTTTCGTTTGCCGCTTGTGCCCTGCCTCTACGGAAAGGTTATCGTATGTTATAAGACAAGTAATAGGGCTTTCTGAAAGTGGGACGGTTTTCCAACAGTGCAAGAGGCATTCGAAACTGTCGAGATTACTTTACGATACTTAAAGACATTGGACAATGCAGAATCAAGTATGACGAAATCAGGAACTCGAGAAGGACCTAGAAAAATTACGTCCATACTCTTTTGAACTGCACCCAGTTTCCCTCAAAAACCTTGCGTCCGTTGTAACCGACGCTCCATCCCTCAATTGCTCTTTCCTGCGAGTTCATACAAAATTTATTTCTGTATCGTAACAATCTGACGGGTGTGGATGTGTGCTTGCGCGCTGCAGGGGAGCTCGGGCGAGGAGCTGCTGTGCTCGGGGTCGGAGTCGGGCACGCCGCGCCACTTCGCGTCCTCGGCCACGGGCACCCCGGCCTTCCGCCGGGCGCCGCTCGCCATCGAGGCTAGCCCCGCCCCCCTCGCTGCCCCCGCCCCCGCCGCCGGCCACGCCCCCGCGCCGGGCATCGCCGTCCCCGCCGCCGCCGCGCACACACCGCCCGCCACGCGGCACCTGCTGCTCGTCAGCCACGGGGGCGGAGGCGTGGCGGGGAGCGGGGGCGGTTGTGCAGACTCGCCCGGCCACGGCCACGGCCACGGCGGCGGCGGGGCCGTCATCCTGGAGCTGGAGGAGCAGCTGGAGGGCGGTCGGACGCCCGCGCAGCCCCGCTCCGCAGCCGTCTTCCAGGTGCGTGCCCTTCATTTACGTATAGAACGTCGAAAAACGTTCAAAACTGCATATGGAGAACAGTATATTGTGCACGTTTTTTTAAATTCTGCGATCCCTACACACAACCTCGTTCACAAGTTAAATTCTGGTTATAAATGGATAAAAGAGCGTGTTTTTTGGAAGAATTGTTAATAAAAATTCGCCTCAGTGTAATAAAATCCGTTTGCAAAGGCAAAGAGCTATAGATTTTGGCTATTATCCATTATCGGTGCCTGTCGTGGAGGAATTGACTTCATGCAGTGAGAAAGATAATTTGAATAACTGTATTTCCTAGATAAATCTAGAAAATGTGCACAGATAAGTGAAGGTACATTTATATCTAGAAGCCACACAAGGGGCCATCTCCGAATTTGCCCGAAGGACCAGGGATACTGAACAAAAAATTCTGATCGACATGTGGGTCATTGACCCAGAAGCCGAGATACAATACTTGTTACAGGTGGTTTAGAATTATACAGTCCCAATGATAATTTATACATTGAATATCGTTCTTAAAATTAATATTACTTCTTTTTGTGATGCTTGGAAGAGCTCTCCGGATGCTCTTCAGTGGAAGACGTCCTGTATAAGACTAGCTTAGAGTGGTGCAACTGACGTGTATTTTCCTTTTACAATTTGTCATTAGTGCTACGTTTGAAAATTTTACTGTCTTTCCCTGTAACAGCGCATGATACACATGACTAGTATCACTACACATAAATAGACAATAGGGAAAACTGGTTATAAATACGTCTTTAACAGAATGTTTCCCGATTCGTTGCAAGGTTAACAATATCACTCGCTCATTACATTTCTTATCTCTTGATACTGACCAGCTATTCTAGCATATTCACAGCTGTCATATTCAGAATTTCTAGGAAAATGTTCTCAAGGTGGATACGTAAATTTTTCAGATGGGTGTAACAAATTTACTCATACGTTAAAATTACTATATGTTTAAACATACACGTAAACATATTGGATGAAATCTACACGGTCTGTCAACTTGGTATAGTTAACTTGTTATTAGTTCCCGGATGTCGAAATAACTTCACGTTCATGTGACTTTTTTTTCTTTTCGATGATAAATAAAATTGACTTATTGTTGAACTCTTATTGTTGTTGATAGCATGGTTTTTACTAATTTTGATATTTTTATTGTTGCAAATGTTTTATATCTCAAACTCATTTTTAAATTCATCAGCTTCATGAGTGATTATTTTGTTCGTTTATTTGTAAAAATTCATTAAATGAACTTATTACGTTATTAAATACTCATTTGTGTATATTAAACAGGTTGTTTTAATAAAAAATCTAGTGTACGCCATTCACTACATAATGATGCAAAAAATTGGTGTATAAACACTTCGCCAGATTTTCAACGGAATTTTATTCTCCTGTGTTTCCGAAAGTAAAAGAAACATGATAGTGGAACGGCAATTCATTACAATGTACGCCGAGTTGATCTGAACCAAAATTTTTCCAACACCTTTTCCGCGTTCGCAATGTATGTGTTCTACCCCGCGATCTTCTAGGTCAATAAAAAAACCGGGCTTGTGTTTGTGCACTAGGGAGTTCCTGACATTCTTGCGCCAGTTAACTGTCTCTCAGTGAAGAAGCGGGCGTGGATTCTTTCTCCGGCGCAATATCGCCGCCAGCGCGTGGTGCGAACGAGTGATGCACCTCAGGCCGGTTGCAGGGGGCGTGGCGGTGACGCGGAAGGGGGAGGGGAAGAGAGTGGGTGTGAGAGGAGAGGGAAGCGGAGATGGGATGAAGGTGGGAATGGAGACAGAAGTGGCTGGGGGGTTGGGTGACGATGACGGTCTGGGAGCGGAATGGAACGTAGACTTCGCGCGTGAAATGTGTGCACTCGGTGACGTCACACGGCTACACTGAATGCCGTCTCAAAAACATCGCTTTCGTAGCTTTTCGACAGACAGCCTCTGAAGAAATTACATTCACATTTCATATAAAAGCACACAAGAAACCCAATGTAACATATTTTGCCATCGCAACCAAAACTTATTTCTGAGTGATTGGAATCCCTAGCTCGGAGTATGCTACCCGATGTTCCCTCAATAGCGCTAGCATGCCTAGTTGACTCTACTGCGCAAGTGAAGTGTCTTCCTTCCTATGTGTCTTGCTGGTACCTTATCGGTCGCAATGCATAGCTATCTCGCGCGAACTCTAACCATGCTAACCTAATCGTTAAATTTCTTAACGATTACAATCCCTAGCTTGCACGACGCTACCAATTGCATGTGTAAATTTCTCTAGTGCGCATGCGCGTGTCACGATAGCATTTTAACGGACGACGAGTGCACAGCTACCTCCGGAATCCAGGGATTCGAGCTGAAGAGGGGACGCTGACTGCTACAGGAACAAAGGCGAATTGACACCAGGAGAGGGGTCAGTGTTGAGAGAGGTGGTGGAATGTGAGGCAGTGATCAGCGTGTGGTGAACGCTGGAAGTGGATTTGATTGATTGATCATTCCGGGTGCGCCAAATTCTACGGTCATTAGTCCCGGACGTGTAGTGAATACTTGTCGGGAGGTGGCAGTGTTCTTCCTCAGCTGGATCGTGAGATCCGGCACCGACTTACATGTCGGCTTGTGGGGTTTCCCCACCAAAGAATCTCCCACCAACTTCGACCCAGACAGGACAAGCTCTAATCTCCCAACTGGTTTCCCGATATTCGCAGTTGTGTAGTGCATACGTGTGTCAGTAAGAGGTTGAGGATACGACAAGGAACAGGAAGGAAAGACCGCGCGCCGACCGTGGCCCGATTGTGAAGGTTCTGCTCCGGCATTCGCTTAATGTTTATCGGAGAAACCACGAAAAACTGCCGAAGAGAGCGGTCGGTTCCTATAATTCTCCTCTTATCACGGCTGAACTCGACTCAGCTATCGTGCTATTCAGTGTCGAAAATCCTGCCTCGGTGGAGTACTAGACTCTGTAGGTGCTAGAAGAGAGACTGACGGGGCTCGGGATGGAAGTGGACGTGTGACGCAAAACAGGGAGGGAGCGATATTGCAGTGGGACCATTTGCAACCGCGAGGCGGAGGCAGTAGTGAGTGAACCATGGCGGAGGCAGTAGTGAGTGTTGGCCATAGAGGAGGGATCCGCGGATGGGTCTGGGTGGAGGCATTAGAAGAGGTTGGCGAGAGAACGGAGTTACAGTGTTGATAATTGCCAACCGCGAGGATGGTGGAAGCGGAGGCGGTGACTGGCGGTGAGAATGGGTTCTGCAGGTGAGGCGGTGGGTGTAATCGGAATCACGAGCGGCGGAGTCTGGGGCGGAACCGTGGTGGGTACGGGGAGAGTAGTGAAGCTCACGTGAAAGGAGGGAGAAGGGGTAGAGGTGAATTGGAGGGCGCCTGGGGGTCGTCAGCTGAGTTTATGGCGGAGCGGCAGTAGGAGAAGCGTTAAAAGATGCGGAAGCTCAGAAAGAGCCAGCTGGAATACCGTCATGCTAGTTCCTCGTGATTGCTTTGGTGCATCGATGTCAAACATTTTTTTCGACTGTTTCCTAGCGCAAAAATAATATTTTCACCTGGCTTGTACATTTACTTACTGAACATATTGCAATGAATCAGACTCACGTTTTCTATGGGATTCAATTATCCTATAAAGTACATTGCTAGGAATACATTTCAGAATCGGACACCATGTGTATTAATAATTAGTTTTCTACATGTTTCGCCACTCTGTCACAGATGGAGATTCAACAATATCATAGAAATACATTACCTGTCTCGCAGTAACAATGTCACAGCAGTGCCTCTAACCAGACCTTTTCCAAACAATAGCAGGCGATTGCCGGAGCAGTATCTTAACAATAGAGATTCCTGCCATCCCTTTTTTGTTCTATCCTCATCCCTTACTTACACTTACATGCACTATATTACCGCACATTTCGGGAGACCAGTCTGGAGCATATAATTTGTCCCAGATGAGGCAGTGCCCAATATGATAGGATATACAGTCATGAGGACCACCCCGAAATCAGTCCTGTAGTTAAACGCCGAATCTCGCCATCCAGCGGAAGAGATACAGCACCCCCTCCCGTGATTTTAAAAATACTCTATTATAACGTAACTGATGACCATAGTGCCTGGAAGCATGAAATAATCAGTCACAATGATCAACCTCTGATGTGTTCCCAAAGCTCCATACAATCACGTTATAAAGAATGTATTTTGAGTTCAAAGAGTTGCGTAATATATGGTATTATAATACTAATAATTATTACCAAAGGAATTCTCATCTTCTAAAGGTTGTTCCGAGGATGGGTTGTCTCGATAGATCAAGTGGTATAGCAATTGGGCATATACCGGGAGAACCAGATTAGATTCCCGCCCATTTATAATCCTTTGTTCGAATATCTCAAATATTTTCTCAAATACTCGTAATTAAAATATAAGCACAGTTACATTGTGTAAACAAAGTATTTTCTTTGTCTAATTAAAAAGTAGCATTACAAATAACCCATGAAAGCGCATGGTCTATAATGAAATGCATTAATGCATCTGCATGAGTACCTTAATGAATTAGTGCACTATCCTAGATTACGATGTTTAGATCGATCGGAGCTTGGTTTGTAATTAAACAAAATTCTTGCTCTTTTCAGTAGGTTCTTCATTGAACAAATAGATAAGATTTGCTTTCAATAATTCTACTGAATAAATAATACTTTTCTTTAATATTTTTTACTCGTTCGTTCATTTCTTTGATAGTCATTAGCCATCTCTTTGTTTCTCCCATTATTTTTAAGTCATTATTTCAATATTTTATTACATATTTAAAATTAATATAGAATAATATCCTTTACAATTTACTTAACTATATTATCCCCCTAATAAGTGCGTACTCTCAGTTTTTTTACATTCCTTTATTTCCTTTGAATTTCTCTTCCTCTTTTTCTCTTGTCACTTTTTTCTGTCACTTTCTTTTTCTTTGTTACTTCCATTCTCTCTGTAATTTTCCCTCTCTCTCTCTCTGCAACACTTTCACTTTGTTTCTCCCACTTTCTCTTTCTTTATCTCTTCTCTTTCTCTCTTCTCTTTCTCTCTTTCGCTCTTGTTGTCTCTTTCTATCCCTCGTTTTCTTTCCAGGACTACACACATATACGTATTTCACACACATTCTCTCTCTCTCTCTCTCTCTCTCTCTCTCTCTCTCTCTCTCTCCCTTTCTCTCTCTCATACACAGTGACAATCAATCGGTTACTCTTCTTCTTTCTCTGTCACGTTCTCTCTTTTGGACACTCTCTTTCTGTCTCTTTCCGTGTCTCTCGTTCCCGAGTCTTCCTCATTTCGATTTTCTTTGGCGAAGTAACCTGCAGAGAGCGTTTGCGCGTGCCCTTTCCCGAGGAGTCATCGCTCGCTGCTGGGGCGGCAGCGGAGTGTCGCCTTCACTCCTCGCCCGGCGACGATTCGTGCATGCGCTGACACGGACGAGCGCTTCAAATGTTCAGATGTGCCGGTTTCGTCTCCCTCCTGCGAAAATAGGCCTCTTGGGGCGATGCTTGATTGAGATGTGCGATCGTTTTTCAGCTCCGAGTGTACATTTAGACTTTCGAGTTACGCACATGTGTAAACATCCTTTCCGATTCACTTTCCGTTGGAGAGTGGCGGTGACTGAACTGCAGTTCAACTCTAGTTCGTCGTTACAGAATTTAGAGGGTAGTTAATGGATTGGATATAAGATTATTAGATATTTTTTATTCAACAATTTTAGCAAGTGTGATTGTGGTGTGTTTTATATAAATAAATATTTTATATAAATAAAAACACTCTTGGAAGTGTTTTTTCCCAACAGATGAAGCTAGTCAAAAAATCGTTTTTTTCATTATAATCTCTAGTCAGACTGTAAGATATAAATCTTTGCCAACTGACAATAATTTATCAATATAATGTAAAAATAATATAAATATCTGTATTATTTAATAGAAAACATAATAATCAGTATAATGTAAAAATAAATCATTCATTACAACTTAATTTTTGTGCCTCTCCCCTCTCTCCATTTCAAATATCCAGAAGGTGGTAACCCGAATCATCATACATATCATCAACATTGTTAACATGATGTTTCTTGCCATGGAATACAAAAATATTATCATTTTAAAAGTACCCTTTCTACTCTCTTTATAATTTCTGTTCGTTTGAGGCATCTGTCTTAAAGAGATTTCTAGAGTTCAACTGGTGTCTTGCTTCCGGTAAATAATGGCTTCGAATATAGCTCGAAGTGCTTCGAACCTCTTTCTAGCGTTTATAATAATATTTATCCCTGAGATCTCAAATAGGTGGGAGTAGGGTCGCATTCGTCTGGATTTTCCAGCTACGCGTGACTTAAAAATAAAATCTGGCAACGTCTTGTACTTCTGCACTTAACAGTGGACACGACTGAAAGCGTGTTGATGAGTATTGACAGGAAGGATCAGTTGAAAGAGAAAGTAGATTTGGCAACGGCACAAAATGCACTTGCGACAGTTCGGAAGGATTGTAGAAAAATGATATGCCAATCGATGAAAGTGTAAAGATGAGACAACACGTTTGATGTTCACTTTTCTTTTCACGGCAGACCTACGATCTGATCTTGTTTATCTTCATTATTAGTTTACTACTATTACTTTATTTTCAGACACTTGTAAAATTTACTTTATTTTATTGGGTATTAGTTAATGAAATGTTAATAAAAATAATAATTAAACTTCAGGGCTGGGTGAGAACAACGTTGCCACGGCCATCATTATTTTCATATACGCGAATGGCATCGGAGTCGGCGCTATTTCGTCGCCGGGCTTATGGCAACATTGTCCGATCGTCTGTGTCAAATGAGGTGTGTTGCTGGTACTACCCAAACCCTTACACCTTAAAAAAACATGTATCATATCACAATGCCTTTCAGTATCATATAGCAACAACAGAAAGTCGATCCACGTAGTTTTGTAGATAAACGCTTATTTGCACAAATTAGGAGATTTATGAAATATATATTCGTAATTAGATAATGTATGACTTGAGTACAGTCATTTGGAAACTTTTGTAGGTAGTAGGTAAAGGCGTGTTCTTGTATTTTTTTAAGAGAGATGATTCCCATTATTTGAAACATTTCTGACGCTGATAGATAATTGAATTTTAGAACAGAATTACTAGAAACTTTAATTGTATTAAATTGTATCCACAGTAGGTGCTTTTTTCCGTTTGGCAAAATAAATTTTATTAAAAAGGATTACTTATTTTTTAAATTTACAATTGAATAAAAATATTATATATCTCTTAGAAAATTAAAATTGCTTATTTCACAAACACACAAAACTCATAATTTCATTCTACAATAACATTTCAGTTAAAATTTAATTGGGTTCAGTAAACATATTACATTTAATCCGTTATACAAAACATTAATCATAATTTTATTAGAACTTGTTGAATTTTAAGTATGTTTAAGAACGAATGAGTGAAAGTGGTCAAATAGTAAGCTACATATATGATGTTTTGTAAAACTAATTTATTTTGATTAAGTTGTTTATTTTTCTTGTATCAACAAAAATAATTTTCATTGTTTTATTACTTTGTGGCAGAAACAAATACTATTCATGATATTTATTACTTATTTAGCATTTTATTATATTCCTTGATACAAGAAGTGATTTTGAAATTCCAGTATTTACTATCTGAAGAATGTTAAAAAGTATACAAATCATACCTCCCTGTAATATGAGGAAGTGTAAAATTATTTTATGTAGATTTAATAAAAATAAAAATATACACGAACTGAAATGAAAATACGAGAATTATTTTCAAGTCAAATTAATTCCAACTTTGAGTTACATAACTAAATTTATCTATAAATGAACTCATCAAAAACATGAAAACCGGTTATAGTTTTCGTTTCTAACACTTTCAATTCAGTCAAGAAGTGCCGTTTTTGTAATTTTGAAGAGCACATTTTTTCTCACACCAAGCACAGTAAAAAGTGATTTCTTCACCTATCTAATCACATCCATGTAGATAACTTACAACTGCATTCTCCCACGAACAATGTCGATGTGACATACTCTGTAAAGCAACGTGAAGTAATGGTAGTTTTCCTCCGCAGTTTCAAGAGACGTCGTTGGAAGGTTCGGAGACCATCACCGCGCGACAAGACTCCACTCAGAGCGACTGCACGGTAAGAACTCGCAGAATATTGTAAGCACATCCTCTAGTTGTTATTCAGCTTTGGATACAAATATTTCTCGTAGATGATGAAGATTAATGCACACCTGGCGTCTCCGATACGCGTTTCGACATCGTAAAAGCTGAACAATAATAAAAATCTATATAGTAATTGTTATTTTAAAAAAACCTGTAAAATTAAGTAACTGCCAAATGCTAGTGAGTTGCATACAAAAAGTGGCTTGCTGCCAGAAATGTCACTTTGGTAACTTTTATTGTAGATATCCCACCAAGTGTTCATTGGGAAAATGTGATATTTGCCCTTGATTGGTAATCGCGCATAGGTGTTCTGCAGGTACATAATGTTTAAAGTTCGGCATATCATGCACCTGACAACACCAGTGTTTTGGTAACCAACGAAAGTCAAATGTCAGGAGTATAATTTCGTCATATGAGATTTCCCACCACATCATCTTTGGCAAAAAGTGACTTTTCTTTGATCCCCCTTTTCTTCTTCTGGACGTTTGCGACATTCATTCTTGAACTCGGTATTTTTAAAATGATTATAAACTGGCTTATTTTTCATATCAAAGAACAGTACAAGGTAAACCGCTTGTACCAATCATAGGCAAATTTCACGTCTGTAACATAGTGTGCCATTGATTTCTCATGTAACAAAGTGATCTTTCATCGACTCCCATGTATGCTCTAGAAAATTCTGACATTTATTCCGAATCATCATATGTTTTAAAAGTTAGTCAGTGCGTGACGTTTTATACTCTGATTTAAACACAGTAGCACTTCATGGTCACGAGTTTTAAGACGAGGGACACATTGTCATCCAATCGGGAGCTTCCGTAGAAAAAGAAGTAAGCCGTAAGTCGATAGTAGGCCTCGATTGGATGACATTGTCCCACTCTCTATTCACTTTCTAACCCTGAAGTGCTACTGTGTTGAAATTGAATATATTGCGTTTTGATTTCCTTACCACTTAGTGGAAACTGTCACATGTATAAAGTGATATGTGAGATTTCCTCCCAGAAGTCTTGGCAACAAGTGAAACTTTCTTCGACCTCCATACTTGTCTTACAAGTGTGCATTATTTATTCTGAGTCATCCTATATTTTTAAAATCAGTAAATTCCTATCCTTTCGTTATATGCCAAATTAAAGAGAGCAAGCTTACTGCTTACTATCAGATGCAAATGTTACAGGTGAAACTTTGTTACATGAGATTTCTCATCACATGTTCATTGGCACAATGTTACCTTTTTCGGCGACGAAACGTGCCCTAGAGTTATTAAGAAACACCCTAAACGTCTAAAATCGGTGTCTGCTATTTTATTACTGTGCACCGGGCGTACACTTCTATTAAAAAACGAAGTCCTTTCAAGGTCACAAACTGGCAAGAAAGGGGAAAACTATCATCCAATAACGAGCTTCATCTAACTTAAATTTTTTGGTATTGAAGTTCTCTATTGGATGGCAGTGTCCCTCTCTTTTCAGGTTGAGGTCTTGAAAGGACGTATTGTCTTTATCGAAGTCTATGCTGATTGTGCGATGTGTGCTTGCGGCAGATCCGGCAAGACTCGAACCTGAGCGACGCGACGGTGGACAGCGGGGTGGTGGCGGACGCGCCGCCGTGCCCGGCCACGCCCCTGGGCCTGCTGCGCTCGCAGTCGTCCAGCAGCAGCCTGTGCAGCGGGGCGTCGCTGTGCGCGCCCTCCGTCAAGGCGGCGCGTCCCCGCGCGCGACGCCACCGCCTGCAGCGGCTGGCGGCCGTGGAGGACGACGAGGACGCCCACGCCGCCGCCAACGGCGCCTCCGCCGCCCCCGACGAGGAGGAGGAGGACGACGCCGAGGACGAGGAGGACGTGGTGGAGGCGGCGGAACTCCCCAAGACGGCGGTGGTCGGGGGGTTCAGAGCGAGGTTTCCGCGGCCGGCGTTCCGCCTGCCCAGGTGCGACTTCTGACGCCGCGCGCACCCGCCGCGCGACGACGCGGTGCCCGCTGCCGTGACGCACGTGCCGCCCACGCGCGCGCTCTGGTGGTAGGAGGACTAACTACTGGCACGTGCCACTGCGTTTGAAGGGCACAGCGACTCAACTCGTCCAGATCTCGGAGAAATTCCCTGTCGCTCACATAAAATCTGCTTCCACAAGACGAGGACGTAGACACGCGCCAACATTGGCGCTTTGATAGTATGCCTCGAGACGACAAAGAAGTCACGGACGTACCATTTCGGGTATCTGATGATAGCGTCGAGTTGTCGAAGATGTCTGGCATGCACCGGCCCTGGTGCTGTCAAGGGAAGCACGACTTCTCCCCATGTTCTGTAAATCATTTCGAGTGACCAGTTTTTTTACAGCAGTTGAGACACACGTGGAACCAATCCACACTTTCCGGAGGTAGGATGAGATGCCAGATTTACCCCGACGCACCACACGTCTCTGGTTTTCCGGACGGGTGTGTCAAAGTGACCTGTGCCGATGGTTTTCGCGTGAGGTATGAACCTCACGGACTGACACCGCGCACCAGACGAAGGTAAGAAAGAGTCGACAGCCCCGAAAATGGAAGCTGCATTGATGTCTTGTCCTTCAGAATCAAGCGAGAAACAGAAGAGAGTGCACAACGCATTGACTTATGACCCATTGTGCGGTATGCTGTGTGTGACGCCGACCGACACACCATGCCGCTACTTCTGCTACTATCTGCACGACTGGCTCCATCGCTCTTGGCCATCTAACGACAAACTGGTTGAAGAACCACAGCGATAAACCTACAGCGCTGAGAGTTGTCATGGGTAACGAGAACTAACTAGCCTCGCTAGCTCTGATATAGGACATGCCCTTACGAGTCTACAGTCAGGCGTAAATTGAGGTAGACTACAGCGCCGTAGGTTGGAGGTTTAGACCGCATGTCGGCCTATTCGATACACAAGATCAACAAAAGAAAGCATATGGTTGTTCATTTCAGTGATCCTCTCTTCAGTGCTTTCTAAGGTCTCGATCCACAGTTCGCTTCCAGGCGTAGGAAGGTGGGATCAGGTTATTTCCCCAATCTCACCTGCCCGGGATCTTGGCTCTTTAGGGAGGTACGAAACTACAGACCTTGTGCATAGTCTTCACGCACACTTGGCAAAAGAGAGATTCTAACAGGTAGAGTGGAACCTCGGGATCTGAAATGTCAAGGTGAAAATTGACGTAAAGAAAATTTCGACATAGTATTCAAAATAACAACACAAGTCATCAGCAGATGAATCAATTAAATTCGATTTATTGACTTTCCACTAGATTTTGTCAAGGTCCCTTCTCTTTCCGTGCTGAAGAATCTTTGAATTTATTGCAATTTCGGAATTAGTCACAAGAAGAAGGGGCTTTGATATACGTCGAAACGCAATTACGAATATTGCTGATGTGCCTACGTAACTAATTACGTAAGCACATGTACTGCTTCTTTAGAAGTCCGTTTTTCACTGCCAGTAAATCTAACCCACTACTCTTGTTTTGGAGAAACATCACAGTGTTGCCTATATAGGTTGTTCGAGGACAAACTTATGGTCAATAGAAACGTGAACTATTGAATGTGAAAGAAAGCGTTTCTCATTTTCGATATCTATAAACTGCTTTAGAATTGAAGCTGGTGGCAAAGTGGCGAATCTTAAATACCATTATTCTGAAAATAGCTATTGAAAGGCATAATTTTTTCTATTTTTGTAATCAAGAACTAAAATGTGTTCCTATGTCAGGACAAACTTCATTTCTAAAGCAGTCGTTAGGTATTGAAAATGGAAAAACGATTTCCGAAATTTCAATAATTTAAATTTGTATCAACGATAAGGCTAACAAATTTATCGTTATTCATTTCACAGAAAATATTTTTTCCTACAATTAAATCTGTTTTAGGCACACAAATGGTTAGTGAAACCTACAGATATTGATACTGAGGAGAAGCAGTATGAGTGATGAACAACTGCATCCTAGCCTGGTTTTGCTCCCTAAATGGAACTGAAATTATAACGAACCAAGGCAGGTGAGAAGGGGATTCGCTGTGCGCAATTTTGTAAAATATTTGCAACCACGGTGTATTTCGTTTTGTTACATCATTGACAGCATACCCCTACACATTTCCCAACTCTGCATGGCTGTGTCAATGACTGTGGTCATTTGTTTGCGGTAAAGTGGAAACATTTGCTCGATTGCTGTAGGGTGGAAATATTCGGACTGTTCTCTTCACTGCAGCTGTATTTGAATTACAGATACGCACGCAAATCGACAGTAACTAGAATCCAATTTGCGAAAACAACCGGAGACTGGAGGCGGTAAATGAATCATGTTGGGATGATCAACCATACGTCTGCACGAACCATACGAATCCTCCCGAATAAATGCTTGAGGAATGAGAGAGTTATTTTCTGCGCAATTCACACACACGTAAGTGACTTTGCCCTTTATCGAGGTCTCGTTTTTCCTTATTTTGAAACAAGTCTTGCAAGCTAGTCAGTTGGTATTAACAACTCGTGTTTAGAAACGTATGGTTGGTTGATTTCCCGCCAATCATGACTTTTAATATTTCAGACAATATCCCAATATGCTGGCAAATTATTTCGAAATGTTCTGTAAAACTTTCAGAACTATTCAGTACGATTCTCTGAAATGACTCAATGATTTAAACCGTGACTCAAAAGGAAAATGCTAATAAAAGTTTTCATTTATCATCTTGTTTTGGCAGCGTGATGCATTTAAAAGCATTATTAAGATTCATTTAGTAAGTAGGGATACATTTTCTTAAGTATACCAAGCTGTTTCTATCTTTTCGATATTCGTACGATTGGCTTTGTTTTCTGATCTTTTGCAGAAGAAATTCATTACCACTGCCTACTCTGTGAACGTTCGCTTTCCAACCAAAGTCCCAATTTTTTCCAGTAAAAATTCGAATTTTCAAAACATTTCTATGTAGTGAATGATTAAATGGAACACCAAAGTACAATTAAGTAGAAAGTAGTTACATAATTATTCTTGTAAAATCTAGAATAACAGACCAGAACTTCAGAGCTATTATGTTCGTAATAAGCTTGGTTAGTACGCCATTCCTCAATAAAAAGAACCTAAAAAATATATATTTTTATTGTGTATCATAGAAATAATAACCAGAAAAATATATTTAACCCTCTTGATAATAAGTATAGGAAGACTAGAAATCAAAATTTTGATAAAGAATTGAGAGCAGCTAAGGGAGAACAGTCCGAAATTGATCTCAATTATTTGTGTGAACATGTGATCTAGTAGTTATAATAATGTTGAGGTGCAAGTTACTAATTAATCTGTTTTGTCGTCTGTGAACTGCGTAAGCATAATGGAACATACGACAGTGTTTTTTGTTATATCTGAGACTGTGACTACGTATTGCATATACAGAATATTCCTCGACGCACTACGATTGTGAGAGTGAAACCTTGTGATTCTAGACAAGATATTCTTCTTCTTACGTTGAAGTTGTATTAAGATGAAGTGAACGTGTTGGTTGCCAGCGCTAAGTGAAAGCTGGCAAGAGTTTTGGTGCTGGTTGCGGGACGTGGACGCGATTCGGCAACGTTGCATACATATATCTCTTCTGTCTTTGGTGCTTCGTCGGGACATATTGTCAGTAGACTTTTAAGTAGATCCACTCTACCTCGTCAATCACAAAAACTCTAATAGTATGTAACGTATTCTGCAAAGACGCACAAATAATAAATAAACAGTGAATCGATTTATCATTGAAAAACGAGTGCTTCGATCGTACACCAAATCTTTTCAACTTCGTGGGTTTACAATAAAAGATGCACAACCTTACAATACTTTTACGTTTCATGGTATAGATATAGTTTAGATCGAAGAGATATGCAACGAGCTTTTCGCCAAAGTCCCGCACAAGTTGTGATATTGAAAGTGATATTAATTTTACATCACTGGGATATAAATTTGACAAAGATGTAAAAACATTATGCCAAATTAGATTTGATCGTCTCGCTTCTATAATAATGTATAATAACATAAGTGTAAACATAATTTCCAAAGCTTCCTGCTTCTTTTTTAAAGAAATGTTCTCCGTCTGTATGTCTTGATGTGTTACTCTGTTAAAAAATGTATAAATAATGTGTGTAAATGTACCTTGCGATATGCAAATTCCACACAAATTTGCGAAATTAAAAACGAAAAATGATAAAATTGTATTCTGCTACGCTTTTTCATGCGTTAAATGTATTTAATTGGGAACTTGCAGATTTGATGGAATTTGAATATTTTCTTCGAAATTTTTAATATTGAAATATTTAAATTATTTTCTTTCTACAGCACAAAAATACATAAAATAATTTGTGAGTCGAATTTGAAGGGGAACCATTGAACTTCTCTTAAAAGAGTAACTCTTAATTACCTGCAACAGGTCGGAACCGGAAACATCTTTTAAAGAGTTAAATCGCGACTAGAAGGGAGATTATCTGTACCAGAACTGGAAAGTTGTTTTCGTTTCATACACTTAACGTTTCCGCCATGCAGTAAAAACAGGGCATAAAATGGTGAGATGTGTGTAAGTCTGTCTTTATGAGTATTACAATGAAACTTCTCTAACACTCCTGAGACACGAATTTTCATTGGGAAAGTTTTATTTATTGCTAAATTCTGGTAGACGTAGCTAGTGTCATAAACATTTCTATGTACAAAGAACATTTCGGATATGTACAAGGACTATAGATAACGTAACCTCGAGACTCTATCATACTATTTGTCTTCTTGAGTTGATTTTGAGAATATGAACTAAAATTCCCCACAGAGATGTCTTTTTACTGCCTTTGAGGAGTTCGGAGTTATTACACACTACTGGAGCCGGAACGAAAGTGTGAAACGAGATGAAAAATCTTTCAGGCTTGTAACCTGTGCGCGATCTCCAGTCAATAAACGTGAAATAAAGAAATTAGATTTTCTGCTTGCCGCCCACGATGACGGTTGAAGGGTAAGCAGGAAGAGAGTAAATTAATTTTCAAGCAAAGCAGTCACGTGCGAACTTTGTGAGCAGATAATTGAAGCGTTGAGAGTTCGCCAAGGGAAGTTCATATATTGGTTTCCGATCGTTGGAGAGGAAAATGTAATTTGCGTTCGTCAGATGCAGAAGTGCGTTTAAATATATTACCAGAAACAAATAGTTTGCTTCGAGTACATCTACGTAGGATTTCTGAAATGTGTTTGCACCCATGAAAGTTTTGAAGAAAAAACATTTCATTTTCTTTCTTTTTTTGTATGGTACTTCCACGTTTTCCGTTTTACACTTGCAATAAAAGCGCACATTCTGTTCATTAATTTTAAGTCAAGAAATCCTCCAAATGAAAACAAAATTAAATTGCAGGAAAAGTGTAGGAAATACGTATAATTAAACAATGATGTAAATCAAGAGAAAATAATCATAGTCTTTAAAAAATGAAATTACTCTTTGTTGAATTTTTTTACAAATTATTATTGCTATTATTATTATCATTTTAACTTCTCTACCATAACACAATATTTTCGAATGTGCAATTGGTCACATTTCTGGGTCTTTTAAATATTGGGAGTAGATATAACTTTTTTAAAAGTGATTAAAATATCGGTGTGTTGACATTTCCTGATTTCGTACTCCGATTTACTTTTGTATTTAGTATTCGGAAGTGAAAACCAAATTAAGAAAAGTGGACAATTATTAATTCAAAGATTAATTTTATTATTTTCTTAGGGAAATATTTTTTTTAATTTCAAAAAGCAGCTATTTGCCAACGTTCATACCAGGATTTCCTGCTCTTTACGTGTCTCTTTTCAGTCAACAAATAATCGGAGATCTAATTTAATTCCGCACGAACCTCGATCTGCTTGAGGAACACAAAGTGCACTTTCTTCTGTAAGGTCGCCGCGACTACGTCCAATTTTGGAAGACTGTGTTTGCTAAATCTAATGTCGAAAATTGTACATTGCTAGGTATTCATACACATGCGTTCTTCTGCGCCATTCCAAGCTCTCCGTATGAATTGTCATGGTTAATGTTTGTACTTAATACTGTCTGTCCTCCACTTGCAGATATACTATATAATAATATTGCGAAAACTTCCCCAGCGGTTGTCAACGTTTCTACGAAGCTACTCACCATAATTTCTTCCGTTTTATGCCAGTTGCTTCGGAGATGGTGACCGCTGATCTTCTCTAAGCAAGCTACCCCGAGAGCCGAGATCAAAGATCAACGTACACTCTAACTTCCGGCTGGACCGGAAGTCATGTTGAGTGGTCACTGATCTAACCAATGTATTCAATCATTTTATTGTAAATTGTATCGCTATGTTCTGTATGTGACGGTGTTGGAAAAAACCAACCGTTTCGTCTATTGTCTTGTATTAGGTGTTATTTGAGTACTTAGAGTTCGAATGGTTTGTCGAAAGTACTTTTTTTTCTGTAGAATAGTGAAGCCAGTAGGTGGAAAGTTTCTTTTGAGATATAGAACACAGTATTACTTCTAGTCCATACATAAGCCCGAGGTCGAGACTAGATAAAGCGATTTATTTTCTAGTCAAAAACAGGCGCCTCACTTTGGGCAGCTGGTTGGTGGCAGGACATCGGCGCGACCAAGTTGTTTATATCTTAAATCAGTTAATTATCGTACTTTAAACTTGTTTGAAATTGCATTTTAAAAGGAGTTGACTGTAAGCTCTAGACAATCCCTGAAAATTTATTTACTGAGAAATGTGATATTTGAGAAAACGAATTACTTGCCGTTACAATTTTCATAAAAGTTGGAAAATTACATTGCTTGTAATCATAAATAACAAAATCACGAAAATTCACAAATTCCTAAACTAGTTTCTACTTCGTTATTTTCTTTACTTCTAAGGATGCCTTTTAACTTTTAAGCAATAAAACCAAGATCATTGCCATTTAGGTAATATTCAAGTACAAAACGTTTTTCATTAAGAAAAAAGATAATTATGAAGTAAATTTGATTATATGAAATGTGTATTTTTAAAAACCGCAACCTTCATCAGTATTTAGAATATAATCTGAACCCTAATATTCTAATGTAAGGTACAGTTCTTTACTGATTTGTCATAGCATAATAAATAAAATAATCTACAAAGTTTTATTCCCAAAGTTCTAGTTTGTCAAATATTCACTAAATGTTCATTATTTAAACATGTCCCATTACCTTCGGCAATGAATGGAGTTCACAATCATCTGCATACTTGACACATACATGAGAATCACATACCTGCGAGTTTGAATAACTATGATTTCTTATATAGGAATGTCTAGGTTTTGAATTTGTACCAAATTTTGAGTATACTCAAAATAACCTATAGGTTAAAACAAACATTTATTAGTATTGACAAACAATACAATTTAACAAGTCTGTATCGTGGATTTTTTTTTGAAATAAAGGTTGTTCATGATTGTTTCGACATCCTTAATAGTAATTACCCACTGACTAAATTGATACAGATTGTCTCTTACGTAATTAAACACTATTAGTGAATTATACATTCACGGATGTTGCAATACAACCGGTCAAGTAAAAAGAAATAAATATTTCAGTATTTATCTAACAATTAATATTTGATCAGTTATCCCGTGTCGGGCACAAGCAACAAATAAACAGAATCAATAAGTAGAGTTAACGAATTACATAAATGAATCGAAAAGAACGAATTTTCACTTGACTGATCGTGACATTCGCCGGCCAGTGCAGGTAGCGGTCGCGCCGGTGGTCGAACCCAAGCCCTGCATTTAAGAGGCGCCTGAGTGCTAACGGGCGCGTTTACGTTCACCGATTGAACCGCTTGAACTAGTCGCAGCAATTTGCATACGCGTCAACGGAGCGAGGAGGGTATCCGGTCGGTTTTTCGTTGAGTTCTCCGTTCCGTAGGGAATTCGTGTTACATTTGAGGCTAGACGCTACCATCTCCTTATCAGGGAGTCGACTTCGGTTGCAGTTGCAGACCAACCGAAAACATCTCCCTGGATAGGACACGGACACGCATTTCTCGGGAAGAGAAAGACGGAAGGGGAAAGGAATTTGAAGGGGAGGAGAAAGATTGAAATCAAAACATCTTACAGGGAGAGAGAGAGGAAGAGAGTACTCAACGCGGCTCGAATCTTTAAGTCGATTCGTTGGCTATTTTGCAACGTCGTAAAATGTTGGAACATTTTGCTACGTTGTAAAATTTTGGAACAACTCACATAAAATTGAATATTAAATAATCAATTAATTTGTTTTATGGAAATTGAGATTTAATTGATTTCCTTCAGACACAACTTCATTGATTACGTGAAAATATTACCCATAATCCCGCGAAACCCGTTGATTGATCAAGTAAAGATTCTGACCTTTAGAGTACTCCGTTTTGCATCTTGTTAATATTGAAGTTAACAAGAGATCTGTAAGAGAATTTATCGGTTGCCAAGCCGCCAGATTGGCCATCGTGTGAAGGTGTTCAAAGAATAGAACCGCGAGGTTTCGTATAGGGGACTGAGGTATTTTTGAACGCTTATTTTCTACAGAAGTTCGTCCGAATGGAGTGGTGCGGAACGGAAGGGGCGATGGTGATACTGGCGGCTCGACGGCCTTGTAGCGAGGTGTTGGATGATCACCTCCGAAGAGGCAAATGATACGGTTGGGACATATCACCAGATCATCTCATATTTTTGTACTTGGCGAGTGTTGGTGTGTGTTGGCTTGCATATGGGCGCTAGCGAGAAACTAGCTGTGTGTACCTTGATGCAAAACTATAGACCAAGAAATAAATTGCTATTTGTTTCATTTTGTCTGTTCATTTTTTACTCATTCTTATTCTTCTTTCCTATTGTGAAAATGAAAGAAATAATACAACTCGTACACTTTCTGATCTTGTTCCGAATAATTTTGATTATCCATAATTATACTCCCTTATGATGGTAAGAAAGGTTGATAAGAAACATATCAAAATGTAATAATACCAAATCAGATTATTTACAACGTGGTCACAGTAAATTGTGAGAAAACTGAATTGTGAGAAAGAATTGTGTGTGCTACGTGAAGTGTTGAGAAACTGAATGTGTTCTATCGAAACTCGACATAGGTTTATGCACATAGCATTATTTACTTAAGGTCACGCAACATATAAAAAATTAAATTGACTTCTTGACGTATAACGTTCATTGAAGAAGACTTTGCACACTTTCTATATCAAGAACATGACAATGGAACCGTGAAAGTATTGTGAAAATAACCTAAACATGGTGTTTAAGCAAATTCTAGTCGTAGTCTTAACAAAATCTTTAATTATTAACCATTTATACAATTATTAAAATCAACAAACTACGATTACATTTACAATTGCTCTACACACACATATAACAAAATGACTATACAGTCTTACACCTGTGCTTCTACATATTCTTGTACAAATATATCTCGCCTATTTTGTCTATTTCAATACATTTGTGGGGAACACAATAATTGAAGCAAAGTCTCTTCACATCCAATGGGACATGATGAGTCACTTTTATAAAATACATTGACACCGAACGGTAAGTACGTAAGAAAGTGTACTATTCCAGGAACATGTTAAAATGTGTGCTCATATTGTTGTACCACAGAAAGGAACCTTGAGGTACCCCCAAAAAATCCGCACATGTGTTCATCTTGCGGTTCCTTGACAAATTAATATGTATAATGCTCATTACAGAGGGAATCAATCCATCTGTTAGCACTTCATTTCCCGTTCCAACAGTTCCCGCCAGTCACGCCTTTTCCGAATTCCCATTCTCGTTCTGAACCTCCGCCCCCGCGTTGGCCTTGCCCTCCGCCCTGCCGCTCTCGTCCACGTCGGGCGCGGGCGAGTCCAGCGCCTGCGTCATGTCCTGCGCGGTGAGCTGAATCTCGATCTGCGTCTCCGACAGCAGCGAGCCCTGCGGGAAGCTGGTGGAGCGCGGCAGGTAATCGGCGCCGGCCCCGGCCCCGCCGCCGAGGCCCGAGGAGTCAGAGGCGAGGGCGTAGGCGGCGTGCCGGTGGACGGCGCACGCCCGCGAGCGAGCGTGGGCGTTGGCCGCAGCCACCGCCGCCGCCGCCGCCGCGCACGACGAGGTGGTGAGCGACGAGGAGTGCGAGGTGGAAGTGGCCGAGGCGGAGGAAGAGGCGGTGGAGGTGCAGGACGACCACAGGGCGTCCAGCGCGCTGCTCGATGGGTCCACGAACGCACTCAGGGACAGCATGCTGCCGCCGCCGCCGCCGCCGGCGTACGCCTTGCTGCTGCCCGCGCCCTGCGCCCACGCAACACACGCATTTGCATCCAACTGACTGATTGGAAATTCCGGCCGCGTCGACTGCTAGGGTCCCGTTTTTAGATCTGCTATAGTCCCGTAAGTATAGTTCATTTTATAATGCGGGAGGTGATGGTGGTAGTAGTAGTGATTTTTACTCGGCGCTTAACTTTCTTTAGGCTTGCGGGGTTTTCCCAACTAGGTATCTCCAACCAGCGTGACACCACCCCAGCCAGAACAAGCTCTAAGCCCCTGACTGGTCTTCCGGAATATGTGGTAGTGTAGTGCGTGTAAGAATAAGTGTGGTAGGAGGTGAGGGCAGGACAAGAATGGATAGAAAAATCGCGCGCGGTCCGCGGTCCATTTGTTACGGTACTGCTTTGGCATTCGCCTGGCATTGATCGGAGAAATCATGAAAAACTACCGATCAGAGCAGCTCCAAATAAATTCTAGAATTTTCCTCCCGGCAACGGCTGAATTCGACCTAGCTGTCTAGCTGGTGTCGAAAATTCTGCCACCGTCGGGACTCGAATCCTATCACCTCCCGGTCCGAGGCCCTGCAGTGACATCAGTTGATGGTATGAGTCTGATGATATGGCGGCTACATCGAGATGTTCATATAAGATACGCGACGCGCTTGGCGAAGGAGGAATATAGAGTGATTTTCATCCACATTCAGTTTTCATCAAACACCATCAGATAACTATAGGCTTGCGCCCAGCCCCTATTACACGCTTTAAATTTCATTCGAATTTACACAATTCATATATGGAAAGAAATAATGTAAGTTATCTTTGAAAATTTAGATTTATTAATAAATCTAAATCGAAAAAATGACTTCCATTATTTCAACCTTGACCAATGTCAACAACACCTCTTCATCATTCCCACAAGATCATATACGCACGGTACCAGATGCGCGCTGCTGAAGTGCTATTCCTTAATCTCACTGCATAATTTTTATGAACAAAGCTTATAGCTATTACTTAATAGATTTAAAATGCACAAAAATGCAGTGTGCCTGTTGCTAGCGTAATGAAACAAAAATTGCTCTCAAGTGAGACAACGTTTGATGATACTGTGTGTACTGCACTTTTCTTTCCTTTCTCACGAATTAAAGTTAGTTCTCAGAACTTGATATTTAACTTCTGACGCTGAATAAATAAGCACCCGCAACTAAGAGAACAGAGATTAATGGAACGGTTCACAAAAGTTCACTTCCGAGAAATAGAATTGATTAGTAGAACCTGAAGGACAGTGCCCTACGATTCCACTAACAAAGCGTAAATGATAGTGTAAAGCTTCGGTGTACTAATTATCTCAAGTCGAAATTAAATAAATAGAAAATCGATCACGGATTTATCGCTTCGGAACGATTCTTATCCATTCCCCAGGGCACGTATGGATCAATGAAACGCTAAGATATCCATTAAATCATTTCAAAAAAATCCTTTTGAGTTTGATTAAAGTAAAATAGCAATGGCAAAACAACAAAAGACAAGAGAACTAAATAATTATAAATGAACAATTTGTAAAAGTAGACGGAAAATTACATTGCATTAAACAATATATCTTTAAAACGGCAAGAGTCTTCCATTAGAAAGATATTTGAACGTTCATCTAAGTTAAATTGTGTGGTTATTTTTCTTTAAATGAAAGGTAGTGGCCCCCAGATATGTAATCACTTGCTTTTATTAACTGGTTTTCTAGTAAAAACTTCTAAGTTTTATTAACATTGTATAATAAATGCTTATCATCAGACACTTGTTCATTACATCGTTTTCAAGGCCAACCCAACTACTTTACAATAGTAGTTGGTATTTATCATTTTGATGTGCAGGTTGATCCAAAGTGAAGATATTAATTGCAATCAATTTATCTCTAACATGAGTATGTGTGGTTATAGTTAGTGTAGGTTCTAGTTAACGAGGACCTTTTTTTTAAATTTTGAAGATATACTGTTTAAAATGCAAAGATAAGTAAGTAACAAGTGTGACTTCAACACCCAGCAATTGCCTGATATATGTATGTCGATATAAAAAATGATTATACAATTGATTGTTATTATACGAAATGAAGTACGTTTTGAGGTTAAAGTGGATAGCAGGATAACCTCCAGTATACCATATTTTCGTAAATACAAACATTTTCTATTGCATTTTCAGAAACATCATTTAAGAACATAAGTTAACAAGGATGGACACATTTATTTGGATTATCGATTTGCATGACATTCAGAAGGGAAGTAGAAGAATCCTAACACAATACTGTGTAAGAGTGCAGAAGGTTTAATCCATGCGGTTGAATTACATAGCCTCATGTAGTCTTTTGATTGTGAACTGTGAGCATTTTTCGCTCCTATAATTGTGCCTGAAGTAGAAGATTTGGCACAAACTGTATGTAAGAATTTTGAATTAAGAATCACCTCGTATTAGCCCAATGGGAATGTAGAATTTTTGTGTATCTCGTGACAATATAAAAATGAACCTTGTGGAATTTCCAAAACAAATCTGAACATACTTTGATCTAATTATGTTAGAAGTAAAGTAAAATGATAATAATGACCCAGCTGTGTCACTATTCATTAACTTCAACTTTTCTTCAACCTTACGGATAAGGTTTTGCCGTCGTCAGTTATATATATGCTTGCAAACCCCTCAACTACTAAGGTCATTTAGGCTCTTAAATGATGATCTAATGAATGGATGATAGCGGTTGTAATAATTAAGTGAATAATAATAGGGATATGGAATAAAATGTAAAGGAAAGCGGATAACCTACTTGGAGATCTACCCCCACAAATTCCACATGGATTTGCTTCAACGAATGTATAATAGCGGTTACAAAGCTTAAGTGAATGATGAAGGAGAAATACCCCCCCCCCAACCGTTGTGTCGCCGGTGCACCTACCATGTGGTCGCAGTGCCACCCGGAAAAGGAGGGCAGCGCGGCGTTGGCGCAGTGGGGCAGCCAGGAGGCGGCGGCGGCGGACGGGTGCGGGGCGCCGGCTGCCGTCCACGAGAGCACCGGGCGCGGCGAGGTGCGGGCGGCGGCGGCAGCGGTGGAAAGCGGGCGCTGCGGGGGTGGCAACGGCCCCGCCCCGTCGTCCACGAACGACGACGCCGCCAGCAGCCGCGACCCCGAGCGCCGCGCCACCGACAGAGCGCGCCGGTCGACGGCGTCCTGCGCACGCCCGCGCTCCGTTAGCGTTTCTGGCGGCGCGGCCACTGCTACGGTCATTACTGTTGATGTTGTTTCATCCTATCCTGGAGACC
The DNA here is from genome assembly GCA_038098605.1 of Gryllus longicercus. Taxonomy (NCBI): domain Eukaryota; kingdom Metazoa; phylum Arthropoda; class Insecta; order Orthoptera; family Gryllidae; genus Gryllus; species Gryllus longicercus. The sequence continues at coordinate 472,603 of JAZDUA010000605.1, read as the reverse complement.
GCAGTGTTCCTTCTACGCTACATAAGATAAGGCGCAGACCTACACGTCGGTTCATTGATTGATTAGTGATTCCCGTCCAGTCAACTGATAAGGTCATTAATCCCATAAGTGCAGTGAATGATTTTATTACGGATGTGAACTCTTCCCGCTGAATGACGAGATCCGCGTCGGCTTGCGAGATTTTTTCCCCTCACTAGCTCTCTCCCACCAGCGAGGCAACGCCCCTGCCGGGACAAACTTTCAGCTCCCGGTTGGTCTTTTGACGTGTATGGTAGTGTAGTGAATGTTTGTGTAAGTGGTGAGGGGAGGACAAGGAAGATGAGCGAATGATCGCGCGTGGTCCATGGTCCGTTCGTGATGTACTGCTCCAGCATTCCCCTGGTGGTGATCGGAGTAACCAAGGAAAACTACCGATCAGAGCTAGAATTCTTCTCCAGACAACGGCTGAACTGGACCTAGTTATCTAGCTAGCGTTGAAAATCTTGCCACCATCGGAACTCGAAATCGCAGACCTCCTGTTAGATGCACTACGGTGACATCAGTTAATGCCCTGAGCCACATCAGCCGATCCTACTCTCGAATTGCTATTCCTTCTCTTCATATCCCCCCAGTGGAACTCCGTCCCCGCTGGGACACGTTCCAAGCTTCTACTTGGTTTCTCGACTTGTGCGAGAGTGCGAAGTTATAGTTGAGCAATAAGAAGGAGTAGTAAGACGAAGGAAACATCGCAAGAGGTCACTAGTCCGTTCAGTAGGTTCCGGCTGTTAAGCTGTTCCATGAACTACAGTAACTATAAATCGTTATTCACTAACTTAATGAAGTTTCATTTTAATACTTTATTACCAATTTCACCTTATTTTTCCAAAAACTATTCTGAATATCTGAGTATGCATAAACATGCAGTAACCGTAAAATATGGCAAAATGTAAAAAAATAGGCACACTCGTAAAGATAAGTGATCATTTCCCAAGTTTCAATTAGCAAATAGGTATCTGCGTACAAATCCCGGCTCTAGTAATTACCTTTAAAGTAAAAACATTAAAATTTTAAGTAAAAACGTTAAAAAAAGTCATTTAAAGTAAAAACGTTAAAATGTCGATGGATCTAAGAAAAAGATTGTGCTCATAAACTCGACGCCAAAATATCCTCCAGAACATTGCCCTCGCTATTGAGTACACCGTCAATAAACTTTGGATAGATCTGCTTATTTGCGTGAGGAATATTGGTTTACTTTTATAACGCAATATTGTACATAAAATGTAAGTCGTTTAATTTACCGTTTCCTTGACCTTCTAGGTCCGGGTGAGTGCGTGAGAGCCTTTATGGTAGTATGCCAACTTGTGAAGGACAAGTGAGAAGGAAACTAATGAAATCAGTGGATAATTAGAAATGCATATTCTTATTATTCAACTAAATATTTTCTTATCCTACTTCATATTAGGCGTGTGTCATTCACTATTGCTGGCTCACTACTGATGCAAACTGCAAAAAATGTATCATGTTTAATAACTCGCCCTATTTGTACAGTTTTTTCTGCACGGCAAAAAAGAATTGCAAGCTAAGATATTTACATTAGGGCATTGAAAAATTACTCTGAAATACAGGAATAATAAAGTAAAATAATATTATAAATACTATTAGCGATTGTAGGGCAACTCTCGTCGCGATCTAGAAGATGGAGCCTAAGCCTAAGAGTTTTACAAAAGGATTGTCTGAAAAAAACATGACCTAATGTGAGGATTCAACTCGTGACTCTGCTTGCCAGAGTGTAACAGATTTCAGGGTCTGAAGGAAGCCCGGCGGCAATTCAGCATTAAGTGAGAATAATTTCAGGACACAGAAAAGATACGTACTTGGAAGTAATAACTCCACCAATATCGAGTAAAAGTTAATCGGCAGAAATGCTGAAACTTCCTCCAAGAGTGAAGTAGAGCACGGCAAAATATTCACGCACACACATTCCTTCTGACAAGAGGAATTTTTCTGCGTCAAAATTAACCAGATCAATGTGATTCAAATTCTCAGATCAATGTGATTCATTTGAAATGCATGACGGCTCGTGCCTCAAAGAACTAGGAGTTGTAGCTACATCGAATGACGGGAATGAATTTTCCAAACTTTAGAATTCTGATATATAATGAAACGTAAACAAATCATGTAAAATAATTAAAACTAAATTTAATAAAAGTGTTATTTTCAAATATTACTTTTACTTATTTTTATGCCAGTGTCCGTGAAGATATATTCTCCTCCTGCACATACAATTCTGGTTTTGATTTCCAGTGGGCACTTGAGTTTTTTATATGTTCTGCGTTGAGACAATTGATAACAATAGTATTCACACAAAATAAAAACGAAGTAGGTTTCGCAAATCCGGTGATCACACTCTATCACTTCGTAACAATCACTCTGGTTGGGACACAGTTTCCACTAGTTAATTTCATTATCTTAGTTATTATTGCTCCTGCAAGTGAAGGTAACTAAATAAAATAATTTTATTTCGAAAATTTCCCTACCGTTGTGTATATTACAGTAATGAAAGATTATTCAAGAAAGATTCTTAAATCGGTAGAGATGCTTACGTTCTTGCAGAAGGTAATTTGTCAGCAGCAACAGCAACAACAATGCTTATATGATCTTATACAATAACTATCTCTTGCGATGTTTTACACACACACGTATTCAAAACGACGCTGGCGAAATTACTGCCAGGAATAGCATTGTGCCCGCGGACGCACATACACACACACACACACACACATCGTGTATGACAATATAGACAGGAAGAGGGGCTTTCTTTCAGAACGGCCAATTTTACACAAAAGACTTCAACATTCAACAAATGCAAATCTTGAATCAACAAACCTAACATTAAAGGAAAATTAATTTGCCAAACGTCATAAATAGCGCATTCAAAACCACCGAGAATGGACTGAACTTCTGCAAACAAAATTCCTAACATTAAGTTGCCACTAGTTTCAGACAAAGAAAACTGTTAGTACCCTCGGAGTCCGTGGACCCTCTCTGCTCTCTTCTCCTGACATCTTCCTTCGCTCTGTGGGGCCTCTGCTGTGGGGTGTCAGCCGGTGGCTCTGTACGAGAGAGTTGCGGTACGAAAGCTCACGGGCTTCAATGTTGAGACAGGGACGTGCGGCCAGAATTAGACGCAGTAAAAGTGCTTGAGACCGTAACATCGGTGCGCTGCCTGGGAGTGTATGAAACGCCAGAGCTTGCGACGGGCGACCTTGGATTTCAAAATTATTTCATATACATCGATAATGCTGCAATATCTTGAATATTGAAGGGAATTTAATGGCGAATGTATACTTCTAACATAGTATATGATGTTTTTCGAGTAACATTGAAATTCGATAATTATAAGAGGGTTGTACAAACATGCAACCTAAGCACGAACCACCACTGTGTGAAACAAATGGAGGGAAAATCGATTCTCCGTGTGTATAGTGATATGTGTTTACTGAAGAACCTAAATATAAAAATGCCTCTGGACACTCCAATAAATTAATGTCGGTACCCAAAAACATTGTAAAGGTTACTTGCCGTTTAGATTTTTTCGACTAATAAATTCTACACCAATTGATGTACTTACCAAACGAATTTTTACTGTAGTTATTTACGAAATAAGTATCGTAACCATACAATAAGAAATTGAAAAATGATCAAACGCTGTCGTACTCTGATACACTTAGTGAAACTTGTACTATATTTATTGCTAAAAACTGATTATTCATTATGCGACATGTGACTGACAGATGATGAAAATAATTAAGATGACGCCATGTACTTATGAGGAAACAGATTATGGTTACATTTTTATTTTCCATTATACTATTTCAGATTATAATTAGTAATTGTAGGCTATGTATTGTTAGGACACAGGTGTTCTATAAATTCTCAATTCAAAGTTGATCTGATTTTTTTAAAGTTTGACTTCATTTTATGAAAGAGGGTGAAAGACATTCAGAGCAACAACGCAAATGTCTACGTGTTAGTGGTATAGGTTAGCCGTATTAGTCTTGCAGACTTATGATTTGCTAATACTTTCAAATATCCGTGCTCCCTACCATCCTGAGTTCCTCAGCGCCATCTTCAAGGGGGAAAACGCACGTCCTGCCCTGTGTGCGTCGTAAGATAAAGCCATGAACTTGGCTGCAGCAACCGCCAACGGGATCGTAAAAGCTGGGAGGGTGGCGAAAACGGTTTGCAGTGACTAGAAACTCACACGATGCAAAAGTCTGCAGAGCTTGGCGCATAACGTTGGTTTTTCGGAGAGAGTGTAAAAAGTCAATAAACTCTCTTGCAGCGCCTGCTACATCAAATTTATTTCAGTGACAAATTCTTTTAGCAGTTTACTCATTCTTAAAATATTTACGTGTGACACCATGTGATTTCCATCTTAACGGCACATGAAAAATACTCATGAACAATATATGATTCAAAATAAGTTAGCACTGAAGTTAAACTAGCAATTACAATGGCTATGCAAATACTTGACGCACATTTCCGTACCGAGTTTAACATCATTGAATATCGTGAAATAAATTTATGAACGGCTTGACGGAAAATAATCTGAACCTTTGACATTACAATGAATCAGCATATCTTGATCTGGATTGAAATATGTTCATGTGAATTTTATTGGCTTAATTTTTTTTAGATTCTCTCGTAAACAGAAAATACAAATGGAATAATCTGGATTAAATAATTTCACGCAGATGCGTATTTTTATCTCTAAGAGATAACAAATACTGTATTGCTCAGCTTTCTTTCTCAGGTTGTGAACTGAAGGGGTAATGTTCGTTTTGGAATCCATTTTCTTCTTGGAATAATGATAAGAGGGCTACAATTTTGGGTTTGATTGATTGTTGTTTTTTTCGTGTGTCCGAGATCGTCAACTGCTAAGATCATTAGTCTCGTGAGTGTAGTAGATTATTTTAACGGAAGGTGTCGATGTTCCTCTTACGCTAAGACGTGAGATCCGGCGCAAACCTACAAGGGAGCTTCCAGGAATTTCCGTCATCCAGATAACTCTTCTAGCTGCGCACCAGTGACGCCAATTTCCTTCTCATTGGTCTCCAGATGGGTGGTAGGAAGTGTAGTGAATGGTGTGTAAGTAAGGGATAAGGCTGGAGCAATAAGTGGGAAGGAAACATCGCGCGTGGCCCGTGGCCCGTTTGTTAGGGTACTGCTCCGGCATTCGCCTGGCGACGATCGGTGAAACCACGGAAAAGTACCGATCAGAGCAGTCGAACACTACAATTCGATCTAGCCATCTAGTCAGCACCGAATATCCGTCAGATTATGTACCTAAAGGCAGCTCCACACATTCAGCATTCGCCAAGCAGCGAGCCGCTCGCTCGCCCAAGCTGATGTGTTCGGCGAATGTTCGCTTCCTTTGATGTGTCCTAAAAGACCGACACGAGGTGGGTAGGGCGAACACCTAATGTTCGGCGCTCGGTGAATCGTAAACAACCCGTCTACACTACTCTGGGATTCGCCTAATGCCGCATGTGTGGAGCCGCCTTAATCCTGCGCCCTTGTGGTCAGAGGCAGCACCCGCAGTGGCCCACCTGCTGCGCGTCCGCGGCGCCGCCGGCGGGGGCGGAGGGCGTGGAACGCGCCGAGCGCACCAGCGTGAAGGAAGGCGGGGGCGGCCCCGTCCCGGTCCCCGTCGCCGTCGACGCCCCCTCGCCGCGCGCACGCCGCACCTCGTCGCGGCTGCTGTACGCGTCGAGCACGATGGCGCGTTCGGAGCGCACGCCGCGCCCGCGCCCGCGCCCCAGCGCCAGCCCCAGTCCCGACCGCCCCACCACCAGCGTGCGCCGCCCGCCCTCCGGCGCCACGCTCTTCGGCAGTACCCTGCACACACACCCCGCACCCCGCACCCCCGCTCATGCACTGCGCAGCAATATGTACAGATGTCTCACAACAAACACAACACAACACTGATTGGACCACAACGATATAACACACGCTTACTGGATGCACTATACATAATTATATACATACTGTGACATACCTGGTGATGCCGGGTATCTTCACTGCAATATAACACTAAGAGAGGGTGTCTTTTACGTGAATGGGTCCTAGGATAAGTCGGTGCAACGTTGGGGAAGTTATTCATACATAGAAATACAATTATGACAAGATTTATTTTAAATCAAAGTTACTATTTACATAATCAGACACCGTTTTTATACTCCGCCTTGGTACCAAGATTAAGAGTAAAATACAACTTTCATACCTTCGGGGCCCCGTTTGAATACCTATGAAGTTCGTCGAGCCGCTCGTGCCGACAGGGTTGTCGACCTCTGCTACTGCTGCGGGCCGTCGGCAGCAGATGGCGTGGTGATCATCCACGGCTGATGCTCCAACAATTCTTCCCCGAACAGGATCTTGATACCTCGGCTGCGCACCTTCCTCGAATCACTGTCCATTAGTGGGTTTAATTACACGACCCCCGCCTACTCCGTATACTGGTCACAGTTCTGTACCGCACGCTTTCAAGAATGTTCCCTCCGCACCAACTAATAAGAGCGACGTCAATTATTTTACCAACACTAATCTTTTACTATACTGATACTTCTAATGTTCTGTTTACCCTAATCACATAACTATATCGCGTATTACATGCGTCCATTCACTAGCGGAGAGCCCTCGCTACACGTCCGCACTGGTCGCCGCTCTGCTAATCTCTACTTCGCCGGCCGCACGTCGGCACATCCTTCGGCGGCGGCCGCCTCAATCCAACTAACGAACTTTTTGCACGTGCGCGCTGCCACGCTTGTACCCGCCGTTCTCACGCTCGCCTCCCGGCGGGCACCGGTGGCGGCGGCGACCGTTGCTGGCTGCCCGCTGCTCGCAGCGCCCGGCGCTCGCACCGCGCAGTCCAGACTAGCGATTAATTTCTTACACTAATGATTTAATTAGTGTAATGAAACACATATTCTGGGTTTCATCACCCCCCCCTTTTCTTTTTTTGAATTTTTCCCGCTTCTAGAAAAATTCACACTAGTAACATCGTCACTGCCGATGGTTGCACTCTTTTGCATATTCCTCGACGCCCTATATACACTTATAACTTAGAATCGAATTAACATGTGATTACTTGTATTAACACTAATATTACACTATTTACACTTCACTATTTTCCATACATGTTGACCAGGTCTCCGATTTGAAGCTTGTGGTGTCCTACTATGTTTTGTTTCTTGTATGACGGTTCATCCCCATTTTGCTGACATTGATTTCCTAAATCACCGTTGTAGGACATAGCTTCCAGCGTGTTGAACACATCTTGATAGGTATCATCCCATTTCCAGCTACGACCTCTTCTACGTTGGTACCAATGGTTGACCGTACCAACACTCTTCCCTCGCCCCTGACTTCGCTCCATTCTTGACCTGCCTACATCTCCTTCATTCCCATGCTTTGGGGCGTCTGCAAAGGTGACTTCGTACCTCTCCAATATCTTCAAACCCCTTCCTAAATCGGTATGATCTGCTCTGCCCAGTAAGCTCTGCACGGTGACAGGATACTGTTGCGTTAACATGCAACTAATTCCTTGATATTTTATAGGAGCAACTAATGTTGTTGGTTCCATAATGCTCTTCATTCTGTATCCACTACTATTTCCCGTGATGTAGTTGTAATGGCTATTCCTCTGGTCGCTCTTGATGTTTATTTGAGTTTCTTCGCTCCGTTTTCGTACGGAAATCTTGTCTTCAAATACCTTTAAAACTTCCGGAAATATACCAAAATTCTCTGCCCACGTCCTGGCGTTCTCTTCTAAAATTGAGTGTAATAACTGGACCTTATATCCTTCCAATATGTTGTTTGATGCTAGGTGCCGTTCTTCTGCTCGCATAACTACCTTAGGGTTTTCCGTCCCATCTCCCAGAGATTTCATCGACTTTGGAGGCATAATTGGTGTCACCCCATACTTGACACTTGGCGGCATTTTCTCGTCTTCTTCCTGTTTAACCTCTTCGTGTACTATTTTCTCTTCGCACCCTCGTGTATTTTCCACGATTTCTTCTTCTATTATACGCTCCATTTCTTCTATTTTCATGTCCACTTCTTCATCCATTATTAACTTCAACTCTTCCGTTTTCACTTTCACTTTATAAACATCCTCCTCGGCCTCGATTTGGACCTCCACCGTTTTGCCCTCCGCTGTCTTGACTTCTTTATGGATTTGGTTCGTCATCCCCTCGTTTCTGTCTGCTGCTGCTACCCTAGCATCTACTTGATGGTATAATTGAAATTTTAGCACCTCATCTTTCCTATCCAGTTCCTCCGCTTTCCCATACGGTTTTTCGCATATTCCGATGAGCTTCCTATTCCGTTCTTCTGTAATTCTTCTCATTTCTTCCCCATGCTTATCCAGTCTTTCCATCGACTTCCTATGCCATTCGTCAATTATCTTGCTTCGTTTTTCTAATGAATTGTCAGTCACTACACCCGTACATGCTTCGTGTTCTTCGTCCATCCCCAAGTCAAATCCTACCGCCTGGCTCCCCAGTTCTACCACCTGCCGTTCTAGATCTATATTTACTCTGTGATCGACCAGAAAATCCATCCCTATGATTACCGAATACAATAATTTTTTGACTACCAGGGCCACCATCTCATATACTTGGTTGCCGATCCTGGCTTGAAACATGATTTGTTTTGTGATGGGGCTTGACTTCTTCTGAGTTGCCCCAATCACATACGCCCTATTCATAGGCAAACACATTACTTCTTTTCCTGTTGCTTTTAACTCCTCATACATTTCTTCTGATACTACTGTATTCGTGCACCCTGTATCCACTAAAGCTTCTTTAATTATACCTTCACATTCTATCGATATCGTGGGACATTTCCTGATTCTGACCGCTGAGTTCTTACACCTCCGCCACGGTTGGGTATCGTAGGTTACCGGCTGCATAGCGTTTATGGAGACCGCGTTTACATCATCGATTTCCGCGTCCGCAATGGGGCCACCTATCACCGCGGACTCTATTAGTTTAAATAGTGTCCTTGATCACTACTTGTGCTAGGCTGTGCTAATCGGTCGGGTGCATTCCCGCCCCCACCTCGCGTCTCCGTACGGTTTGAATTAGATCTATTCCAGTCCGGTCTCTGGTTCCCCGGCTCTGGTCTCCATCCGTCTCCCCCTCTTCCGCGTTGGTTTCTCTGGTAATCATTGCTCCTATCATTCCCTAGCCCCTGGTTACGTTCCGATCTAACCATATTAACATTCCCTTCATTTCTGTTCTTTGGTACGCCTGCGAACGTCAAGTCGTACCCTCCTAACACATTCTGGAATCTTTCCAGGTCGGTGTGCTGCACACTACGTAAAAGATTCTGCACTGTGACTGGGAACTGTCTCGTCAATACACATATTATTTCCTGATCGCTCATCGGTGGGGATAGCGTTTTGTATTCCATAATACGCCTTGTTGCGTATTCCCGCAAACTTCCCATGGACTGGTTGTAATGATTATTCATCAGGCTAATTTTAAAATTAATTTGAATTTCCTCATTCCAGTACCGCTCAAGGAATCGATCTTTAAATGCCTTTACTGATTCGGGAAACTTATCAAATGTATCGGCCCATATCCTTGCGTTGCCTTCTAACATTAAATATAATAATTGTATTTTACACCTTTCCGAAGTATTGATAACATCTAAATGTCGTTCTGCTGCCTTCATAAATATGCATGGATTCTCTTTCCCGTCACCTGAAAATTTTAGTGATCTTGGAGGGGTAAATGGTACCGTCCCGCTTGCTGCGATTGGGGATGCCTTGCATTCTTTTATTTGTTCAATCTCTGTTCGTAATGACACAACCTTCTCCTCGCATTCCCTCTTGTTCTCCAACATTTCTTCCTTGACTACCAATTGTATCCTTTCAATTTTCTCGTCCTGCATAGCGGTTCTATCATCTAATCGCTGATATAGCTTATTCTCTAATTCTCCCCCCAGATTGATTACTTGGGATTCTAACTCCTTTTTCTGTTTCCCTAATTCTTCGGCGGTCCATTGCTCGTGACTTTCTACCCGCTCCGCGATCTTAGTCATCTCATTCTTCGTTAACTCAATTTGTTCTTCAGCGCGTCCTATTCGCCCCCCTATTGCATCTAATTTCCTATTCTGTTCTTCTGCCAGCTTCCTAATCTGTTCCTCTGTAAATAATTTCTGTTCGTCTAATTTCCTACTCTGCTCTTCAAATTTTCCATTCAATTCTTCCAATATCTTCCTATTCTGTTCATCAGCCAGCTTCCTACTTCGTTCCTCTGCTTTCCTATCCCGTTCTTCCTCCGCCTTCTTCTGATCTTCTGCCGCCTTCTTCTGATCTTCTGCCGCCTTCTTCTGATCTTCTGCCGCCTTCTTCTGTTCTTCCCGCATCATCATTATTATCTGTAGTATGTCTAAATTAGTATCTTCTCCACCCCCCCGATTCGGATTTCCTGCTGCCTGGTTCATCGGCGTTGACGTGATTTCTATTCCTTTATTGAAGCTATCTCCTGACGTGTCGTCTAACCGACTTCCAATGCCACTATCCCTGCTTTCCGATGGTATGCTATTATCGATTCCTACATTTATCTCCCTTACTTCATCTACCTTCTCCTCCCGGTCCAGCACTACATTTTGCGCCTCCATTCTGTTGCTTTGAGCTGTCCGATCGATTCTCACTACACTGAAATGCCGCACAAATTTTCCTCTTGCCTCACCTACCAACGATACCACAGTTATCCTATGGATTAACTATACCCGCCACAACACTATATATTCTTCGTGAATGGTTTAATTCACTCCTATTTCAATTGCTAATTAATGACGAACAATCCTTACTCACCACCAAAACACAATAACACTAATTTAATAGCCATATAAATTTCCACTCACCTACCAATGCATAAACATAATCCTTACAATACATAATATTATTACCATTGAAACACATATACACTGCTAATAGACTCATTAATACTATTACACAAAAATGCTTTCAGATTATAATAAATCCCTTGTTAATTGAAATTACTTTTCAACGCACTTATTGCTATATTATGTACATAATCATCATTCACATTTGCATGTCATATCTCCTCCCTGAATTTTCCTCAATAATATCATATAGATATTCACAACAACCATTCACACTGCTGGTATATATTTCCCAACCTGGTATCTTTTCTAATAAATTCCCCACACTTTACCATCACCAATAGATAATGCACTACTGAGTGAATGTTCCCAGCAAAAAACAATTTTGTGCATAATTTGAACAACACTATTAACCACCTTTATATTCTCATACGAATTATTACTACTTCCCCATTTCTTTGATTTCCATATTATAAAAAATTTTGCCAAGCAGTTCAAATATTATTAATATGTCTTACAAAATTTGGAATTCTATTATATTATATTATTTGTAACATGTACATGTATAGCCTTCATAACCTCAGTAACTACAATGTTAACTATATATTGGATGCTCACAAATAATTGCCTATGTCAGCCCACAATTAATTACACAACAACATTTTTGTAATTATCAACATTTCATTATGCTTACTTGACTTGTGCATGTTTTTGCTAACACATGTGTTGTTATTTTTTTGTACTCTATAATAATACACTTTGCACTGCCTGCTTCTCATCTGTACCCTGCATTACTATACATCAATTACATGCACATTATTTTCCAACATTTCACCAACTTCCCTAGGGCCACATTTCTTAATTATACGTTATCCACATGTTCGGGCGCCAGCTGTGACATACCTGGTGATGCCGGGTATCTTCACTGCAATATAACACTAAGAGAGGGTGTCTTTTACGTGAATGGGTCCTAGGATAAGTCGGTGCAACGTTGGGGAAGTTATTCATACATAGAAATACAATTATGACAAGATTTATTTTAAATCAAAGTTACTATTTACATAATCAGACACCGTTTTTATACTCCGCCTTGGTACCAAGATTAAGAGTAAAATACAACTTTCATACCTTCGGGGCCCCGTTTGAATACCTATGAAGTTCGTCGAGCCGCTCGTGCCGACAGGGTTGTCGACCTCTGCTACTGCTGCGGGCCGTCGGCAGCAGATGGCGTGGTGATCATCCACGGCTGATGCTCCAACAATTCTTCCCCGAACAGGATCTTGATACCTCGGCTGCGCACCTTCCTCGAATCACTGTCCATTAGTGGGATTAATTACACGACCCCCGCCTACTCCGTATACTGGTCACAGTTCTGTACCGCACGCTTTCAAGAATGTTCCCTCCGCACCAACTAATAAGAGCGACGTCAATTATTTTACCAACACTAATCTTTTACTATACTGATACTTCTAATGTTCTGTTTACCCTAATCACATAACTATATCGCGTATTACATGCGTCCATTCACTAGCGGAGAGCCCTCGCTACACGTCCGCACTGGTCGCCGCTCTGCTAATCTCTACTTCGCCGGCCGCACGTCGGCACATCCTTCGGCGGCGGCCGCCTCAATCCAACTAACGAACTTTTTGCACGTGCGCGCTGCCACGCTTGTACCCGCCGTTCTCACGCTCGCCTCCCGGCGGGCACCGGTGGCGGCGGCGACCGTTGCTGGCTGCCCGCTGCTCGCAGCGCCCGGCGCTCGCACCGCGCAGTCCAGACTAGCGATTAATTTCTTACACTAATGATTTAATTAGTGTAATGAAACACATATTCTGGGTTTCAATACATACATATGTATATGTATGTATATGTATGTATATGTATGTGTATGTATGTGTATGTATGTGTATGTATGTGTATGTATGTGTATGTATGTGTATGTGTATGTATATGTATATATGATGTCCGTGGAGGAAACGTCGAAACATCGCAAATAAGCTCTTAAGACACTTTTAAGCATATTTTGCCTAATGAACTACTAATGGTTAAGCCGCAATAAGCACGCAAAGTTGGTTTGAAAAAATGCTTTCTAGGCAAAACTTGCATTGAAGAAGGATAGATACGCTTCAAAATCATGTAAATTGTTTATTATTTACAAAATAATTGAATTTATAAATTCAGAAAGAGGTATTTATACAGAAATAAAGAAAACACACGATTTACACAATTCGACTGCTTTTTTTTATTTCTGTGTTGTTGACACTATCCGGGACCAGCCGCGTCACTGACATGGTAGCTAACGTTTCGGCCAGCGTGTTGTGGCCTTCTTCGGAACGTACTGCTGCTTTTTATTTCTGTGTTAATTTTTCTTTCTAAACTGTAGACATTTTTATTTCATATAATAAACTATTTACCTGATTTTGGAGTGTGTATATGCTTTTGCAATGCAACTTTTTTCCCTAAAAAACATTTTTTCAAACCAACTTTTGAGTGCTTATAGCTGCTTAGCTATTCGTAATATTCAACTAATTTTATACACACATATACATTCTTGTATTAATAGCTGCAGAGCGTCTCCAAATATATCTTATCTATGAATAAACATTACCCATCACTCATTGTCCATCAATGATGTGGCACACAGATACGGAATGCACTGTACATTAATGAATACTATCTATACATGTTCTTATATTGAGATGAACCATATTAACATAATGACTTGAATGTTTAGTAAATGAGCATAAGTGTGCTGTTTGAATATATTTTCATATAAATTCATATATGAAAGGAATAATAAGTAGTACAATTATTTGGAAAACGTGAATGACAAAGTAACAACAATGCGCCAAAACATTCGGATAGGAATGATCACAGAAAAATGGCATTATTACTAAAAACAAACAAGAAATTGCAGAGGGTCATCGTACAGATAGGTCTTCCAGATGGAGATCGTAGGAAGTCGCCATAAAGGGCAGTCGTGCATCGCGGAAAACGATTTTTTTGTGGAAAAATATTGGATCCTTCAATAATTTTGTTTCGGGAGAAGCAGTGATGAAGATAACGTTAATTTGAACATTTTTGATTAGAAATTAGCTTTGACAAAGGAAATTGGAATTTTGGAAACTTTCGTGTGTGTAACAAAAAGCAATATGTTGTAATGAAGAAAGACGTGTTCACGAGATCAATTTGTTGTTCAAGCATGCTGTGCGGACTTCAGAAAGAGAAGTGAAATTTTGTAAAACAAAACGACTTTTTAAAATTTTGTTCAAAGACAAGACTGTAATATGTTTTAAATTAATTAAAATAATAGAACAGTGTAGTAAATAACTATTAATGGGTTTCGAACTTGATAAGAATCTACAGATGTGAACCCGAAAATGATTAATAGATGTTGTGTGTAATTATATTGTGAATGTGATTATTTTTCATTCTTCAGTAGTTTTGTGGGTGTCATGTTAACTTGAAAACGTAAACCGAACGTGCCATTGCCAGAGGAAAATATTATTTAAATAAGAATAAATAGCTTGGGGCATTGTTTTTCTACAGTAATTAGCATAAATTGGGTGTTGTTATTTTAATAAGTAAATATGTCTCCATCGGTCCCATATTTCCCAGAGTAAAGATTTTTTCAGACAACTCAGCCAATTACTTTTTTAATAATAATTAAATATATCTTCATCGGTCCCATATTCTTCCGCGTAAAGATTATAACAGACGAATAGGTGAAAGAGAAACAAGAAAGGAAGTGTAACGAAACGAATAAAAGGACAAGAAGCCGCGTAAACGGAGAAATGAAGAAAATAGAAAGCCAAAAGTGAAGTGCCATGAGGCAAATAGAAAGGAAACGGAGGCGTCCGAAAGAAGAAGAGGGGGAGGAGAAACAAGAAAGGAAATATAATAACGACGCAAATAAGAGGAAAATGAAGACGCGTAAGCAAAGAAATGAAGAGGTGAAACAAACACAGAAGTAAAACGAGGTGAATAAGAAGGAAACGAAGACTTTCAAACGAAGAAAAGGTGAAGGAGAAACAAGAAAAGAAGTGTAACGAGGCGAAGAAAAGGAAAGGAAGACACGTAAACGTAGAAATGAAGAGAATGGAAACCAAATAGAAAAGTGCCATGAGGCAAATAGGAAGGAAACGAAGGCTTCCGAAAGAAGAAGAAGAAGAAGAGGAGGAGAAACAAGAAAGGAAGTATAACGACGCAAATGAAGAGGATAAGCAAAAACAGAAGTAAAACGAGGTGAATAAGAAGGAAATTAAAACTTTCAAAAGAAGAAAAGGAGGAAGAGGAACAAGAAAGGAAGTGTAACGGGGCGAATAAAAGGAAAAGAAGAGGCGTAAACGCAGAAATGAAGAGAATGGAAAGCAAAAAGTGAAGTACCATGAGGCAAATAGGAAGGAAACGGAGACGCCCGAAAGAAGAAGAGGAGTAGGAGGAGAAACAAGAAAGGAAGTATAACCAGGCAAATAAGTGGGAAACGAAGACGTGTAAACGAAGAAACGAAGAGAATGGAAACCAAATAGAAATTTGCCATGAGGCTAATAGGAAAGAAGACGTCCGAAAGAAGAAGAAATAAAGGAAGTGTAAGGACAGGAGGGCGGCGGTACCTGATGGTGATCTGGCGGTCGTACCACTCGCGCCAGGCGACGCAGTGCGCGCGCAGGGCCATTACGAGCCACGCGCTGCACGCGCCCACGCCGGCCACCGCCAGCAGCACCACGGCCGGCAGCTGCAGCTGCGCGGGGCTGCCGGCGGCGCTGCGCGGCGGGCGTGCGGCGTCGGCCTCTGCGCGCTGCGCCATGTGCACGGCCAGCCACAGCAGGCACGCCGCCACGGGCGTGAACAGCGCCAGCACCACCGCGTCCAGCACCAGCTGCCTGAGCGCGCACCGCCCACGCGACGGGGTCAGAGGCGTGCGCAGGGCAGGGACTTGCCCACCAAGTCAGAGAAATAGATACTTATGCGCCAAGGGCGCTGTAATGGTCGAGAAACGACAAAGCCGTTTGATCCCAGTGTTTTTTTCGCGCCCGACATCATTAGAACCAATTATGGCACCCATTTATATTTTTTACCCCATTTTAATGATTCCGATTTACTTATTTACTAACTACATATTCAGTTGCTTATATTTGTTTTTTTAATATTTCTCTCCCATAATTCCCTTTGACAATTCCCTCCACAAGATATCATGTAGCATCATTCAACTGTTTTCATATTTTCCTCTAAACCACGATCCTCTCCATTCAGGAAAGTTATGCAGTGTGTATAGAGCTTCGTATAGAAGGCAATAATAAGCAATAACGTATGAATAAAAAATGAACATTTTATTTTTGTTTCTTTAATTTCGTTATTTTAATTTCTCATTTTCTACTTTTTTAAGGTATTATGGAATATCATGGCGGAAAGAAGCTTTTCAAATCATTTGGCAACCATATAAATAGTTCAACATAAAATCAATTATATTTATTAATTGTATCATTCTTCTTCCTGTATGTTTGAATTATTTATTAGAAAAATATCTCAAACCGGTATGTAAATAAAAAATGCCCTCTAACTATATGCCCTCTAACTATTAATCTCTATCTGAGATATTCTATAGTTATTTACACCTTTAATCCGATGTAGATGTATTCTACAGACGCACTTGAAGTTTGTTAATTGTAAAGATTGATGAAATTCATAACCCCTCAAGTTCGATATATCAGCCGTGCTTCGTTGAGTACTTTTTTAATGGCATCTCCGTATTAAAAAATATACAAATTATAAATACCTTTGCTTTGAATAAGAATGCTCATATAGCATCTCTTATACAACTCATTTGTGTCTAATGTTTCAAATGGACAGAAGCAATTGAAAATTTAAAAAAACATCAGCCATTAAGAGTCGCTTTTCATTCTTTGCTTGGTTTCGATACATCGATATGTTAGCACAGTTTTGAGAAAAAGTGTTAATGTATTAATCCAATAGAAATCCATGAAGAACGAATAAACAAAGACTTCTAGTAAGTGTAACTCGAAAACTTTGATAGCATCGAAATCTAATGCCTCATATGAATAAATGCTTCAGTTCACCGCCGCTAGTTGCAGTGTTTGGAAGGAGAGTTTGTCAAGGGAAGAATTCAGCTCTCGAACAACAGATTTACTGGCGACATTAGGAGATGTGGTAGGGGGCGTCGCTGGTAAACAGGTGCCTTTTACTAGCTCCCTCCTTACCTCCCCCCTGACACACCGCATTTTCGTTCGACACCACGTCACCCCGCGGGAGCGCACTATCAAGATGTGATAAATGCATTACTTGGCCATGGCAAAGCCCGGAGAGACCGCTGCTCATAAATCGTATTAAATTGTGTAGTGCTGAAGCTGCTTTCTGTACATTTATTATTACAGACCCAAAGGTGGCTTAGGGCATCCTGCAGTATCTCTGATCGGAAGGTTTTCGGGTTCGAATTCCGACGATGACATGACTTTCGATACTAGCGAGACAGCTAGGTCGAGTTCAGCAGCTGTCTGAGGAGAATTCTAGCGGGAGAGTTCTAACCGATTTCTCCGATCAACACTAGGCGTATGCTCCAACAGCACACTAACACATGGGTCACGGACCTTGCGCGATCTTTCCTTTCTTCCTTGTCATATTCGTACACACTTACAATCACATACACTACACTACGACATTTGTCGGGAGACCAGTTGGGAGCTAAGAGTTTATGGCAGGTAAAATCCCTGGTTGGTAAAATCCCCGCCAGCCGACATAGGCCGGCGTCGAAACTCGCCATGTAGCAGGAAAACATCATAGCCACCTCCCGCGATAAAAACGTGGACTAAACGTAAGGGACAAATGGTCTTAGTAGTTGTCCAGTCCAGAATCACTAATCAATCAATACATTGATTTCCTGTGAAGACTATCTTACTTGGCTCGTTTTGGTACATGTGGCTACTACACGTTCTACTGCTAGATCGGCAATATTGTAATGAAGGTGCAAGATTCCCTTTTCTGACTTATTTCGTCCACTTCAAATATAAGATACATTTGCTTAAACAATCTACATAATATTTACAAAACTCATGATAGTATTGTCTAAAATGCAACTCTGAAAGTTACAAACCGTCTAATCATCAAGCACGATTAGGAGATAACACATTTGTTGAAGAGTTATCAAAATTTTGTAGTGTAATGCAAAATGCTTTCTATAATCTTAGATAATGCGATAAACCCAGTAACGCCTGTACGTTTTTCTTCTCTTGTCTTCCGTAAGTTTTCCTTGTCAAAACTTTTTAATCCAGCTGATGACACATTATTATTCTTGGGATATTATAGTATTTTTCTTCTAATCAAATACAAATGCGGAATAGATTCAAAAAAGGAGAAAAGCAGCTACGAACACGATTGGACGACAGCTGATGGAGATTCTTCTAATTCACGAGTGTTGTCATGCCCCATAGATGCGTGTTAGTGACATTCATCAGAGTGTATAAATAAGCAATTTAATAAAATAATCTTCAGTTTTATGTGAAATGTTATACGAATATTTCAGACTCCGACACATCAACGGCTCCAAACAATAGAGATATTGATAAAGAAGTAAATATTCCTTTGTGTGAATCATATTCAACTGTCGAAAACGCATCTACCATTAACATATAAGACCGTCCAATACAGCACAAATAGATCACAATAAAGTCGTGCAAGTAATGGCTTCTACTAGAAAAATTTGGATGATAAATGTTTGTTTGAGAGTTCCTTTCTCCAGAGAAAGTATTGTTACGCCCGAAGTGTCATGCGACGTGGCATGTAACACATTTCATACCGTAATATACAAGGTCATCAAATTCTCATCAGAGAGTGTAAAATCAGATGCATTCTCTCGCTCAATACTCTACGTTTAGTCGTGCCTTGAATCTTAAATAGATCAAATACACGTAGTCTATTTTGTAATAAAATAATATTGTAGGTAAATAAATAATGAGTAACGAACAGACCTAGTGGTTCTAGATTTTAAAGACGATTGTCATTTAAAACTATTTTAGTTTTATTGCATCAGAATTGCAAGGTTTTCGTAACAGACTGGCAATATTGAAATATTTTCTCTCGATTTTTTCGTTACAGAATGATGGTACGATATTCAACAATATAACCTACACAACTACCACTTCCAGGTTTGTATATTAAAGATTTTCCGATCTCTCTTTGTAAAAATAAACAAAACTAAACATTTAAACTACTTTTTGAATTCAAATCCGGATCGTGACCATTGATATCATAACCTCAAAGAAAGAATTCGAGCAATCCATTCGTAGGCCCGAAGGTTTTATGTTCGGATTCCTGCGATTTAGAATTTTTAACAACAGTTAAGTAATTGGATCTGTCTACACTACTGTGTAGATCAGAATTTTAGACCGTCAGTTGTTCTGATCGGTGGGGTTCAGGATTTATACTGCTCAATTGCGAGGTGACCCCGAAGCACTATTTAGAACAGTCATAAACCCTATTTAGAGAACGAAACACTATTTAGAGAGTCGCAAACCGAACGTAATATTTTCTTCCCCATTCAGATCGCAATCATCACCCTTAAGGTCGGAATGAACAGTTAATCATCTCTCCCGATAAGGCACATCCACTATAATTTACAAAGATTTCGGCAGTACTCTCATTGTTAGTACGTGCCGTGTCAATTTCACAAATTTGGAAATCAGATGTCATGGCGTTGACTGCGTCTATTGAGTTTCGTTCATTTACAAAAAAACACATTTTTTGTAAAATGGTTACGCAAAGAATAAATCATAAGTATAGCTACATGTACTAAGGGAATCAGGGTGGGACAACACCGGTTGATTGATCGATTATTTCGGTTTTTCAGGCGCGTCAATTGCAAAGGAGACTTTTCCAGAAGGTGTAGTATTTATCACGGAAGGCAGCAGTGTTATTTCCCTGTTGGATGTTGAAATCCGGCACTGACTAACACGTCGACTTGCGAGGTTCTCTCCATCCAGTTATATCCCACCAGTAGGGCACCGCCCCAACCCAGACAAGCTCTAAGCTCCCGACAGCGTAGTGCATGTCAGTGGATGTAAAAAAAAGGGGGTGTGTGAAGATAGGAAAAGGAAGAGTAATGAAAAATTGTGCGCGGTCCATAGCACGTTTGATAGGGTACTGCTCCGGCATTCGCCTGGTGTTTATCGAAGAAACCACGGAAAACTATCGATTAGAGCAGGCGGCCGCTAGATTTCTCCTCCAGACAGCGGCTGAATTCGATCTGGCTAACTTGCTAGAGCCGAACGTTCTGCCAGCGTGGGAGACAGCTCGGCCTGTAGGCAATGCCGAGCGATTGGTTGTGTGAGTGTGTGTGTGTGTGGGGGGGGGAGCACCTGCGGTCCGCGTGGTGGCAGAGCCAGACGCCGATGGAGCGGCGCATGCTGCCGTAGCGCGGCCCCAGCAGCAGGTTGTAGACGAAGCCGCACAGCTCGCAGTGCGCGCGCCGCGCCTCGCACAGCCAGCGCTGCAGGCACTCGCGGTGCACCAGCCCCATCGTGCCCTGCGCACCGCACGACCCGCCCACCTCGACCCCACCCCGACCCTATGCTCAGACGCACGGCTGAGGTCCTCCGGCGCATCGGCTTTTGCTCGATCTGCGCAACACTCGTTTGCGTGACGCCGGTCACGTGACCACAGCTCGGGTACCTCGTTTGAAATGCCATACCAAACTTTGGCCGCCATGTTGTATGGAGAGTCGGTAGTATTGAGAAACATATTTAACGTTATGCAAAGTGAGAGTTTACCACCCAAAAATATCATGATTACGGTGTACAAGATGCAATACCTAAACGAAATGCTTCATAAATCTGTTGCAAAGTCTTGTAACGATTGAATACTTGGTATATACTTTCCACACGAGGTGATATAATTATGATTCAGAAATAGAAATAGCTGCAAATTTTGCTACAGAAAAATTATTACTCAACAAATCAAGAATGAAATATTAGTGTGACTGTTTTTTCAAAGATTGGTGTGGGGGAAAATCCTGTTATTCCATATCAGAAAAAGTTTTGATTCTGTACTTTTCTGACAAGTTGGAGAAGGTGAAACCAAGTAATCTCGGCAACATTAGTCTATATTAAAGAGTACATTATCACTTAAAGACAATATTGATATCGGTACGTTTACTCACTTATTAGCGTTTTAAAGAGTAAAAGTGAAGGATACAAGATAAAGAAGTCAAAAATATTTCAAAAGAAGAGTGACAAAGTATACCATTGCTTTGTACATGAAGTACATTACCACCATAGGGCGGTTAAGTAATTCGTTTCAAAACAGATTATAATGTCGTAATGTTCGACTTTACCCAACCAAAGTGGATAAAATATTGCACATCACACGGCAAAATTGATCTTCCATGACTCCACGGAATTCCTACACTCGGCATATCGACATCGACCAGGAACTCTCCCTTCGAGTCACGGAAGCATCCACTTACTTTCCATTCATTCCTCAAATTATAATTTGAGCACTCACGCATGCAAACTAGTACTTATCTTAATTTTTTATTAATTGGAAAGTGTTACTGTGCGGTTCACGTAGGTGAAAGTGTGGCAACATAAATCAATATGGCTGCCACCTCTTTTAGAGAATGCTCTCAAAGTGCGCACTTGTACGATTCCATGAATTTGTTCTAAAAATTTATGTACTCAACTCGTATGAAAATATCTTTGGCATACTCATTTCATAATTCTGGTCGCGTTTTTATCGTTCCTTTGCCCGTTACGCAAATAACTATTTTCTACGGTACGGTCTTGCAGTCAGTGTTACAGTAGAGTTACACAAGGCCTTTACTTTAAGTAGCAATCGACATTTAGAAATTTATGCCCGAGTCGAGGTAAGTTGGCAACCGTGTGAAGGTTTCTGGGCTATTATCGACTCTCCGGTAGTCGTTTCCTTCCGGGTTTCAGATTTCGAGGTGTGCAAATGCGTACATTTTAGTTGGAGGAATGATAAATCACTAATCTTCTTCGGAAGTAATTTATTCATGCTAGTTACATTCGCTCTGTTGACGATTGAAGTATAGTAAAGAAGAATTTCCGTAGACAATGGATCTACGCCTCTACTTCGATCCTAAAATATTTTAAACCGTGAGGATATGTCAAGAAAATTTAATTGATTTGTGGAATTGAATGCTAATAATAATAATAAAAAAATAATGAAGAGCTTGGTGATGATGTTTCACGAGTTGCCTTTCTGATGTCTCTCTGAAACGGTTTTAATTTGATAGTTATTATTTTCAGATTACGATAAATACATGAATGCCAATAGCTTCCCTACATATATTCAATATCACAGTTTTGATTTTTCTTCCGTGCCCCTTCCCTGCACTGCCCTGCTTCGCCCGAAAGCATCATCACTAGATTGGGAGCCTTGTACTTCACAGTGGTTTGAATAGAAAAAACGCAGAAGCATGAAAAATGCTTTAGCTTATGATCTGACGCATACTTTTCTCTATACTAAATCAACCTTCATGCCTGAGTCTTCATTGGACGCAGAGGCAGATCAAAATACAACTAAAAGAAAAGGTGCTCCAAGATACGGGTTGTGACTTAAAATAAAGATCCTGACGTGTCTCGCATTTTCTATTTAAATAATGAGAAAAAAATAAATATGATATTTTATCTTTTCTCTGAGAAGTTAAAGAAACATATTTTACTCTGGTTGAGCCATATACAATTCAAAAACTTTTCCATTTATTGTTATGACAAAACATTTAATGTTTGTGAATTATATTTTCCGGAAAATAAATTTACATGGTCTCTGTTAATAAGAGGAATGTTAGCAAAAAGTTGGGAGAGTGAAGAAATATTGTGTTTGATTTTTAGCATTGCCTTTGTCACTCTCTCTAAACTCCTAATTAATTCAATCTCCTCATTAATTCAGTGCAGTCATCTGAACTCTCTGCTGTTAGAGCTTAAATTTCTTTAAAAGGTCTTCAGAAATGTAAAGAATCACTTTACATAAAAGCATTCCTCAAGGATATCGAGAACATGTAAACAAAAAATCAGCAAATGGTAAGTATGAGCCAGTTAAAACTTATTCATATTCGGCCCAAGGTTGCACCCATGTGAAACTTCTCAACAAAATAACGTGTGTACCCGATAGGATGTCCAAGAAAGAATGACTTGAAATTGAATGACTGTGTAGCAGTTGTTGCATGAGTACCATTCCTGAACATACGCAGGCAGAACTGAAGGGCTTGAGTCAGGCAAAGTAAGCAACACTAGTCACAGAAAGCCTCCAGTTATTTGTTTCTATCAGTTAATATCTAGGATTTTGTCGAAGTTTGTATCATCTTCCCTCTGCCCCAAGCGCTTCATAAATGTCAAGAAGAAAAGTCACACTTTCACTAAAATCGTGATATTGACATTAACGAATGACGGTAGCTATTCTGTGACTCGTGTGGCTTATCTTCTTCCAGCCCGAAAACCCATCATAAAAATCACACTCTCAGCAAAATAAAGATACTGACATTCACAAATAGTGGGAACCGTTTTGCAGCTCATGGTTTGCCTTGTTGTCGCAAGTCCTTCATAACGATTAACAAGGTAGCAAGATAAGTCACAAAATTTCGCAACAATTGAGATACATTTAGGAATTGTGCCGTGGGTCGTGTGGCGATGGGTCACCCGCAAACCCCTTCTCACGGTTGAGGCGCGGAGATAACGGAGTGTGGCCGTACCTTGCAGTTGCAGTAGTTGTCGAGCTCGCCCTGCGCATCCTGGCAGATGCGGCACACGCGCTCGTCGTTGTCGGCCCAGAGGCGGGCCCGCGCCGCGCCCGACCGCCGGCTGCCCTGGAGCACGCGCCGCCCTTAGCCCTCCTCGCCTCACGCTCATCCCAGCCATCTAATTACGCTCCAGTTTACAGTAAGTTAATCAGATAATTACTTCCGATTTTTTAAACTCAATTTTGCGTTTGGATTTGCAAATTGTTCTCAATTTTTTTATTAAAACATAATATTAATAATGTACATTTATTACATTCAACTATAAATAATACAAAAATTAATTAATTAAGCTTGGGTCAGTTATACAGTTCAAAAGAACTCGACATCTCAGACATCAGCATAATTTGCATGAGACATCTGCGATACAATACGCTGACATCTGCAGACATCTGCATGAGTCACATCTCGAAAAAAATGAACCCAAAGTAATAAGCTGCACAAAATTATGAACATCTTCCAAAAACTGAAATCGTTACATAAGTTATGTATGTAGCAATATATTCAAGAAATAAAATTTTCAAACTTACGTTTGAAACGTTTTTTAAATATTTGGTTTCGGTGCGTTTTATCCGTCCTGGCGTCTCTGGTGTATCCTGATTTCGTATCACCTTGGGCGTCAAATTACCACTCATTCGAAGATTAAGCTAGTATTAATTCTGCTTTCATAAGGAATCATTATAAAATACAGGACTCTAATTACCATAATAATAATAATAATAATAATAATAATAATAATAATAATAATAATAATAATAATAATAATAATAATAATGATTGTAATATCATCGAAGCATCGACTTTAAATTCGACTCTAAGAGTGTTCCTTCATAATATCAAACATTGGCATTCATATTTTGTTATTCCTTTGCTCAAAAGTAACCGATCGATTACTTTCATCTGACCGCTATATAACTGTCGAGAGATGGGACGTGGACGAGGGAGGATGGTGGTACGTACCGAGGACGTGTCCGAAGAGGGAGGCGGCCTGCCTCCGCCGTCCACAGCGGACGAGAAGACGAACGAGAAGACGGACGCCGCCGCCGCAAGCGCTGCCGCCGAGTGCGCGTCTCTGCCCACACATTACCACATGTAGTATACACACTCCGATTTAAGTGCAGTGTCCCTTCAAAGTCAAGAGCTGGAAGGTGAGTATGACATTGTCATCCAATCGGGAGCTAAAGTACCAAAAATGGAAGTCGTGACGAAACTCCCGATTGGATCTCAGGGTCCCCCTCTCCGTCCAGCTCGTGACCTTGAATCTCCACTCTGTTTAAATCGAAGAATAGATCAGGCCTGCCTAAGCGGGCACCGTGGGCCACTGCTGCGTATCGCGTCATCCCGCCGCGCGGGGAGGGGGAGCGATCGGTTCTAGGCTAACGCAAGAGGAGTGGCACAGAAGTGCTCGGAGCATGAACGAAGGCACTGCAGTGTCTCTGGCCGGAAGTGATGGAGTACCGACGGGAACAGGATTTTCTAGAAAGTTAGGTCGGGTTCAGTCGTTGCCTGGAGGAGAATCCTAGCGGCCGGCTGTCCCGATCGGTGGTTTTCCATGTTTGTTTGTTTTTTAATAAATAATAGGCGAATTCGACGGCAGTGCACTAACAAACGGACCTCGGACCATCTGCATGTAATCTTTCCTTCATCATCTTTGTTCCTTTCACACACACACACTTACAAGCGCCACACATCCACACATGTCCGGAGACCATTCGGGAGCTTACAGCTTGGTGCTCCGCTGGTGGGAGATACCTGAATATTGAAACAACGTATATCGATGGATCGCGTAGAATGAAAACATTCGAGCTCTCAGGACCGTCTGAGTTTAGCTCAGAGCCAGCCAGCATTGCTGCTGTGTTTGTAGTAACTCGAATCGGGAGGCCCTGTGCGGTGGATTCGAGTCCAGACGGTGGTGGATATTCGACACTAGCTACAATAGCTTCGTCGAATTCAGCTGTATGGAGTGAGGATTTTAACGGTTCGCTGAATGGTAGTTTTCCGTGTTTTTTTCCAATTAATACCAAGAGAATTTCACAGTAGCACCAGAAAAAACGAAACAAGGAGCTGGCGCCATCTCTACGTCCTCTTCCTTGTTCTGTCCTCTCCTATTTAAAAAACATTTACATTAACTACATGCAATACACGTGAGAGAAAACCAGTCGAGAGCCTCGCTAAGAGAAGCTATTTAGAGAGAGAAAATCTCCAGCCAACGCGTAGGTCGGCCCTCAATCAGAACATCCAGCGAGGGAGGAACACCGCCACCTCCGCGATGAAACATTCACTACACTAACGGGACTAATGACCGTAGCAGTTGGAATCATCTATTAATCAACTGATCGGGTACTTAAATTTTGAAATGACATCTGTACTCCCACAACAATCACACCTTACCATTGGGCAACTTTCTCTTCGTCATTCAGTGTATTGTAAAATTTGTTTGTGCTTTTCTGTGCATATTTAAGTAACTTAACTCTTCAGAGGGATTCTTGGCTTGTATTAATATTTAGTCTTATAAGTAACCTGCAATCTAGTGTTATAGAGCGAGGGAACCTTTTCTTAATTTGTCTTTGCGCCGTGAGAAACAAGCGGCTCACAGGAAGTAGTTTTCTATGCAATATATTCGTGGTAGGTTCTTACAGATATTAGATTCGAGCAAGCGACAGTAGTAAAACGGAAAGTTTCTGCTACATATATTTGTATACATTTTTTGGTGTGATTTGGGAAATTTTAAACTAACTTAGTGATTATTCAAAAGAATTATTCCCTGATTTGATGACATCCAAATTGTGTATAAAATGTAAAAGTAATGCTGACAAACAAATATCAAGAGTAACACCATTAAAAATTTTATACAAATTTTACCACCAAATAATCCCCATCAAAACATTCTCAAAGTACTGTCACTATTAAGTTTATCGAAACAAATGCATCAGATCATTTATCGAATCAAATACATCATTTCAACCCTTCTAAAACACTGAACTCTATTCATTAATATGCATTAAGAACCTAAAATCCGTTTCAACCAACTAACAGCTTCTATAATGCACTTTAAACATGGATAGGAGTAAAAGCTGATTCTATTCTTGTCAACAAGACGAACCAAACGTTCAGCCTTCTAGAACACTCGTACTATACAGAATTCTAGAAAAAATGTATTGGTGGGTATTAACTCATCAGTAGAGGTGAAACGCTTTGCAATATTTTGCAATGTTGAAACCCCGTTCATTACTTATACTTCCGGTACAACAATGTTTGACTCGATTGATCATATGTACAATAATTAAACGAAATTATGTAATGAAACATAAAACTATTTCAAAAACCACTCAATACTTTTCATGCAATTGTCTACACCAAAGAATTGGTGAGCCAGGTAATAGTATATTTAACAATAATTTTTATTATGATTTTGCAAAGAACGAATTACACATTTTAACATGGAAATGCTGTCAACAGAGCCATGCTAATATGTAAAAATCAGTTTAAATAAATGTTTCTCTGGTCCACAAAGGACGAAGTTCGTTATCAAACGACTAAAATAGCGCAGTGAGACTCGAGAAACTGGTACTGTGAAAATCTATACAGTAAACGAAGAGTTTCAGTTAAAGTGTTCTGACTTTTCCTTCGTTTTATAAAATTACTTTTTAGACAATCTTCCTGTGACTGTGGGGGAAGAAAGGAACAACTTTCGTGAAACTTTTTGTACCAACATAATGTAATATTTTCGTTAATTCAGGGAGCGCGAGAAAAAGCTCATGACCCACATTAATTATCTTCGCGGACTTCCTATTACACTAATTAACTAGTTTCATGAACTGCCTTAACTTACTTTTGGGCTTCTTGGGGCTAAAATGTACTACACGGTAATGAAAAGAGTAATCAAATTCAAATTTTAGTAGGTTTAAACAAAATATGTGAGATTTATATACGTCGAGAAACGTCATGATTTAATTAGGATAGAAAAGGCGTTTCATTAAAGCACGATTTCTAAGCTTTTTGTGCAATTATGTGACTGGTTTATAAATATTTTTGAGTTAAGTGAATGTTCACACAATGCTGCTTCCTTTCATTAAAAAACACATTTAATCAGCTCTAAATATTTATATACAGCATATTAATTTTATCAGCTCTAAATATTTATATACAGCTTTGGTAACCTTTCAAGCTAGCACAGTAGGTAGATATTACGCACTTAATTGTAATGTAATTATGTAAGAAATTGTAATGTCAGCCGTTGTGAGTACGTAATGGAAGGTTCCTGTGACGCATATCAGCGTCATTGTCAGTTCGGCCTGTTTCAGGATAACTAAAGACAGACATTTTCTGTTAAATAAATCGAAACCAAAACGTTGAAAGATGATTTCACTTGAAAGAAAGGAAGAAGCCACGATTACGTCAGTAACATATCCAACAACTTCAGTTGTCCGTCTGAACTGATTTTGATCCAATTTTATACCTTATTTTTCTTTGCTTTTAGAGCGTTTTAAAAATACTTTAAGAGCACTTTATTGAACATTCTTCGCGACGTTTTAGGTCACTAGTGATAATACTCACGGAGGCGGGCCGCTGAGCGTAATCTGCGACAACCCGGCCGCCGCGCCGCCCCCGCCACTGCGCTCGGCGTCGGCGTCCGCGGGCGCCTGGGGGCGGTCCCGCCCCCGCCCCCGCCCCCGGCCCACCTCCAACCTCGTACCACCCGACGCCGCCGCCTCCGCCACGGCCACCCCCGACGAGCGCGATTCGCTGCCGCTGAGCAGCCCGCCCGCGCCGCCCGCGCCGCTCCCGCCCACCTTCACGAGCGCCATGTGGGCGAGCACGCGCGAGAAGAAGCGGTCCGCCGCCCTCTGGAACTCCCGCGAGTAGCTGGTCTTCACCGAGATGTCCGACGTGTTGGTGCCTATGTCGAGGAGGCGTTTCGAAGCAGACGCGTGCTCCACTATCGTCACTTGCCGAACGCCGCCTCGATTCGCCAGCAAGCGCGTTTCTTCGTCGAGGGGGCTTTCCGAAGAATACCGCGCGTGAGCTTCCGGAGAGTTTCGGAACGATATGGGAGAGCAACATTTCTCACTGTAATACTGATACTCTTGTCGTAATTGTGGGTTTGGTATCTCTTCGATATAAATCCGACATTCTTGTTCAGATTGTGAGGAAGTAGGATCGAGGGACACTATTTCTGTGCTTCCGGGCAAAGCCATTTCCGTTATTACCAGATTTTCCATATCTGTGTTCTGGAGGGAAGCTGTAGAATCTGAAAAAGATTGTGTCAGGTGTTTGTGTCTGTTCATGTGCCTGATGTAGTTACTTTCTTTCACAGGTACTGCGTTTTCCTTACCGAATGTTTCGATACTAAGGCGCTGAGATTTATTAACTCTGTGTGATATAAATTGCGCTTTCTGTCTGAGAATCTCCGCTTCCTCCTTCCAAACTTCATTTCGGGATTTTCGTAAATTGAAAGAACATGCTTCAAAGGAAGAGGATTTTCTCTGAGAATTTACCCTCGTATCAGAAACGTCTACTTGATGAACGTCGTTGTTTGAAACTGAGTCGGTCTGAAACTTTCTGCTTGAGTTTCGAGGTTCTTGTCGTTTGCCCTCTTCAGCCACGAGTTCCTCCAAACAATTTACCTCACCCATTGTGATCCAGTCGAGCTCGGCTCCGAATCTAATGGGAGGACTCGGTGAGCTTAATAAGACCGGGAGACCAGTTTCACAATTTTCGTTTCGAAAAATCTTTGAACTTTGCTGTTCAGAATATTCAGTACACGGGACTTCATTGCAAAGTTTCGATTCGTCTTCATTCAAAATCCACGTGATTCCTGGCGTGGGTGTAGGGGGGAGGCTCGATGAACGAAATGGAGACCGCGAATCCATTCTACATATTACATATTCCGAAAAGTTTTGTCCTTTTTCCGAAAGTTCTCTATTTCGATGTTTTTTTCTTTTCCAACGTACTCCTTTACGTTGTGCCGGAGAATTGGACTCGTCCAGAAGACACCACTCAGCATCTCTTCCTTTATGTGGAATAATTTTGTTCTTTTTAGAACGCGGCTTTACGGAACGTGAAGTGTTCACTTCAGGGAACGGGTTTTCAGAAAAGCTGGATCCCTCAGACTGTCTTGATTTTTTAGATACCTTTCTATTCAAACTCTTTGAAACCTTCGGTACGTGCAATTCCTCCGTTTGCTGCAGACGTTTCCGCGGAGATGAATGTTTTTGTTGGTTCATTTCCTCAATGTCTTGTTCCGTTTGGAGATCTAATTGCAGCTGAGAACTTCGACTTCCTTCACGTTTTCGTCGTACCTTTGCGGGATAATTGGATGAATGGGTATTCTTACACGTGCGCCAATTGTCTTCTGCTTGAAATTCGTGTTCCTTTTTTGAAAGATCGGGTGACTTTAATGAGGGTTCAGGCGCAGTTCCTTGCAGAGTGGACACGACACGCTGAAAAAAGGTCGATTGAGGATGAGGACGTACGTCTCCCACGGCGTTTTGATTTTGTTGAATCCCTTCTCGATTTTCTTGTATTGAAAAATCATCCGTTTTCACCCAACCGGATTCTATTGCTGTCGAGACAGGTAGACTTGACCTTCGTTCTGACTGAGGAGTGACAGAACACATGATTTGTTCCGATTCATTCCTTTTTTCTTTCAGCATTCCAAATTGTTCATTTCTGTTTCCTCCCCTTTCGTTCTTGTTTTTACTTTTTGTGGCCACGTAAGACACTCGCTGGTCTGAAGAACTTCTGTTTTCTCCCCAATTTCTGAATCTATTTGCATTAGTTTCTACTAATGAATCCGGTGATCTGGTCTGTGCGCTGTGTTCTGAAGTTGAAGCTAAAGAAATATGGGCATGTGTAATTAAGCTCACGGGAGATATTGATTTTTCAGATTCCTTTTTATCGTCTTGAGGAATATTTTCGGTTATTGTTGTTCCTTCAGTTTGAGTTCCCCATGACGCTGATGAACTACAGGAATCTCCTCCTTTATTGACTTCAACAGGATTATTAACAATGTCGAGATTTTTCGCACCCTCTGTAGATAGAGATGCTGCAGATACGGATGAACGCACAGATTCTTTTTGTATTTTTAATCGGGAGAGAGCATTTTTCCGTACAAACGATGGATGTTCACGTGACAGCCGCCTTTTATCAGTTTCTTTTTGTTGAACACCCTTCCCAGAAACATTTGTTTCATCTGAAGGACTTTCTCTTGAAAGAGATGGACTAATATTACATGCGTTGGTTCGCATATTTAATAAATTTCTTACACTATCTGAAACTGATTTTAGATGGCTTGATGATTTTGGAACTGGTGTTCTCGAACGTTTGCGACCAATTCTATTTTCAGACGTCGACCGAGATGAAACGTATCTTTGAGAAACAGTGGAACGCCTAGGAAATAATGCGCTTGCATCTTTATCTCTTCCTCTACCTTGAGGGGCAGTGTCTTCTGAAATATTTACTTTTTCACATGTACTTGTACCTGAAGGGGAAGAACTAGAGGAATAAACACAAGTTCTTTTTTCCACTAACACTTTGATACTTTCTGAGACAGATTTAACTTCTGATGACGACTTGGGTACTGGTGTTCTCGATCGCCTGCGGGGAACTCTTTTTCCAGACTTTGATGGAGACGGGACACTTCTGTGTGTAGTTGTTGATTCTGATTTACCGACGCTAGCGTTAATATCTTGAATTGTGTTCTCCGAAGTTTTATTTTGGCATGAAGTGGACGGCACAGTGCCATCTAAATTTACATTTTCCCTCAATACGGAGGTCTTAGAAATCTCTCTTTCTTTGGGAGGCACCGTAAATAGAGATCTTGTGTTTTTGCAAGCAATTTCACTTTTAGAATTTAAACCAGGAGGAAGATCTTTCTGCTGCGTAACAGCACTTTCAGAAAGAGCGGAATTTGAAGAATCTGTCAGGGTCTTTGGAGTATTCTCAGGAATATTTTGAGAAGACATTGCAGTATTTGGCAAGTATATATTAAAAGATTTGGGTAATGAAACCGACTGACCTGTAAGAGGTTCGCGCGATTTGTCGTCAACGAAATTAGTCGAGGTTTTAGAATTTTTATTTTTCGGTGATTTAATTGAAAGTACCGCCGGATCACTTTTTTGAGATCCGGAGTAAGATGGGTATGATTCTTCCGACGAAGGCAGTCTCTTCGCGTATTCTACTTCCGCTCCACCACCGCAGTCTGTTTTCGGAGAATTACCCTCCGTCGAACATCTTGCCCTCGACGGCACTTCTGAACCTTGCCCGTTTATTTTCTCCAGCTGCACCTGGTTGCAAACATCCGTGGAACTAGGCAACCGTGTTATCTGGGGTATAGTCTGAACAGGAGAACGTAAAGCGACACTAAAAGAAACCGTATGCAGTTCTATTCTGCTGCCGGACCGTATCGGTGAAGGAATGGAAGCTTGAGACCTCTCCTGCGAAGGTGACCTTTCGGCCTCCGCGGCAAAGGACTCCTGCGAGACCATTGGCGTCGGAGGAACGCTGTCGCCGGACGAGTCCACTTCCTGGATGACGTTGCCGGCCACGCTCCTCCTCTCGGGCAGCACCTTGGCCACCCGCGCCTCCACGTCCTGCCGCCGCGCCTCGCAGCGCCGGTCGACGGAACTGGACGAGTGGCTGCTGGGCGAGAAGACGCTCTTGGTGGTCTCGAGCAGCTCGGTGAGGCCGAGCGACAGCCACCGGGGCACCTTGGAGGCACGCGGCGCCCTGCGACGGGAGGCCCCCGAGCTGTCCGAGTCGCCGCCGCCCGCCGCCGCCGCCGCCGCCGCCTCCGCCTCGCACGCCTCCGGGATGGCCGGCGGCCGCCGCCATTTGGGCGCCCGGTGCTCGGACGGCGTCGCGGCGCCCGTCTTCCGCTTGCGCTTGCGGCGCACCACCCGCTTGCGCGGCGCCGGCCGCTCCGAGGAGGCGGTGGTGCGCGAGGAGACGCTGGCCGAGGTGCTGCCGCCCGCCTTCTTCTTGGGCGGAGGCGAGGCGCGGCCGCGGCTCGAGGGTTTCTTGGCGGCGGGGTGGGGTGTGGGCGAAGGCGCGGGCTTGAGGGGGCCCTTGGGCGCCCAGAGCGAGCGGAGATCGCCGGGCGGGGAGGGCCTCCACGGCGCAGGTGCGGGCGACGGGGTGGGCGTGGGCGCGGGCGTGGGCGTGGCCGTCGGTCTTCTGGACGGAGGCGACGGGGTGGACTTCTGCGGGCAGCGTTCCACCAACGTCGACGGCTCGCGCCACTGTATCTGCGACAGGGATGATTGATTCATTAGCGATTCCGATTAGCGTCAACTCCTTTGGGCTTCGTAGTGCACGTAATCCCCTTGCAAGTAGATTGAAGTCTATTTAGCCCCATAAGTATAGTATATGTTTTATCGCGGGAGGTGGCGGTGAACTCTTCCAGCTGGATGGCCTGGATGAACCTGCGCTCACCTACACGTCGGCTAGTGAAGTTTTCCCCAAGTAGGATTCACCGCCCCAGCCGGGACAACCACTAAGCTCCCAACTGTCCTCCCGGCGTCTATGGCATTGTAGTGTAAGTGTCTGTGTGTATGTAAGGGGCGAGGAAGGGAAAAGAAAGGCCGCGCGTCATCCGTGACCCATTTGTTGTGGTTCCTGAATTCGCTTCGTGTTTTTTCAGAGAAACCACGGAAACCTCTACATCCGAATGGCTGCCCGCTAGAATTCTCCTCCAGGCAGCGCAGCATCTGAATTCGACAGAACAACCCTGGGACCTTCCAGGGAGAGGCACTGTAGGGCCATAAATTGATGTCCTGAACCACCTAAGTTGGTACCGCGACACGACTGCACTGTGGTGCACTAAGTCAAGTTCTAAAATACCGTGCGCTTCATACTGGCAGTGTATACAGCATGCAGTTTCGTAAAATCGGCCCTAACAGGTTGTCCGTTTGTTGTAGTACCTTGTGTTATTTCCAGTTTTCATCAAGCATGTTTATTCCAACGTTGTTTGGAATTTTTTTTCTTAGTGTAAGCGTACTTTGTTACGTATGTAGGTTGTTCAAATGAAATTGGAAGTACTGTCGTTTTGACAAAATCATTAAATGGTAGCAGTGCGTTAAGTATTTTTATTAACAAATAAACGCTTGAATTTATTTTTCATGACTTTGTCACATCCGTGCGAGGTCACTGTTGGAGGTATCTGGGTGAATGTAACTTGGATACTTTCCCTAAGGTTAAATTGTACTACTAGAGCCATCCAAAGCACCAATCGTTGTTATAAGAGAATTTGTTCTCTAATTTCGTACTATAGGGTGTCAAAATGAAATCGGAACTGATATAGTTTTGATAATATAGTATTTTAATGACAATTGTTTTTACAATTGGTTTTTCTATCAGTTTTTTTGGATTAATGTCACGATCAGTAATACTTAGTTTGAGTTTATCCCCGTCGGACCCAAAATGTGGCAATGATGTACCATAGCAGAAGGGTGTTTTTATTAACTCAAGTATCTTATACTGTGAATATTGCAATCTTCAACAGTCATAAACTTTGAAACAAAATACTAGTGGTAATACAACACACGTAAAGTTTTATAATTTCCAAATGCTAGATATTGATTTAGCAGAGGTCACTAAATCATTGTACGATCTAAACTCAGGCAAACCTATGAGTGTGAAGCTCCTTCTAAATCCGTGCTCATCTGCTGTACGGCCCTGCTCGTGTGTCTGTGATGTCGGAGGGAGAGCCCGGCGTAAAGTAAATGGTGGTTTCTCCACACCGGAGCGTATAGCTGTTATGCACCCAAGGTACACTGTTTTATTACTTTTTAATAAATCGCTCATAGAACTAAATATTGTGCGTTTTAGAATGGCATTGCAAAAATAATTTCGCAACATAGGAACAATTCACCAATACATGTTGCAATCAGAAAAAAACAGATAGTTCCAACATTGCGCCTCATTGAACGAGCACGACGACAATAATCGCGCAGCAAAATTTATATGGGTACTAATCAGTGGTAAAACTGATATTTATTCTAAGCTTTAGGTGTAATGTGCAGCAAATTTGAAGTTTTCTGCTTTACCCAATTATCTGAGTTAAATTCGTGGGCGTTGCATGCTCTTAATTTTGACCCGCCAATTTGAGCAGTGTCATTGTTGGAACTATCTAATAGCATGTGTTTACAACTCGTATTGTTAAATCTTTTTTTATGCCTCTAAATGATTCTATTAGAGTGCTCCAA
Organism: Gryllus longicercus; assembly: GCA_038098605.1. NCBI lineage: Eukaryota > Metazoa > Arthropoda > Insecta > Orthoptera > Gryllidae > Gryllus > Gryllus longicercus. The sequence continues at coordinate 437,731 of JAZDUA010000605.1, read as the reverse complement.
AGCGACTTTGGTGTTGTAGAGCGGTATGACAGTATAGTTTACTAACATAACAATTTAAAAATATAAGTTCCAAGCAGATGCAACAATATAGCTCCAACTCTGCTTCTGAGCGAACGAACATTACGACAATGAGCGCGCGGCATGTAGGAAGTCATACGGGTACTAGTCAGTAGCTCAACTAGGATTTTGTATATACCTGAAATAGTAGGCGGTATAGTAGGCGGAGTAGTAGAGCAGTAGGCTGAAGGACTAGTGTGCGGCGTAGCTGATGTTTCCTAATGAATTATTCTCAATATTTGCTGAATTAAAAAAAAACTTGTTTTATAGTTATCAATTACGTATTTAATTTATGCATTGAATGACTTTCCTTACTACAGAAAATCGGTTAAAACTGAATTTGTGTCTGGGCGTGGACCTGGGCTTTTATGAACTTCTACCTAGCTTCGCCATCGGTTCACGTTTGCTTGAGCTCTGACGGAAATAAAGTTATTCAAACCTGATTTACCTTTGCAAATATTTTTTAGTACATGTGAGCAATTATTCTCATACCAGTTTCTACCAGAAATGCTTGTTGCTACCAGTATTTATAATTCAACTTGTAGTATAAGTTGAAGAATTTGAGACTCCAGAGCTCAAAAAACCGTACATTTCGCCCTTAGAACGTCAAACGGTTTTTGATATTTAAATAAATAAAGAAAGAAAGAAAGAAGAAAAGAAAGAAAAGGAAAAAGAAAAGAAAAAAATGAAAAAAAGAAAATAAGAAAGAAAAGATAAATAGAATTCCCGCACAGATAAACACACTTGAGTGCGCCACTGGCTCCAGGGATGGGCGCCGCACCTGCCTGGCGGCGTCGGTAGACCACGAGGCTGCGTCCGAGTCGGAGGAGCGCTGTGCGCGCTGGCGGGGGAACGGGCGCGGGCCGGGCCATGGGCCTCGGCCTGGGCATGGGTTTGGGCCTGACGCAGGCTGTTGCCAGGCCGGCGGCGCAGACCAGAACACGTAGACGGGCTCGGAGTCTTCGGGCAGCAGCCAGCCCGCGCGCGGCGCCGGGCCGGGCGCGGGGGCGGCGGTATTGTCGCAGCCGGAGGCGGAGGCGGGGGCGGGGCCGGGGGCGGGGCCGGGGGCGGGGACGAGGGCTCGCTCCTCGGGCGGCGGCGGGCCCCTTCCCTCGTCGGCGCTCCCGTAGGACCTGGCGCGCATGCGCACGCGGAAGTGCTTAAAGGCCCATTCGCAATGCAAGCGAAAGTGATAGGCTGAAGTATTCACGTTTAACATAAACGTAAGCAAAATAAGACTTTCTATTGGCTGCGAGACATTCTAGTTTACTATTGGTTGGATGTGAGATTCGATTTCGAGGTATCGACTGTGTCCATGACCCATGGAGTTAGTTCGTTTATATACTTCTATCCCATTTCGACACTCGATTTTGAGTTAACGTACTGTGATTGGTTTATTTCTTGTGTCTTGCGTAAGCATAAGCACAGAAGCGTAAAGCTTCCAAGCTTTTAAGTAAACGTCTTACGTGTTTTGTTTATGCGAAAGAATTTTAAGTGAGTCCGCTTATGGTCCTAGTCCTAACTTTATGTTTACGCCATGCTTATGTTTATGTTTGCATTGTGAATGGGCTTTAACAGTCCCATTCCAATGCCATTAACAACGTCAGCATAGTTTATTTCTCTGCCTTCACTTAGGTAACATTTTCATAGTTTAGGACTTTTATTATTGGAACCTTTCTCAACTCAATTAAAATATTAGTTTTTTATCGTTCAATGCTTAACTAACTGTAGAGAGTTATGTTACTCTATTGTATCAGAGGAAAGTTTTATATGAATATCGTGTTTCAACTGACAACTGCCTGTCGAAATGTTGGCCCAATGCTCTGTTGTGCGTTCTGGTTAGTGTGTAGTAGAATGCTCCGGAGCTATCAGTTTTTGTCCGTGGGTTTCTGATATCACTACTCTACTATCAGTGGAATGTCATTTGTACATCTGTTTTGAATGCCTTCTAATATAATAAGCGGGCTGTATAATGACAGCCAGCTACCGACCTCTGGCAGCTACCAATTTCTGCAATCAATGATTGTTTTTGAAGTTTCTATATCGATCAGATCCTGAATTAAGACTTAAGGACGAAGACAATCGAATGGGCTTTTAATATTTAAAAACAATGTTGTTAGATTTTATATTTTTATTATTACATTTATTGATGATCAATTTCAGAAACTAGGATAGACAAGTTATTAATACATGTTATCATTTTTCGAAAAACAGCCTGACACTCACTAACCAGTTGATGATGCTCAATCCACCATACTAACCTATCGTTGATCATTCCCTCCAAGAGTTTAAGTGAGCATGATGACAGGGTGTACACTTTGGTTGAAACTTTTATAAATAAAGATCAATTTTATATTTTTTCCAGTCTGATGGCAACAAAGTTTTAAAAATCATTCTAGACGTCTAACTTGAACCTTAAGAACTTTTCTGCTAAACGTTTTAAAGTATGGAAGGATATTTAGTTCCTTCCAGGTGATGATTTAATATTTACATTATTTAAAGCATTAATTAACTCCAAGCACAAAAAATGTATTATTCAAAATTCATTAACAGCACAATTTGAAACGTTAGGGCAGTAATGATTTCAAGATTAATTGATTATAGCAATGTAGACGTCACTCGAGAGGCTATTTTGGACATATTTTGGGATGACCCCTTTAGTTTAGTCACAGCTTTGAGAATCAATGTAGCTTTTAGTTTTCGTATTTTAACTCACCGTTTTTAATGTAATGTTTCAATTTATTTTGATTTACACCAATCTTGGTTTGGAATATTTACAATTTTTATGTCATTGTGTAATACTGTTTACAGCATAATGACATTGGAAATTACTCTCATTACAACCATGCGCATTAGAAAAGAAGGATTATATTGTGCTAATTCGCATAAAGATATGAACATTTTAAAACAATAACTTTTACCTTCTCATTACTATAGAAAGCGTCTTTGGAGTCAAAGTCTTATCGCGTGGTATGCATTTTCAATAAGTGTACTGTTCTGCTATTTACTCCCCAGCACATTCCATATGTTGAGAGACCATTCTAACATAATCACAGGGAAGCTAGACATTTTTTTGAGCAATACTACGTACCTTCTGGGACGCATTCTCTAATAGTCATACTTTACACACACAGATCATACTAGAGAACATCGTAATACAACTTACATGTCATTCCTCTTGAAGTATCACCGAAAACTGTGCATTGCTGTTTCATTCACAATCATCTCATTTGAAAAACACACGATGAAATGTAGCATTCAATGATTGCACTGTAACACGCTATTTTCCGCTTCTCAAATCTGAGCCTCCTGAAATGCTTTTATTTATCATGACAGTTATTACTGTTGGCCACGAGAGACGTAATGGACGGATAATTTCCATCCTAATCACTGAAATTCACAAAAACAAATTATGTTTATTTACAAGGTATTAACACATAATAGTAATAATAATTGTTACGAAAATGTCGCTTTTTGTAATGTAAGATTAGTCACTCTCTTGTTCTGTTGTAAACATATATTACCTCACAAATCATGATTAATATAAAATTCTTCACATAGTATTCGCAACATACAATGTGTTTACTAGTATTTTTCATTTATATAACATTTCATTTATTCAAAGATCTTGCTGAACTAGATAGAAATGAGGGAGGTGAAAGGAGAAGGAAAGATCGCACGCGTTCTATGGCTCATTGTAGGGGACTGACTGTAAAGATATTCGCCTAGAAGTAATTCGTAAATCCAAAATCAGATATGTTAAGCGACGAACTCAATTCTTACAGACCTTACAAAGTCGCGTATGTACAACGCATGGAGCAACTTTGTGACACATGAACGAGATTGAAAACGTTACCTCCCAGCGCGTCTTTTGCCCTCTAACATCTGCCGAAGAGACTAGAAAATGGAAGTACTGTTTTACACGGTAGAATTTTTCGAATGTAAACATATAAGTGAAAACATTTACGCGGTTAATTCATTTTCTGCACGTTATCATGACGGAAATATTTCTTCCAAAACCCCTCAAGGGCGCAGGGCTCTGAACAGTTGAACTACGCACCCATACAGAAAATATACCTAGGACCGTGCAGAGTTTGATGCTCAGACTGCGCAGAAGTGTGATGTTACGACGTGTGTGATAGTTTCGTTTTGTGGTTTTTAGATTTGTACAAACGTTTTTCTTTGCTAGGGAGAGAAACCAATAGTGAGGCCGCAGTTATAACTTTGTTTCAGGGGTTTTAAAAATAAACCCCACTAGAGTCGTCTATGTGTTTACTTTAGAAACAGTCGTATGTGTGTTAACTTACTTATAAATTTACTTTTGAATCTTGTTACGTGCATTTTGCATACATATGCCACGAATTTACAGAAACGTGAAATACGCCTACATAATGTGTGCTTACGGTTTCTGTGACGGCAGTGTAGAAAGAGCGGTACATGAAATCACGTTAGATTTCTTAATAACCTTGTTCCGCGTAAGAGTGTATTTATTAACACCTGCGAGAAACTGGATTCTGGAACTCAAGAAAATGTGCACAGATTATCTTTTCCCCCATACGTCACATAAAGTTTTTACTGTTATTAACTAAATAATTCTAAATCTAAATCTATCTCTGACCTCCGAACACGGTCTCCCTCCATCTTTGGAACAAGTAAGTGACGTTGTTTTAATAAAGCCTAAGAAAACCATCAACCAGTGTAAGAAGAGTATCTTCTCGGTTGGGTGTTGCAAAGTGTGCAGTATGGAAATTCTTTCACATACAAAGTTTGTTTTAATACGAAGTTTGCAATGCAACACTTCGTTGCAGAGAATTGCGTACGCACTTTTGTATCTGTCTTCTTTAAAGATCTGATATTTTACGGCAGATATTATTCACAGACGAGGCACAGTTCGCGAAAAGTGAAATAATTAATTCTAGAAACAGTCATTTATGGGCTTCAAACCCACATGAAACACATGAAAGACGATTCCAAGTAGATTTTTTCTTAAATGTGTGGTGGGGAATTATTGGAAATAAAATTGAAGGACCTCACTTCTTTGATGGATCGTTAACTGGAGACACTTATTTGATGTTCTTGGAACATAAATTATACTCTCTTTAAGAGGATCTCGCTTCTTTCCTCGGTATATTTTGAGCATGATGCAGCACCGATACGTTTTAAACGGAATGTACAAAACGATCTTCATATGAAGTGTCCACAAAAATCGTTAGGTCGTGGTGGACCTCAAAACTGACCAGCAAGATATCCGTACCTTAGCCCGCTCGACTTTTATCTTTGAGATAATTTAAAAAGACTAGTGTACACGTGACATTTTGACAACAGAGCTTCACTCGTAACGCGAATTTCTTATGTTCTTGAGTAAATCTGGAATAACCGGGAAGTATGCAGGCATTTTCAGACTTTGGACCAAACAAGAATGGCTGGCAGTGTTGTATATACTTGTTTCAACAAAGAATTTAGTGATCGGTCGAGGTGTATGACGAGACTACGAAGAATCTATCAAAATATTATTCCAGTGTCCAGAGAGTAATGTGAGTTCTTGCTAAAAAAATAGTATTAGGTGTCAAAGAAACATTGTTCATGGGATGATAAGCAAGATTTCCGAGAGTTTCAAATTCGTGTAATCGAAGTTGTGAAAATCATTGAAGAAAATACTCTCGAATTATTTTCATATTGTGTTGTAATTTACTTGAACGTAATTTTCATAATCCTGTTGATCAACGTTCGAGATTGCTGTATTCCCTCAGGGCTTTAAGTGTAGCGCGCATAGTTGCCCACACGTACCACAGCGTGAGCCGGGGTGGTGCTACCGTCCGCAGAGGGTAGCGGGTCGCTGATGATGTTGCCCTACATCGATATTCACAATTAAAACATCGATATTAATAATACATTGTCCAAAACCCATCGATGTTTTTAAACAAACTATTATTCGTATTAGTCGCAATAAACATTGTACTTAGCGTTTGTACCAAGTTATCATGCGACACAAGAGGCATTGAAAGTATAATAAATTTGTTTCTAATTTGTTTTAAATCCTATTATTCCACAGTGCATCAATACAGAATTGTATATTTTAATACAACTTTAATCAAATTTGGAGGACATTAATGAAATTAAATACTTCATTATTATAATAAACAACATGAAAAAAATTCTCAAGAAAAATAAAGTAAAAAAAGAAGTTAAGTACAATAGCAATTGCACTAATTAAATAAGAAAATATCTTTTAATGTCCATTTCCTCGAAGTCCAAAGGCGTCGCCTCCGAGAATAATTTTAAAACGCCCTTCAGTAACAATGAACTCAATGATTCCGCAACAGCGTATGCACACGTCAATGCACGCGATTGTTCGAACGCCAATAAATTCAGTTTAGCAGTATTGCCACTTCCCAAACGTCGCTGTCCGGTGACTTCTCTCTTGTGGTAATTTAAATAAGAACACAAAGTTCACATACAAAGCAAATATGTTATTTTTGAATTCAAGTAACCTAAATCAATCGGCAAATGTTTCCTTCATTACTTTCGCGAATATCTTGTTCGTTACTATTGAACTACCGATTAATATGCTAAAGTTCTTCCTCCTGCCTTCGTCAAACGTCCAATATCCTGAAGTCTATCCTAATTGGGTTTTAAAACTAGAATGTCACGTTAATATTTCCGTTCAGGCTTTCATTCTCTCGCCAACTCGATCCAGTCTCTCTCAACAAAACTTGCGATCATGGTAACAGACGCTATAACCCTTGCCTTTTACCACGAGGTTATATAACTCGAACAAAATTACATTTCATTTCGTAACAAAGCCATACCTGAATAATTGAATCAAGAATCTTCCATAACGTTTTATCTTCATAGACGAAATACGTGTGTCTGTGACAGTAGAGAAATGTTTTGAGCTCGACCTAATAATTGAACATCATATGATACCGTTCTACTGCCCTAGAGGATAGGCTGTGTTTTTCAAGAAAGCGTCGTACGAAGTGTGATCTTGCCTGCTCTCCAATGAGTATCTGAAATTTTTGTTCCTAAACGGCCTTGTTCCCCTGAATGAAAATGCAGCAGAAGATAAATCCACTGACTGCACTTAAAAGGCGACTGGATGCATTCGACCGAGAAAAAGCGCTCTAGTGAGTACATTGCCGTGAACTCTGACTAAAAGGTTTTGGTGTTAGGGACCTGACGACGGCGTTTGTTCGACTCTATCTAAATAGCTACGTCGCATCCAGTCGCTGTCTGGGTGACAATTCTGGCGTCGCCGGTTGCTCTGAAAGTTTTCGTAGTGTCTCCGATTCATACCAGGCGAATGTTGGAGCAGTATCTAAATAAACGGGCCTCTGTGAGCGACTTTTCCTCCTTAATACAGGGTCTTCCATATCCTCTTATACACACACACGTACACTTACATTCACTACCACCCGATCAACGGGAAGTTAGAGATTCTCCTCGCGGATGTCCTGCTGTGGAGAGATACCTGCAGTAGGAAAACCCCGCAAGCCGACGAGCAGATCGCCGCTGGATCTGATGCAACAGCGGGTAAGGAACACCACCAACTTCCGACTTACAATATGCACTACACTCTCGGGATCATAGTAGTTTAAGCGGCCAGAAACACTAATAAGTAACTCAACGAATAGACCGAGAAGAAAAAAAAAAACTTTATTGCTCTGCAGATGTACTCGCGTCAATGGGGACGGGGGGTGGAGGGCCGACGGAAGGACGATTTGAGGACGGGCGCGGCGTGGTCCTCCGCGGCCGGCGCCGGCGCCGGGGGCGGAGGTCCTTGTCGCAGAAAAGGAGAGGGTGAGGCCGCGAGCGCTGGCGAGGGCGTTGGCGGCGGCGGCGGCGGCTGCAGCGGGGGCGGCGAAGTCAGCGGCGGCGGCGGCGGCGGCGACAGGGGCGCGGGCAACGACCCCGGAGGGGGGCTCACGAGGGTCAGCTCGTGCAGCAGTCTGTCGGCCCGCATTCGCAGCGCGTAGTTCTGCAGTACGTTTGTCGACAGTCGCGAGATCTGGCGGCCCAGAAAGAAACAAAAAAAGTGAAACACGTGCACATATTACCTACGCTATTTTCTTGATCGATGGCCTACCTTCCCCACAATAAACAGTTGAAGGTAAACACTCACAGCAAGAATTGATGACATAATAGCTAGTCAAATGCGGCGTTGCTGACGCTGTAAACTGTTTTAAAGTTAGTTTCATATGTTGAAAAAATATTTTGACTAGCTTTATTCAAATATGTTTTTCTTTCGGTATCTGGCATTGGACTTGCCAATAAATCGTGGCATCGTCGGGTCTATATTGATTCTGGTATTTAATCAACGCCACCTACATATGTCGATTAAGGAGGCGTTGGTTTAATTCCTGGAATTATCATTAAGATTGCAGTGCCAAAAAACGAAAAAAACAGGTTTTTGGAAATTTATTTGAATATTCTAGCCGGATACGAAAAGAAATGATCAATTCGTCATCAGGAGACCGAAACGCGTCGAATGACACTTCACACATCTCGATTGGTGCACGAGAAGTAGCCTTGCTCCGAGTGACGGAATTGTACACATACGCACATCTGCAAACTCCAGACGTTTCCTGAATTACTATATAAAAATTTGTGCTTAATAAAAACCATTTGGTGTTCAAGACGAAAACTTCTGTTTGTCTTAAATAAATGGTCGAAGTAGCTCGATATCCATTACAGGAGATGGCGACCTCACGAGAAAGTTACAATGCAAATTAATGAGAAAGTTGCAATGGCATGACCGATATTCAAGTGATATGCATTGCTTCATAAAATCTAATGGGTGATTTCGTAACTAATATCCTACTTTGTAACTATTTCCTCAGGCCATCGGCCAAAGAAAAGTTTCGCGATTATTACCAATGCCATTTTGGTTCCCGGAAAACACCAATAGCGGCGGTAAACGTAAGACTCCACAATAAATTGCAATATAATTGAAGGGATATTTGATGTACACTGGTGTTTGTGGAAATTGCAACACACAGAAGGACACATCTCTTAAAAATTGATGGTGTATGTGTAGAACAATATACCTATAAGAAGTAATTAAACTTGCATAGATATGGCGTGCACGTTGGCCTAGCAGCGCCCTGCTTTGCGTGACAAGTCAGGTCAGTGATACGCCACACACAGCCGGGGTAGAACCGTCAAATGTGAAAACGCGCAAGCAAGTGCAGATATGCCTCGTCGACATGATAAATTCAGAAGGACAATGCCCGACCGCATGTGGCAAGTAATATACAAGGTTTCTACGAAGAACGATGGATACCACTACTTCCCTAGTCCTCACGTTCGCCTGACATGTTGCCCATCGAACATGTCTGGGATATTATCGATCGGCAACTTGTTCGTTCTGGTCCTCTTGCAGCCCCTGCCGACGCTTTGTGGTCACGCATAGCAACAGAGTGAAGGTGTGTTCCCCTGCAGTAGATACAAGCTCTCTTTGAACCCATGCCACCACGTTTCGTCGCTATTGGTGGCGCGTGGTGGCTTCACACCGCACTAAATACTCATGGTCATAATGAAGGTACAGTTATGTGATTCTAATAATTTGTATATTGTAATATTCTTGAGCTGTGGAATATATTTCATTGTAATAGTACGTCCCCTTCTTTGTATTGCAATTTTCATAAACACCAGTGCATACACCAGTACATATTGAAATTTTCGACACTAGCTAGATAGCTAGTTGAAGTTCGCCGCTGCCTGGAAGAGAATTCGAGCGGCCGGCTGCTCTGATCGGTAGTTTTCCGTGACTTATTCAAGCAATACCGGGTAATTCCCTAACACACGGGCCACGGATCGCGCGCGATTTTTGCTACCTCGTTTCCTTGGCCTCGTCTCGACCCTTACTTACACCTGAGAGATACCTGGATGGGAACAACCCCTCTAGCCGACGTATGGTACCCTCCGCGTAGCCGGGAAATAACAGTGCCACGTCATGATTACGCTTATGGGACTTATGACCACAGCTGTTCACGCGCCCGAGAGCACGCAACAATCAGTCACTCCTCCATCAGCTGTCCATCCACTTACCTGGTTTCGCATGGCTTCGGGGTCGGGCAGGTGGATTCTCACGGGTAGCGGCATCATGGAGTACGGGAGGTCGTTGTGTCCCCAATCGTTGAACGGGTCCACCATGTAGTAGCGGTCCCCGCGAACGTTAGCGTACGCTCTGCAACATTTAGGGGCATCACCAGGGATTAGGAGACGGGGCAGTAATTTACACATTGCTCCGGGGCCCATGACTCTCAGAGGGGTCTTGGACCGGCTTAGGGAGCTGAGGGCATCAGTTGATGTCACTGCAGTGTCTAACCGGGAGGTCCTAGGATTTGAATCCCGATGTTGGTAGGATTTTCGACACTAGCTAGGTAGCGAGGTGGAGTTCGGCCTCTGCCTGGAGAAAAAGTCTACCGACCGGTGCTCTGATTGGTAGACGACCACACATGTGGGGTACTAGGTGGGAGATTAGAGTTTGGCCCACCTGGGGCGGTGCCGTGCTGGTGGCAGATTCCTGGATAGGGAAACCCCGCCACCCGACGAATAGGTCGGCGCCGGGTCTCACCATCGAGTGGGTGATAACACTCCCATTTCATATACGAGTTTTTAAGGGGCTAATGACCATAGAAATGTACTGAGAGAGGTGGCTCACGACATCAGTTGATGACACTGCAGTGCCTGTGACCGAGGGGTTCTAAAATCGAATCTCGACGGTGGCAGGATTTTCGACACCAGCTAGGTCGTATTCAGTTGCTACCTGGATCAGAATTCTAGCCGACGGCTTCTCTGATCGGTAGTTTTCCTAGTTTTCTCCAATTAACACCAGGCGAATGCCGGATTAGTACCCTAACAATCTGGCCCCGAATTGAACGCATCTTTCCTTCCTCTTCTTTGACGTATCCCTTACCCCTTTCTTACACATACACTTACAAGCAACACACTACCACACATGGTGGTAGACCAGTCGGGAGCTTAGACGTTGTCCCGTTTGGGACAGTGGGAGTTACCTGGTTGAGTAAAACCCCTCTAGTTGACTGTAGGTCGGCGCCCGATATCACCATCCAGCGAGGAAATATCAGTCACCTCTCGTGTAAAACGCATGTATTACACTTACGGGAATAAATACCGTAGCAGTTGATGCGCCGGGAATCACTAATCATTGCAAGGTGCGCGCGTGCGCGACTGACCGCTGCGGGCCGACGGGCTGGCAGTGGGCGTGGGCGTGGGCGTCGGGCTGGCGTCTGCGCGGGCGGTGCAGGGCGGGCTGGGAGGAGCCCGAGGGAGAGCGCATGCCGGATGGCGGTGAGGGGGCGGGGGCGGGGACGGGGAGCGGCGGGGGCGGGCCGCACCACATGGGCAGCTGCACGTTGCGCCTCGCGCTCCTCCGCAGCCACCACCAGAAAGACCCGCGCGACAACGGACGCCTGGACACGCACCGTGGAGAATAGGTTGGCACACCTGACAAGTGATTGTTCAGACCTTTACTAAACGGTTTCAGAAAAAAAAACATTATGGATGATACAATATTGCCCGGTTTGCCTCTTATTCAAAAATATACTCATCGATAATGCCCTGTTTGTTTCTTATTTGAAATATATTCATCGATTACGTAAAATGACGATGGGGATATTTCAAATTAAGTGCTTGAAAAAAAAGTTTTCATGTTCAAATCTCTTTCCACAATAACTTCTGTGCATACGTGCCCAATGAGAGTTGTCAATTCGGCAACACTGTAGTGTCGACAGATTTATGACAGATAAAATCCCCACTTGCAAGCTTTTTTTGAGAGTGGATGCTTTGATGAAGATCCGTGTACTACGTAAAGAGGCTTAGGAATTTATACAACTTTAATAATCGGATAATCAATTTTCTTCTATATTTTAGAAAACGGAAGATACTAATGTATTGCTAATTCTTGATTAAAGTAACATGTTGATAATTACTTTTGGCGTGGGTTACGTGGTAAAGTTGTGGGAAAAAATACAGTTATTTTACTCTTTTGTTTTTTATCATCTTCGTATTTTCAAATTCATCTGTTTGGTTTTATGTAAATCTGAGAAATATTTCGTTTGGGTAGTCATAAATTACATATTTAAGTTTTCTTCAATAGTGTAGCATATTTCATAAAATTTTCTTCGTTTAAAATCGCCGATAACTGCCTCTCATGAGTATTCAACTTTTCACCTTCTCTGCTCTTGTAGAAGGAACAAACTCACCGCTTTTTACTATCTCCGGGCTCTTTACAGGGCATTTAGGAGTAAATACAGTCATGTGCTAATTTATGTGAACTCTTAACAATGCTGGCTGGTGTATTGAAAGAAAATGAACAAATTATTGAAAACTAATATGAAATTTGATGACAAGTGATAGTGATTATATCTTTCAGTCCTATCAGTAATAAATTCACCATTTTTCACACACGTTTCGCACCAACTTGATAGCACACCATTGTGATATAGTAAATTATACCTCTTTGGGGTATGTTGACAGTAATGCTACGTCTATCTTTCACGACTTATTAGACTTTAATCAGAATTAACGTCTGCAACATTTTTAGGGCACTTTTTAGTATAAACAAATTTATTGAGAGTTTGATTTTACATCGTTAAGCCGTTTGGCTCTTTCAAATGTTAGTTGAACATAGAATTCATAATACAACACTGACTGCCAAGACAAATAGAACAGTTTGATATCGATAGCGGGAAACTCAATCGAGCCAATCAATTGATTTAGTGACTTAGGATATTTCTTCATAATGTGATTCAGAACATTCGACATCGAGATTTCTTGCGACATTCCTTATCTTCTTTCTTCTATAAACGAGTATATATGATAATGGATGTTGATATGTTCCAGATCGACATCTGACGGGTTCCGATAGCCGCAAATAAAGAAACTAAATCCCTTACACATAGGACTAGCGAAACCTGTATCCTATAAGGGCTGCAAGTTTGACGTCAACGCAGTTTGTAGTTTCACCCCACCGCCACCGTCGTCTTATCAGCAGCAAGAGGGGAAAGTGCGAAATACCCCTGATTCGGAGGGCCGGACCAAGGCCGGACGCCGTCAGTTGTGACACAGGAGCGAGACGTTCAAGCGACTAGTGGTTCATTCTGTGAAGACTAGTGAAGTAAACAGATTCTTTTGAAACGATTCTAGTGGCTATCGTTAAAGTTTATACTCAGTTGGTGATCAATAAGGTTATGAAAGGTAAACATTGGAGTTGTGTAAAACAGTTCGTGGTTGTGAAAATACGTCGTAATTCACGAAACATTTGAGTGCGAACAAACTTTTACCTACGGGCTACCGGTCAGGGAGAGAAAACGAATGTAATTACTGAACAAGTTAAAATTCGTGGTATTCGCTATAAAATTGATTTGAGAACGTATCCATATTATGTATTGCTACGTTGTTAAATTGACTGTAATTAAAAAAAACTTGTACGAATACCAAAGCAGGAAATAAAATAAATAAAATAAATTATAGAAACGAAGGTTCCTATTTCGACTAAAGGCTGTGTGTAAACGGGTGTGCAATGAAGGCAAATAAGACGACTCGAGTGGTGCCTCTTCCAACACTTGACAGTAATTATCGACTAATTCCATCAATGGGATCCCATAGATCAACACTGTGAGTGCAGCCGACGACTGATATCATACGGGCCACAGCTACCAACAACTAATCGCTGTTATGATTGGAGATCGTGCATGCTGGAAAATTAAAGGTAAACCAGAAATAATGTAAATTGCATAGAATTATAGAACAAAATTAATTAGTATAAAACGATCATCGTTCTATAATGTAACACTGTCTTTGTTTTAGCTGAAGTCTAGAACACGGTACAACTTAAGGATGACGTTTAAACCGGCAAGTAGCGCTGCTCCAGCAGGAGGGATACCTCGGAGTAGGGGAGGAGGGGTGATTAGGGGTATGAGGGAAATATTTCGGTGGGGAGGGGCAGTGAGCAATGTATTACTCGCGTAAGTTTTCGAGATATACGAACTCCCTCATCCTTACCCAGCGCTGACGCGGAGCCCGTGAGGTACTTAGGTTCGATTCGGATCGACACGTATCAATTTATCAATGCTGCCAACAACCACCTCTTACTTTCAAAACAATTGTAGAATTTCTCGTGGCGAGTAAAGTTCATGGCCACTTAAACGCCCTTTTAAACCATGACTTACCCACAGCCCTTCTCTCCCTGTTGTGGAACATAAAGATTTTTTTCCGCACTGCACCGCTGTATTTGAATGGGCGCAAGAACGTGGTTTGATTGCAGCAGGATGTACATGCCCCGTGTGTAAATGTTCGATGAGGTTGTCCAAGCGCAAGGAGTTGTGTGATCGTTTCGAGGGGAAGTGCTCGAAGAAAGGAGCCACTCATCTTACGCGTGAGGGTTCTGTGCGAAAGGGGTCAACTGAGAATTTTTGTTTCGTTCGTCGAGGGCTTCTTTAAACGTTACGACTCGTGAAAGTCGACTATCGGTAAGTTTTTTTAAATTTATTTCAGAGTGCTTAGCGTAATTGGAAGGAGGGCTTAAATAGATTCCCCTCCTTCTTTCTCTTCCCCTCGTCCTCGTTCTCCCCCCTCGTTCTGCCCTCCCCTCCTCATCCTTCTCTACCTCATTTCCCACCACTCCCGCCACAGAAGGGTGTACCGCGTTTTACACTTCGGCCTATATTTTTATTTATTTAACGTCAAGAAATAGTTAACAACTTGTAACGTGCAATGAAGAAAATTCAAATCAGTGTACAATTTCTTGACATCTGGAATCTGTGCTATATTCGCCTTTGTAGTGCCTCTAATGACAGGAAAACGTGTACCAAAAATACATTTATTATTAAATATTATTTCAAACTAGTTGTCAATATATATTTTATCCTTGTTAATTATATTTAATTTATTATCGTGCATCTTCACTGCGTGCACGTAATGAGCTTTATAAAGTATATATTTCAATTTTTCATTTGTTTTAATTAATATTCTTTTAACTTAATATGAAATGCACATGTTTTGCCCTGGTGTGGAAAGCCCGTAAAGACCATTTGTTATCAAAGATTTTTTTATTTATTCACAAGCTGAAGAATACGTCATAGCTGCGAATCTTAATGGAGGTGAGCTTGTAACTGTGACTGATGTCAATGAATGGAGGTAAACTAAAATTAGTTATTCGTAATAATTTTCAAACAATAATTTATTTACGATAATATAGAACTCACATCTTTGTGAAAATATATTTTATAAGAAATTGTTCATCTTACAAGTAAGAGTACCGCCGCGAAACTGGAAGCAGTAATCCCAACCACTCATATTGATATACCCTCAAAACAAGTTTGTGTACATATTAATGTATGCACTACTGCACTTTGTAAGGTAATAGTCTAGAATATTTCGGGCAAAGAAGTTGCGTGTACGTGTACCTACTTTTCAGTTGGAAAGAGAACTCTTTAAACTACGTGTATGATACAGTAAACTTGCGATTGTTCGAGGCAAACTGATACTACCCTCGCATACTATAAAATTCAGGTAATTTGAAATTATTCTAAAAATTAATTAATACTTATTAGCATAAAGTCTCGTAAATAGCAAATACTAAAAGCGTTCGAAGGACGTAAACTGAGGCGACAGGGCAGGCCTGCAAAACGACTGTCTCCGCGGGCGTTCTGTACTCAAGAGCCAGACGCGCTGCCCGGGACAGCGGCGAGTAGTGGGGGGGGGGGGGCATATTTGCGGGGAGACACTTGCACAGACGGGAGGTCGCGGCGCTTCGATTGAGTGCGTGGCCGTCTAAATGCAATGACCGACGCTGTGGCCCCACTTACACGTATTTAAATGGGCACTATCTCCATAGCCCATAAGGAGGGCCATAATTCATTGTTTATGTTATTCATTGTCTATGCACTGCTACGTAACGACATATTCATTATTTCCATTTTTATTTTAGTTTAAGATCATTGTGACTCAAACAATATTTTAAAGCAGAGGCCTAGTTATAAAAAAATATTTAATTCTAACAAGAATCATTAATTTTACCGGTAATGTTATATTGTCATAATGATAGAAAAACGAAGGGTATTGTGAAAACAATCTCTCATGATTAATTTTATGATTGACATTTCCATTGGCATAAAAATGAAATATTGACAATTTAAAGAAGGGATGAAATGTTTTGCAGCACATATTTAGTGACCGTTTTATCCCCTTTATGAATCTGAATGAGAGATATTAACGAACAAACCTCTTTGACGGAATGTTACGGGCAATCATGTGGTTATTATGGGTATTGTTATGTAAAATTCAAAGGACTTAATTTTTATGCGATCTCGTAAACGATTATCAATACATAATGTTTGTTGATTTAGTATTATAAGCCTGTAATGTACTCCTGACAGAAATTAGTTTTTAAGAATAATGTTTTATAGCATTGATAGAAGCGGCTTATTTAATTAAACAAAGTTAATGAAAAAATTGTTTACTGCTATCAACGAACAAAAACAATTCAATATTAAAATTCTGTGTTTGGCACCGCACTAAATTTGTGATTAAATTATATCGAAGCGATTTATATAATCACCCCTACATGCAATTACAATACTTGGTGTCAAAATCAAACATATCGTTTTCGTTTTAGATTAATATTGCACATTGTGATACATCGACAACAAATTTTTCCAATATAATACAAAAGGCAATATTACTTGATCTGTATGTAATAGTTTGCCATGTTCTCGCCGGTTACAATTTCAATTTACGCGCTATACTGATGTTAGTGATGTCTTTAGTGCGGGTATGTCCATATATTTGTACATATTGAAAGTCGATAAGAAGTTAATCTCACCGGCTTAGGTGTGATAGGGCATCAATTAATGTTACTGCAGTGACTGACTGGAAGGTAATGGGGGGTCAAGTCGCGGCGGTGGTAGGCTTTTCGGCATTACGTAATTAGTTAGGTCGAATTCAGCCGCTGCCTGGAGCAGGATCTAGTAGTTGCTTTGATTTTGATAGTTTTCCCTGGTTACAGCGATCATCACCTGTCGATTGCCGGAGCAGCACTCTAATAATAGAACCACTAACCGCGCGCGATATTTCTTTCCTTCCTATACCTTGACCTATCCTCTTCCCTTACACTCACATTTTGAGACGGTTCCCCCGCTCTTGGGAGATACCTGGTTGAGGAAAAACCCGCAAGCCAACGTAGACGTCGGCGCCGAATCTCCCCAATGAGCGGAGGGGAAGAGTAAATCACCGCCATCTCTCGTGATATAAAAAAACGTGCATTGAACTTACGAGACTATTGACCATAGCAGTTGACGAGCCCGGAAACACGAAAAAATGAACGTGAACCAAACGCATCGCGTCCTAATCGCCTGGCGGGCGCAAGCGGCTGACTTGACCATGGGCGGCCGCGCGCGGCGGGCGGCGGGAGCGGCGGCGGCGGCGCGGGCGGCGCCAGGAGCGGGCCCGAGGCGGAGCGCGCCGGCCCGGGGGTGGGGGGACGGAACGGGCCGCCTCCTCCTCCCCCACCCCCTCCCCCTCCTTTGCGCCGGGCGTCCGCCTGCATGGCGAACCGCGACGCCGCCTTCCGCAGGCTCTCTTCCGACCGCGGCACCACCCTGCAGCGAGGCGCCATTTCATTCATTAATGGGTTTGTGTGTAATCAACGTTTTGAATTTTGCACAATTTTATCTACATCTACATCTATATATATATATATATATATATATATATATATATATATATATATATATATATATATATAAAGGAAAAGTCCATATGTGTCGCACATACACGCAAGAACTACTCCATCCATTTATCTGAAATTTGTACGCTTTGTTGTTATTGGTAATAGGAGTATTAACGTAGCCCTGATGATTGAATAAATATCACTAAACGTCGGCAAACTAATGTTATAATTGTTTCTACTCCAACCAAGAACTACATTCCTTACTTTATTAACCGTGTGAGAGTTGTTACCACTTTTATACATTATTGTCCTTACTAACGTAAGAAGAGAAAATATTGTAATCGTGTGCCGGAAAACGGCGAATTTTCGACTCAAAACCACTTATTGGTGGGTAATAAAAAGTGGATAAATCCAGTTCTAAATATAGAAAAAAGTTGTCTAACACGTGGTGTAACAAGAATCCGTTTTATGTCCTTGATACCGAAAAATCCATTGACGACAAAACGTCCCTCTGTCCTTTTTTCCGTGCACTAACAACACACAACAGTAGAAAGTCGATTTTTTTAATATAAAAAAGTAGGCGTGTTTCCAATTACGCGAGAAAGTATGAGCTGTACTTAACTGGTTGCAGATTTAGTGGAACAAAGTGAAAAATAGTTGTGCTTCAACAGCAAACATTTTCTAGCATAATTTTTGAATTTGTCAATTTTCGAAAATTCAGTTAGTTCAACGAAAATGAGACCTGCGCAATTTTGAATTTAGAGAAGAATAGTGTCCTTTGTTTTATCCGGTGAAAATATTGAAAGTAAGTTTGAAACCGCCTTTGAGATTTTGTATAAATTGTCTTTATTTCAAGCAAACATTTTGCAAACACTGCTCGTTTTTTCAAAGAACAGGCAACATGGCCTTATTTAAAGTTCAATTTTTTTAACACATTAAATTTCAATGCCAATGTTTTGCTGTTATTGAAAATAGAGATCACAAAAATGGAACCAACGGTAGGTGTCAAAGTCCTTCGATGTATCCTTGAAAAAATTAAAATATGAAGCCATGTTGGAGAAAATAATTATTAAAACAATTGACTACATTTAACCCAAAATTACTGGCAATCGTCTCATCTTTGCGAAGAAGTGAACATTGTCTTATATAATGAACTGTGAACAAATGTCGTTCGGAATAAATGTGTATCTTCAATATTGAGGTTGCGTGTAATGTAGCCCCCAAACGGAAAACATAAGTTTGAAAGTTTCAGTTCCATTGGGTAATATCAGTTTTGGAGAAAAGTGATAACGTGTCATTGGCCACGAAGGGACACTCGGACATTTTGCCATTAACCAATTTTTCGGTATCAAGGACTACCAAAACGTGGATTCTGACTACATAACGCGTCAAAGAAAGTAATTTACAATTAGAGAAACAATATTTATTCATTTTTTCGATGTCATGATCACACAATGCGAGTATGTCTGAGAACAATTTTGCAATTACTGCTGCAGCATTACAATACTTAGCGCTTTTACTTCAACACTCATTCTGCCAGACCTAATAACGTTAGTACTCTTCCCTAGTGCACGTCCTGATGGTGGCAGGATGTTCGGCACTCACTAGATAGCTAGTTTGAGTTTTGCCACTGTCTGGAGGAGAATTCTAGTGGACGGCTGCTCTGATCAGTAATTTTCCCGATCACCATCATACGAATTCCAGACAAGTTCTCTAACAAACGGGCCATGGACTGAATGTGATCTTCAATTCCTCTTCCTTATCCTACTACCCCTTAATTACACATACTTATACACACGCGCAATAGACGCCTACACATGTGGGGAACTAGCAAGGATTTTAGAGCTTGTTCCGCCTGGGGTGGTGACTTGCTGGTGTGAGATTTCTGGATGGGGAAACCTCGTTAGCCGGCGGTAAGTCGGCGCCGGATCTCACCATCCTGCGGGGAAGATGACCGCCACCTCTCGCGATAAAACATGCTCTACACTGATAGGACTTATGACTTCAGCAGTTGACGTGCCTGGAATAACTAATCAACCAACCACCGAACCAAAAAAAAATCGTCTGCAAGCTAACGGACGCCCGCTTTCATAGTGGGAACGGCCTGGTCTACAGATGGTACCAATGTTATTTGGGCTTAATGGTTGTCTCTAGGCGGAAGCGATATTGCCGCGCTAAACTACCTTCCATGTACGCGCAGCGCGAGTTTTCGCGGGCAATCTAAAGCAAATAAATTCTTCCGAACCTAGACTCTGTATATCTTTCAATCTGAACACTTTTAATAAGTTGAATTGTTAATTTTGGACATCATTCTGCGACGCAAAAGCACTCAGACGACACGACGTTCTATTCCCTTCATTTCTTCATTCTGAGTTGTTGGCAACAAGGGAAGTTTACATTTCTTACAAAGCTGTTACTTTCAGATGTCGCTTTTGTTGCTTGCATTTTTTTCTAATAGTACTGAACAAACAAGAACGTCGGTGTATTTTATTGACCCTAATTCCGAAAAAAAATATTTCTGAATGAATTGTTCAGCTACAGAATTTGCCACTGATATATGTAAATCCATAGCTATATTCATTGTGAATTATTCTACATAACAATAAATTGTAATTTGTTGAAAATTACGATCAAGGATTGATTTAATCAAAACAGCTGTGATATAATCAGCGTCTTTGCGTGACATTCAAACGAAGAAGCATTGTGTAACGTACAGAGAGATTACTATAAGAAGGGACCACTTTCACCGCTACTGCTTGGGCATTGAGGGGAATATAACTGCAAGTTACAGCCATGCACTCATTTTTGTCAGTGCGTCCGTTTAGATTATTAGATTTATTAAAGTTCGCTTTGAGATAATGCTCGGTGGCAAACATGATAACAATTAAAATTAGAATTACAAAACATTTTCAACATTTTCAACGTTTACAGTTAGCTAATTTGAAAATGGCTTCATCACTATATCTTGCAATGTCAACGCCCCGCATGACGTTCATTTGTTCCCCGACCTGTCAAAGTTATCCCTCCTTAGAGCACTTCCTGTAGAGAGGCGACCGCGCGGCGCCGCACCTGATGTCGATCTGGTGTTCCCACCAACGCATCCATACGCGCACGTGGAAGCGCACGGCGAGGGCGAACCACACGGCGACGATGAGCACGGCGAACACGCACATGAGCTGCAGGAAGAGCGTGTCGGCGTTGAGCAGCTTGTAGCGCGTCGCGTGGAGCGAGCTCACGCCCAGCCCGCACACCGCCGCCGTGCCCGTGCCCACCGCCAGGCACAGCAGCGCGCCCAGCCCGTCCGCCACCAGCGCGCTGCGCAAGACCCGGACGTTAGGCCAGACATTAAGGAACCAGACCCCTCTCCCGCACCGCCACCGGACAGCGTCTCAGAGCGTGGGAAAGGAAGGATTAGGCCACCTTCACACGGAGGCGCCACCGACTAAAGCTGAGCCGGGGCCCCTCTCCCGCACCGCCACCAGTCAGCGTCATTAAACGCGGGAAAGGAAGAATTAGGCCACCTTCACACGGAGGCACCACTCGGAGGCGCCACCGACTAAAGCTGAGCCGGGCCTCATCTCCCGCACCGCCAGCGGGCAGCGTCTCAGAGCGTGGGAAGGGAAGGATTAGGCCACCTTCACACGGAGACGCCACTCGGAGGCGCCACCGGGAAAAGCTGAACAGGGCCCTCTCTCTCGCACCGCCACCAGGCAGCGTCATTAAGTGCGGGAAAGGAAACATTAGGTCATCTTCACACGGAGGTTCCACTCGGCGGCGCCACCGTAAAGTGCCGAGCCGAGCCCCTCTGTTCACACAGCCACAGACCAGAGTCACTGAGCGTAGGAAAGGAAGGATTAGGCCAGTACACGGAAGAGGCACTCGGCAACGCAACCTAGAAGCGCCGTGCCGATATTCCATAGTCACAGACAGCAGATGAGTTGCTGCTACAAGCCCATTCACAATGAAAAAGTAAACATAAGCAAACGCATAGACGTAATCATTAACATAAGTAATATACTGAAATATTCACAATGTCTAACATAAACGTAAGGAAAATAAGAGTTGATGTTGGCTGAGAGACATTCTAGTTTACTATTGGTTGGATATGAGAATCGATTTCGAAGTATCGACTGTGTCCATGACACATGGCGCTAGTTCCACTATAGATTTCGATCCTATTTCGATTCTCTATATTGAGTTAACGTACTGTGATTGGTTCATTTCGTACGCCTGACTCAAGTATAAACACAAAACCTTTTAAGTAAACGACTTACGTGTTATGCTCATGCTAACGCATTGTGAACGAGTCCGCTTATGGACTCGGTCCTAACTTTAATCTTAACGCCATGCGTTCGCGGCGGCGATGATGTAACGGTAGGCGCATTGGACTGATATATCCAAGTTCGCGGGTTCAAACCCGATCGAAGCCGTGAATTTTAAGGAAGAAAAAATCCTTCGTACTCTTTCCTTCGAAGGGGAAGTAAAGCCGGTTGTCCCATGTCAGTAGATTTACTTGTATGTAAAGCATCAATCCCAAATAACTCCTCTCACTTAAATTCAAATCACCTGTTTCGTCGAAGAAATACCTCATTTCTTCGCTAGTGGGTGAAAGGAGCGTAGCGAAATTTGCGTGGTCAGACGGAAGAGCGGGTGTGGTCGCCCGAGTCTCACTACGTAAAATAAGGCTTCATTTCAATTCAATGTTTATGTTAGTGTTTTTCATCAATGTTTATGTAATTCAATGTTTATGTTAATTATTCAATTCAATTCAATGGGCCTTGACGTTGGATTTAACCGAGAGCAGTGCGAATCAGCTAAAACCCGCAACGTTGCGCGCGCATAATATATATATATAATATGCATATATGCATGCGCGCGATGGCGCCGGAGATGCGTACGTCTGCTCCACGACGTTGCCGGCGAGCCAGGGCCGCAGCGAGCGCAGGCGGCTGGCGTAGCGCTGGACGCGGCGCGTGTGGAAGGCGTAGCCGCACAGCTCGCAGCGCGACGCGCCCGACCGCGCGATCCACTCCTCCAGGCACGACTTGTGCGCCATGCCGATGGTGCCCTGCCGCAGAGCGCGCGCGCCAGCGCCAACCAGCGCTAGTACACTGGCGCCCGACGCGGAGCCTGTTCGAGAGGCGGCAACCGATGCGCTTGGCGTCCGTTTCGCTACCGACGCGCGTGGCTCTGGTACGCCAATGTGCAAGGTTCATTAAGGGACTTTAATAACTGCTATCGAAGAGTTCAAGAATCAAAGTTATGAGAAAATTAATTCATGAAATTTACTCCATTGTAGAGCTATTGCGCAAGACTATTAAATTCGGTACTTGCACACTTATGAATCTATCTTCTTGCTATAGATAGTCGTTTCTACTGTAGAGTAGTTCAAGGATGAACCTGACGAATAAAGTAATGTAAATCAGCTTGTATTCTATTGCAGTAATAAAGCGTTAGGTCTCTTGTGCTCTAGGCTACAGGTGCTAGTATCTGTATGAAACTTTCGCCTAAGTAAAGATACTTTCATATCTACTATAGAGCAGTTCAAGAATCAAATTGTGTCAACAAATGAATGTTAAAATGTACTCTAGTGCAGTAATAATTATGCAAATGTTTTGTCAAATGATGTATGAACTATGTGTCTATAAACCGATCCATGTTTAAAAAAATTGTATTAAATTACCTATAAGTTAAAGATGATTTTTTTTCTAAAGTGAAAATGATCACGCGGCCAGTCGCACATTGGTCTCCGTACAGCCCAACTACAAACCATGTGCCAAAAACGTAATTGTCAGAAACCCGGGATATGGGGAGGATTAGAGAATGAATACGAAAGCGGAGAATGTGAAGAAAGAGAAGAAGAGGAGAAAGGGCACGCAAGGGCAGTTGGTGGGTCTGACCTTGCAGTCGCACCACACGAACAGCGGCTGGTCGCTCTCCTGGCAGATGCGGCAGGCCACGTCCTGTGCGGGAACTGCGTCGGCTCTCGGGCGCCCGCCGCCGCCGCCGCCGCCGCCGCCGCCACCGCCACCGCCACCGCCGCCGGGGGGCAGCGGGGGTGGCGGCGGTGGTGACTCGTTCGTCTGCGCGCCTGCGCCGTGTTCACAGTTTACTTACAAGCTTCCTCACACAACACGTGTTGTACACCTTTGATACTAAAGTTCAGTGTGGTGGTGGTGATGGTAATGGTGGTGATGGTAATGGTGGTGATGGTAATGGTGGTGATGGTAATGGTGGTGATGGTAATGGTGGTGATGGTAATGGTGGTGGTGGTGATGGTAATGGTGGTGGTGGTGATGGTAATGGTGGTGGTGGTGATGGTAATGGTGGTGGTGGTGATGGTAATGGTGGTGGTGGTGATGGTAATGGTGGTGGTGGTGATGGTAATGGTGGTGGTGGTGATGGTAATGGTGGTGGTGGTGATGGTAATGGTGGTGGTGGTGATGGTAATGGTGGTGGTGGTGATGGTAATGGTGGTGGTGATGGTAATGGTAATGGTGATGGTAATGGTGGTGGTAGTGATGGTGATGGTGATGGTGATGGTGATGGTGATGGTGATGGTGATGGTGATGGTGATGGTGATGGTGATGGTGATGGTGATGGTGATGGTGATGGTGATGGTGATTGTGATTGTGATTGTGATTGTGATTGTGATTGTGATTGTGATTGTGATTGTGATTGTGATTGTGATTGTGATTGTGATTGTGATTGTGATTGTGATTGTGATTGTGATTGTGATTGTGATTGTGATTGTGATTGTGATTGTGATTGTGATTGTGATTGTGATTGTGATTGTGATTGTGATTGTGATTGTGATTGTGATTGTGATTGTGATTGTGATTGTGATTGTGATTGTGATTGTGATTGTGATTGTGATTGTGATTGTGATTGTGATTGTGATTGTGATTGTGATTGTGATTGTGATTGTGATTGTGATTGTGATTGTGATTGTGATTGTGATTGTGATTGTGATTGTGATTGTGATTGTGATTGTGATTGTGATTGTGATTGTGATTGTGATTGTGATTGTGATTGTGATTGTGATTGTGATTGTGATTGTGATTGTGATTGTGATTGTGATTGTGATTGTGATTGTGATTGTGATTGTGATTGTGATTGTGATTGTGATTGTGATTGTGATTGTGATTGTGATTGTGATTGTGATTGTGATTGTGATTGTGATTGTGATTGTGATTGTGATTGTGATTGTGATTGTGATTGTGATTGTGATTGTGATTGTGATTGTGATTGTGATTGTGATTGTGATTGTGATTGTGATTGTGATTGTGATTGTGATTGTGATTGTGATTGTGATTGTGATTGTGATTGTGATTGTGATTGTGATTGTGATTGTGATTGTGATTGTGATTGTGATTGTGATTGTGATTGTGATTGTGATTGTGATTGTGATTGTGATTGTGATTGTGATTGTGATTGTGATTGTGATTGTGATTGTGATTGTGATTGTGATTGTGATTGTGATTGTGATTGTGATTGTGATTGTGATTGTGATTGTGATTGTGATTGTGATTGTGATTGTGATTGTGATTGTGATTGTGATTGTGATTGTGATTGTGATTGTGATTGTGATTGTGATTGTGATTGTGATTGTGATTGTGATTGTGATTGTGATTGTGATTGTGATTGTGATTGTGATTGTGATTGTGATTGTGATTGTGATTGTGATTGTGATTGTGATTGTGATTGTGATTGTGATTGTGATTGTGATTGTGATTGTGATTGTGATTGTGATTGTGATTGTGATTGTGATTGTGATTGTGATTGTGATTGTGATTGTGATTGTGATTGTGATTGTGATTGTGATTGTGATTGTGATTGTGATTGTGATTGTGATTGTGATTGTGATTGTGATTGTGATTGTGATTGTGATTGTGATTGTGATTGTGATTGTGATTGTGATTGTGATTGTGATTGTGATTGTGATTGTGATTGTGGTGGTGATTGTGATTGTGATTGTGGTGGTGATTGTGATTGTGGTGGTGATTGTGATTGTGGTGGTGATTGTGATTGTGGTGGTGATTGTGATTGTGGTGGTGATTGTGATTGTGGTGGTGATTGTGATTGTGGTGGTGATTGTGATTGTGGTGGTGATTGTGATTGTGGTGGTGATTGTGATTGTGGTGGTGATTGTGATTGTGGTGGTGGTGGTGATTGTGGTGGTGGTGGTGATTGTGGTGGTGGTGGTGATGGTGGTGGTGGTGGTGATGGTGGTGGTGATGGTGATTGTGGTGGTGGTGATGGTGATTGTGGTGGTGGTGATGGTGATGGTGATGGTGGTGATGGTGATGGTGGTGATGGTGATGGTGGTGGTGATGGTGATGGTGGTGGTGATGGTGATGGTGGTGGTGATGGTGATGGTGTGGTGGTGATGGTGTGGTGGTAATGGTGTGGTGGTAATGGGGTGGTGGTAATGGGGTGGTGGTAATGGGGTGGTGGTAATGGGGTGGTGGTAATGGGGTGGTGGTAATGGGGTGGTGGTAATGGGGTGGTGGTAATGGGGTGGTGGTAATGGGGTGGTGGTAATGGGGTGGTGGTAATGGGGTGGTGGTAATGGGGTGGTGGTAATGGGGTGGTGGTAATGGGGTGGTGGTAATGGGGTGGTGGTAATGGGGTGGTGGTAATGGGGTGGTGGTAATGGGGTGGTGGTAATGGGGTGGTGGTAATGGGGTGGTGGTAATGGGGTGGTGGTAATGGGGTGGTGGTAATGGGGTGGTGGTAATGGGGTGGTGGTAATGGGGTGGTGGTAATGGGGTGGTGGTAATGGGGTGGTGGTAATGGGGTGGTGGTAATGGGGTGGTGGTAATGGGGTGGTGGTAATGGGGTGGTGGTAATGGGGTGGTGGTAATGGGGTGGTGGTAATGGGGTGGTGGTAATGGGGTGGTGGTAATGGGGTGGTGGTAATGGGGTGGTGGTAATGGGGTGGTGGTAATGGGGTGGTGGTAATGGGGTGGTGGTAATGGGGTGGTGGTAATGGGGTGGTGGTAATGGGGTGGTGGTAATGGGGTGGTGGTAATGGGGTGGTGGTAATCGGGTGGTGGTGGTGATCACTCATTTTAACTTTCCATTCCGAGAGGATAAAATGTCGAGAGGATCTTGATAAAGCAATCAAAAATTCCAAAGAACTGTTCTTGACAAACACAAATTCCAAACCTCTGTTCATGAAATCAAGCCTGACACCCGTGTTTGCAGAACCCACGAAGTATTTCAGATTCGTGAAAAATGGTTCATATTAAGATTGGGATTAACCCATTGTTTAAGGGCAGAAGTAGGAAGAGTTTATGTGAAGAATCATACGCAGACTGTACCGTCTTATTTATAATTCTGTTGATATGTATTATACCCAGACTCGAGAAGCGAAGGGAATTTATCTGAGAATTTTCAAAGCATGAGTGGTGTTTAATAGAAGTATTTCGCGAATAAAATTACGTCCAACACAGTTCCGAAATGCACCGAATATTGAAAATCAATGTGAGCATGTTAAAATCAAAGAGGTTATGTTACAGTACATACGCTGGTTATTCCATATCAACATAGCGATCATTACATACCACCTTCTAAGGTACATGCGTCGCTGCATATTATTGGACAGTAATGAGGGCGTATATGAAAAATCGGATAGAAAAGTGATGTTTGTTTATGAATAGAGCACTGATTAGAGCATATTATAAGCATAGTGTAACTTTCCTTTTAATATAATCTCCTACTACTAATGTGTGAAATGCCCATGATCTCTACTTCTATTGATATTAATATTAAATAAATATTTATTATTTAATTCATCTAATCTTCAACTATTACCACTTTCCACTTGGGCATACTATTGGAACTCACATAATATTGATTTATGAATATTTCTTTCGTTGATTTGCCCTGCTATGCTCATAAATTTGCCATATACTGAAATGTTTATCACATTCACTCTACTTCCATTTACTTATGAGTTTCAACATACAACATGCTATCTTCTTACCTAATACATCTGGGTACCAATCTATACAGAATCTGGATCTCAGGAAGTTGTGTTAATTAAATAGGTTATTTTGAATTGATGACAACTAAAATAAAATTATAATTTTCCCAAAAAATAACTTAACATTTATTAACAAACTTTGGTTTACACGTTAAATAAGCTAATTATTTGAGTTGATATTATTTCTCTAGTATATAATAATTATTCGCATGTACAAGTTAAAAATTATAGTTCATGGCTTACTATGATCTTCGCGCACATCGTTGATTTGTGGGGTGTACTCCGGTTGAAACGTCGATCTCCTCTAATATGCCCTTCTATTTATTGTTCATGTTGCTCCAAACGTATTCTTTCTAAATGTCCAATTCCGATCAAAAGTGTCACCCTTGGTGTTGTCAGTTTGTTATCGGTTCGATAAAAACATACAATAAATAACTATGCTTTTGCGGACTCTCCCTATGCTGTACCGCGTATGGTTACCTATTCGCATTTATCTACGTTCAACACGAATGGTCGAATATAAGACACATCGATTCTTTCCTATCATAAAATTCGTTCAATGTACGAAGTCTATTACAAAGTAAAATACACCATTTTGCTATTTAAATCACTGTAGATTACGGGTCAAATAAAAACTATTTCTTAGGAGTGTTAAGATTAATATGTTTTAGAAATAACATTAATGTTTCTTTTGTAAAAAATGTTACTTTCTTGCGACCTGTTTGATACTGCCGGAACTGTACTTTCATCCGTAGGAGCAGAGGCGGTTTTAAACAAGAAAACCACCCTTTGCAGCATGGACCGCAGCTAAGGATACCATCCCAAAGACCCGTTACTTCATGTTAACTTAGTTTCCATTGTATTAGGACACAGTCTGCCTGGTGGATTTTCCCCGACTAGCGGGTTTTCCTCCAGGATCGAGCGACGTGTGATGGTGTCTTTCTGTATTAATAGATCACAGTCGCTCGGGGTGAATACCAGGCTGCCGCGTAGCGCGCAGATATTTAAAGCACATAATCTTATTTAATCCAAACTGTATTTTCAATCTCAGACTTGATTTTAAAATTATTTCAAAATTATTTCAAAATTATTATTGTAACATTTTATCCATTTAACCTCTGATGTTGTCTATTTATAAGTTCCTGTAAATAACGTTTGCTTTCCACTAACTACTTACAACTTGTAGATTATATTACATTTAAATTTTTAGATAACATTACTTTTTAGTCATTTTACTATTTAATACATTACTCTGTATATTTGTGACATGTGGTCAGGCGGAAGAGCGGGCCTGATGGCCCGAGCCTCGCCATATTAATAAAGGCATATTATTATTATTATTATTATTATTATTATTATTATTATTATTAATAAAGGAATATATTTCAAATTTCACTTAACATTCAAAACTACTTCGACATCTTTAGATTGATGACGTTTTAAACTCTGAAAAATGTCGGATACAATTCTGTGTTCCTCACTTCCCTCTGATCGAAATAGTAATACCGAACTTAACTGATGGTGAACATTGTTTAGCCAACGTGACCTCGACGAGCGTTGGCGAAAGATAAGAGGTACTGAATACCCAAATTTTACCTTATTATATTAATTTCAAGAGTGGAATAGTCAATAAAACAAACTGGCTCCCTTACCATGTAGACAATAGCACCATGCTAGCCATATATTTAACAGGTGACTAGTATTCGGCGGAAAAACGAATTTTTCACTTGATAATGCGCGTTGCGTGCAACAAACAGTAATCACAAAGATACCTGTCCAATTTATCGAGATTTTGCGAGACTTAACCAGTGTGAATAAATTTCTAAGACATTAGAGAGTGTAAAAACAACCGTGGAAGACTCGAAAACTGTAAAACAGATTCTACTAGTTTACAGAGAATTTGAGGGGTGATTAATACATACGTTTCAACATGAGAAAACGGTTGACATAAGTAGACTTAATTGCTTGGAATTCGAACGAAAGAATGGGTCTTTACAGGTGAACTCTACAGATATAATCATTTAGTACATACAGCCGGTCAGGATCGAGCATTTCCATAAACTCAGCGTCTTTATGAAACACGAGTCGAAGGGATAAATTAAGAGTAAGGCACATTACTTGCAGAAATGTGAATAATATAGAAAGACTATGTAAAAAGAATCGATGAAAGGAACAAACAATAATAATATTCATTTACTAACATACATCGTTTGGCGAGATGTTTTTTTCCTACGTGACAATGTAAATTGAACGTCATGACTGATTTCAGGTCTTTTGCAATCGTGATTCAAAATAACCTAAATTTGTTCGTGATCAAGACATTGAACGATAGGCAACGGCTACGTTCCATATAATAAGCAAAAATTATTTTGGCTTTTTTTATTAAATGAGCACCATTTGTTAATTGAATAATGCATTCAGAAATAATAGATACATGTCTCACATCGTCATGCAAAGGTCTCGTATCGAAAGCGGATACAAAGTACAGTGTTGATCGATGATGTGTTGAGTGAGACTTACACTATTTTGCAAACATACTGAACATCCCTCGTATTTCGGGCTTATCTTTCTCTGCGAATGGCATTTACGAGGACCTCCACATTTCTATGACAACGGCGGCGCGCAGCCAATTGGACGTGATTTATGACACTGCATTCCAGTTCGCGTCGCTGTTGGAATGTAAACATCGCCACGTGCAGAACAGAAAGCACGTCTGAGTGTCTAGTGCGAGGAGCAGGAACCAACAAGATATCAGTGGTGCTTTTACGCAAAGCTACAACGAAGGACTCACAAAAATTTTTAAACTTTTGCAGTTTTCAAAAAATTTGTTTTCGAAAATTGAAAAAAGAGGTTTTGAAGAAAGAGTTTTCATAGAACATGCGATCTGCACCATTCTATGAAACGTCCCACTATTCAACAAAAAAATAATTAAAAAAAGAATTGGAGCCATTGTTTTGAAATTTTAAAAAGATATCTCAGGGACTTCATGTAAAGTACCCCCAAAATTAAAATACCGGTTTCAAATTCATGGGGACGCGATATCAGCCAAATGTATTAAGTAATATCAATTTTGGAGAAAATCGGCTGAACGGTTTAGCTGGCAGCGTTATTCAGACGGTCTGGCAGACGAACAGACAGACAAGACGTTTTGCCGCCATTCGATTTTTCCGTATCAAGTGCCCACAAAGATTATTTTGCAATATATTTTGGAGTCGGCATTCGAACCATCGTCCGCGAGTGTCCGCGAGGAAAGGACGAGATCCGTTTATTAGGGTATATTGCCCCGGCATTCGGCTGGTAGTGATCGGCGAAACTATCGAAAACTACCAAACAGGGGGTCCTTAGAATTCTTCTCTCGACGGCGGCTGAATTTGGCCTAGCTTTCTGGCTGATGTCGAAAATCCTGACACCGTTGGACCTCGAATCCTACGACCTCCCAGTAGGAGGCTTTGCATTTGACACGCTGCCACCTCCGCTGGTCCTGAACGGTGTCGGGCCGAAGCGCGACTGCTCACCTCCGTCGCTGGCGGGCTGCGGGAGCTCCGTCGGAAGACTAGTGAGCATCGGCACCTCTAGCGCCTGGGACGTTAGCGTCGATCCAGACTCCGACACACCTGATCCAGAAAACATTAATTGTCTTATTAAACTATAGTATTTCCGCAGAACGCGTGATGATTCTGGATTTTCATCGGGCACTTGGGGTGGGATTCATGATAATGCCGTTTCTGCGAAAAGAAAATTAAAAATCGTCGTTTTGAAGGTGTCAATGAAATTATTTTCACTAGTTTCATTTTGTACCTTCAATGATTTGTTGAAAGTCCCTGTAAATCAGGTACAAATGCAATTCAAAACACTTAATGGTGTGTTTTTGATATCGATTGTTAATAATTTGAAATGGGTACGTTTTAAGATATTAAAGTCTCTTAAAAAATTATGTTAAGTTTCTTTACGTACATAATGCTTTGGACTATGTTTCTCGTGTCGTCGAAAAATTAGACATTTCTGGGCCTTTTCAATTTTTGTCGGTTTTATTCTTCAAGAAAACCCCACTTCACGGTAAAGTTGGCAAATAATGTAGTTAAAAATTTAGAGACGAACGGTTTCTTGAACTCTATTCATTTTTAATAACATACACTGCCTGACAAAAAAAGGTGATGCACCCTGAAGGAGTGGTCTTATATTACCCCATTTTAGTACACATGCGTACCATTGACGGGTGAGTAAATTATTAAATTCACACATCTGTAATATATAACGTCCACTAGAGTGCATTCGTGATGTTACCGCCGTATTGTTGCGCAGTTGTTACCAGTCAACTACCTTGAGTCAGAGTGAATAAAGATGTTTACCTACACTAAGACGCACACGCGATGCAACGCAGACGCGTACGATAGCCTATCCGATTGTATTTGGCACAGGACGCATTGCAAGACTTCATGGAGCCTGTTGGGTGTGCAAGTGCCAGGCTTGTGGGCCATTCAGATGTCACAGAGGACGATGTTGGGTACATGAGGGTACCCACGCACGTCGTGCATCTTCGGGTCGACCAAGAAACACTACCTCTGTGGTTGACCGTCGTATGGTGTGCCAAGCAGTGTGGAATCCCATGACGACGTCACCCACCATCCGCAAAAATGTTCTGGCGACTCTACAACAACCTGGGAGTTCCCGCACGGAGGCTCAACGACTCCGGAATGGGGCCCCACCGTCCCACGCGTCGGTCGCTATCGACACCAGAACACTGACGTCAGCGTTTGGATTGGTGCCGTGCCCTGGAAGCATGGATAATGATGACTGCACACACCATGTGGCTACCCCGACTCGCCTGATTGCCTGGTTACAGCGATCTAGCGTGGCCGCGGCTGCTCAGTCCGTAGCCTCTTTAAAATGAGGCTAGCGTAGTAGTGCTTATTCTCGTTCATGCATTGAAACACATGGTATTTTCAAAGGTGGATTTAATGTTCCCTTTGCATGAGGTGACGGACCTCGTTATAATCATTCCTTAAAACTATTTATAACTAACTATTCTTATTCTCTTTCGGGCCAGAGTTCATCGTTGCAGGCAGAGCGGCGTCCTTCGTGGCGGTCACGACCCCGGTTACAGAAGCTGCGGCCCTTCGCCCTGGTGCTTGGCGCGGTGCGGTCGGTGATGGCGCGGTCAGACGACGGATGCGGTGGCAGGCGACGTGGTGCGTCCACGGGCACCAGCAACGCTGGTTCGGGCATCGGCGGCGCGGTTCGCGGCGGCGGTGGTTGCGCCTCGGCCAGTCGTCAGTCCTAGGCTTGCGGTCGGGCACTCAGTCATGGCCTGTGGCGTTCGTCCTTGCGTTAGCGGCCCGCGATGTGGCAATGATGCATTCGGGCGGCGGCGCGGCGGCGATGTGGTAATGTATTCACTCCCCCCATGCCCCCCCCCCCGTAAACCAAAGAATCTCGCCCTCGTCCCTACCTCGGAAAGACACTTCCACTCTCTGTCACCTCCTCTGTCGGAACGGCCGAGCTTGCGTCTTGCAGCTACCTCCTCAGCTTCGCGGGTCACGTGGCCCTAACCCGCGTTTTCCGTGATTGGCGAGCGCGCGTCAAGCGGTTTCTTCCGCCAAATCGTGTCATCATTGATAGCTGTTTGACTCTAGCCAAGTTCTGTTGAGACTTAAACGTCACCCAAATTCCAAGAACACTTGTAGCTGAATTGCCGGATTAGGAGACGGCGGATGCGGTAGTCTTCCCAGTGAGTCAGCGGATGCGGCTGGGGCGCGCCTGTGCCGAGACAATAGAGCTGCATGCCTTCGCGTCCCTTTCGCCTCCTATGTCTTCGCAGGTAGTGAAAAATTCACGTTTTGAGATCTCTTTACAGCAAAGCGACCGTCCCATTACAAAAATAACATCCAATGACTATCGTGTTAGAGTTTCGTGGCGTGAAAGACAGGGGCCACCTCCCTTCCCAAAGTTTGGAGACACACAGGCGTAACCCCACGCATCATGGGATGGGGAGATGTCGGATTTTTAGTCAAATCACTTGTGGCAGTGCTTCGAAAGCTACATGTCAAAGACATTCTGTGCCCGCACTTCCTATCCCTTATGACACAGCACCCTGGGACAGTATTCCAATAAGATAATGCACGCTCACTTACAGCATGTGTGTCTACAGACTGCCTAAGGCATGTTGACATGCTTTGATGGCCAGCAAAATCTCCGGACCATTATTGAACACGTGTGATATTCTATTGGAAGGGCACTTCCTCGCAGTATCAACCTGTAGGATCCGGAGGAACAGCCTCAAAAACTGTGGACACGCCTGTTTCAAGAGGCTCCAAAGGCTGTTTGACACCCTACTGACCTTTCTGGCGCCAACTTTCCACCTCTAACAGCTAACGGCCTTGTCTATTTTATCTAGTATTGTAATCAGTTCAATGAATTCAGTCAAATAGTCTCTCATCACATGTGGTTTCATTCACTTCATACCATTCCTTCGGGGTATATCCTGTTTTTTTGCCAAGCAATGTATTTTCCCTGTTCATACGGATGTGAGGGGGTGGGGGTAAATTACCACATCAGGAGCTCTCGGACTGTTTGACCTAATTGTAGCTAGTAGAAATTGATCTCATATATCTTGTACTCTGGCCATCACCACTGATGGTCTGATAATGGAAACAACTTGATTTAAGACCAGTGAGAAATTGAAGAGAGTTCACGGAGATTGGTGGAGCTACGTCTGGTCTAGCAAACTGACCTCAGATGAGCTCAATCGCCCATAATAGCTTGCGGCTCCACTGACGTGCTGAGAGGTGAGATATTGTAAGGAGAGGAACGCCTGTGGTGGTAAAGTAAGTATAGAATGAGTAAGAAAGACTTCAAACGGTAAGAGAGACAAGTGAGTTTCAGAACCGTTTGACGCTTTCATCGCGAACTGTGCATCGCGGATCTGATGACAAGTGCACAACGATGAAAAACTTCGAACTGAGCACAACAAACGCGTTGGTACTTGTCAGTTTTTGAATTATACACATTATTAATAACAATTTACGTGAAAACAAAAATGAACACATTTCTTTAGATAGTCAAGCATTGTTCATTTTAAGAGAATGGTCTAATCGGTTAGGACTGTAAAAGGCGAAATTAAAGAACAATTTTCAAAATTGTTCTTCAAACGTTTATTTTTTAATCAGTCTATTGTTTCATTTAGTCATATAAATTAATCACGTATCTTTGATTTATAATACATCCTATCTAAATGTGTTTTAAGAAAGTTTTGGTTTTGATAACTCAAAGGAATAGGGGAAGAGTGTTGTCTGTTAGGTGGCCCTTCGTATTTATTCGAATATACTTCGTGATACATACTTCGTGACACAGTTCCCGTACTTCCCAGTATGGTGACATCTGATCTGACGTCTGATGGAAGGACTGATGACAAGGAGTGACGCGAAGATGAGCGATCTTCATTTCTTCGATTCGACCTTTAAGCAGAATGAGTTTTTATTAGTTTCACCATTTACGGCCATCCTTATTCTATCATTTACCCCCTTTATGCCTGTAAAAAACTAAAACACAATCACCACATTCGCCTACATTTTTATTATTGAAACCATTTGAAAAAATATAAAAATTTATTTTGAAAGTAAATGGAATTATTTTTCTTTACAGAAATAACCATGTATAGTGTTCAACACAGATTACATTGCATTCTAAAATCGCAATTTGAGAAAATATGGAAACCAGTGTAATATGTTGTTCTATTCCAAACGTAACATTGTTTTGGAATCAAGATACAAACTTAAAAATTCTCATAAATGTTCCTAATTTTCGCAGTTCATACATTTCAAAATCCAAATGAGATTTAAAGTTGTGAGAGAACTAGTTGCATATCTGTCACACGTCTTTAACAAAATTCTGCTTCTTTTAATAAAAGGTCATATTAAGAATCATAATGTTCATCCAAATAAAACATTGTTAGTAGGTTTCAGCAGCAAAGTAATAATACACATAGTTAAAATGTTTCCTTGTTTTCTATCTTGATCATTCCTCACCTTCAATCAAACTAGAAATCTATAAACAGGAGTTTCTAAAGATACATTTTAAAACGGTTTGTAGCGTATTTAGAGATTAGGTAATTATTTTGTGAAGTTTTGGATTATATCCTTATACTATATTGTTTTTATTTCCAATTTCAACTCCTAAATTTTAGAAATTGTTGTAAGAAATTGATAAATGTGTATTTTTCACACAATACTCACATTACTGAGGGTATATTAATCTTGTAGTTACCCAGTAGTTGCGGTGTAATTTAGATAGTATTTGAACTCTAAAACTTGCACTCCATTTAAAATGAGTAAATTCTACAACAGTACACAAAGTGATTCATAACTTTTAGAAATGATGAAGCAGATGCGAAAATTGTCCAAACAAGACAGTGAATCAATCGATCTTTTTGATGCACATTTAGAATACCAGGGGGCCATGACCGCATTAGAAATATCCATCACGGATGGTGTATAGAATTTTTAACTCGGTACAAAATAAAATTTGTCTTCGGTACCATTAATACATTATTCGAGTTCTCTAGAGAGGAAACTGAAAACACCTTTTTCTTCCTCTAATTTTTACACGTTTCCACAACATTAATAACTAATAATGTAATAACTAATGTTGGTTTAATATTACGTAATATTATAAAGAGTAAACCTAATGATCCAAAATTATACCATTCAGCCAACCATGGGTAATAAAGTTGCAAATATTAACGATTCATTTATTTGAAATTTATTTTGCATTTCACAAGTCATCTTTCTTAAAAATGATCATACGCGCTAAGGCTAATATATTGACACTTTGGTAGAGTTACATGAGTTACAGAGATGCTGACGTCAAAACAACTCTTCGTCTGTTTGAAATGGTAGAGCTTAAGATCGTATCTTTAAACAACAGGTTTCATGAGGAAACAAATTTCCATATTCAATATTGTAAATGTAAGAAAACTTTAAAAAAATAAAACTTTGCCATTTTCAAAAATTGTAAGGTTTACTGAAAATAAGACCTGCACCATTTAAAACGTCTTTTGCAGTCTTCGAGAGAAAAATATAAAATATTTGGAACAATTTTTGAGAAAGTTTCTAATATTTTGTAAGACTTCATGTAAAGTACTCCCAAAATAAAAATATTCTATGCAAATTCCCAAGGCCTCTAGTTCTACCAAATAGATGGAGGAACATCAATTTTGGCAAAAGAGCGGCCTATACTTTTAGACACAATGAGCTTAATAATGCATATCAATTTCGAAAAAATGTATTACAAAAATACAGGCCTTTAGGAATTTTGGCCCTACAGTCCCTGGCCATATTATTAGACGCACCCCAAATTTTCAATAAAAATCACGTTTTTGTGACGAAAAATGTATTTTTTTATTTCTTACAAAATATTTAAGTAATAATTTAATACTTACGATACCAACAAGATATCATTTGCAAAATTATGACTGTCAGTATAATATATAAACTAATTTTCATAAAAAATATCCATGCACATGTATATCTTCAATATTTTGTCAGGCCACCTTTGGCGGCTATTAGAGCTTTAATTCTTTTTGGCTTGTTATTCATGCATGCCTGGACTATTTCTTGCAACTTTGGATGATGGTACCAGACTTGAATTATTTTCTCAAGAAGGCGAATTTTTGTGGTTATTTCTTCCTTAGCGATTTCCCTCTTCATGAGGTCCCAAACACTTTCTATTGGGTTCATATCTAGTGAATGTCCAGGCCATGGTAAAACAGGAACATTTTTCTCCAACAAAAATGATCGAACTGTTCGAGCAGTATGACATGGAGCCCCATCTTGCATAAAAACAAATGATTCTTCATTTGTGAACCATTCCTGTAGTTGAGGCAGCAGTCGTTTCTCCAATACTTGCTTGTACTGCTCATGTTTCATGATGCCCTGAACAAAGTACAGACGCCCCGTGCTTTGCCACTGATCACTGACCAAATCATTGCCTTGACTGGATGTTTCACAGTCTGGATGACACAATCTGAATGATACTTTTCACCAGGGGGCCTTCTCACAAATTGATGTTTACAAATTGATGTTTGTTTGATAGAATTTCGAAAGTGCATTCGTCGCTAAAACGAACCTGAAACACAAGTAAATGACATTAGAATTAATTTTGGTAGCCATTTATAATTATAAAAGAAACACTAGACTAAATTTTTACCGATTTCTAGAAGTCCAAATCTTTATTCTGAAGGTTCTTAGCCCATGCAAGACGTTTTTCTTTCATACCAGCTGATAATCTGGGTTTGTGAGCTGGTCTACAAGCTTTAAAATTCATTTGTAGCAGTGTACGCCTTACTCTCCTTTCAGATACACAGATTCCACTACTTTCCAATTTAAATTTAATTTGTTTAGTAGTAGCAAACCGGTTTTCACGGCAAATATTCCTCAAACTCTCTCAGATCTTGGTGAAAATATTATCTTCCGTCCACATGTGTTCTTCCTTCGTGGGGATAATTCTTCACCAAGGGCAACTTTTTTCTTAATTCGCCGAATAGATGTCTCGGATACGTTCAACCTTCGAGATATCTCACGATTTGAATAATTTTCTGTGTCGACAAGAGCTTTTACTGCGGCGATCTTCCGAGGAGACAAATTACTTACCTTTCGCATTATTTTTATTCAAAACTATCAGTTTTTCGTATACAATTCACAATTTTGAAATAAACACGGCTATAACTATATCATAAACAAATAAATGGAAAATAAACTATCTTCATGCAACAACACACTACCCATGTCACTTCTTGTTCTACTCAACAAATAATGTGTTAATTATTAGAAAAAGCTTTGTTTTTATTGATTGATTCTCAACAATGCCACATGTAATGTACTGCAGTGAGAGACTTCAAAACTTAACATTTTGTTAAAAATTTGGAGTGCGTCTAATAATATGGTCATGGACTGTACATAAACATACTCGTCTCAACGTCTAGAATCGATTCGTGTGGTATTGCTGAAATTGATGAGGAAGTGATATAAAATCATTGGAACTTTTCTAAAACATAAGGCAGGAGAGCTATGGACTGTGAAACATACGTATGTCGATTTTTATTCAAAATCATAAAATACTTATTTTACATATATATTTAAAGTGAATGTTCATGCAATATATCTCTCATAAATCGTTTTATTAGTTCTAGATTAATTATTAACACTATCTGTAATATGTAGTTAAAAATGCATGTGCATTGTATGTTATTGGCTCCATAATTAATTGCCAAATAGAAAATCAATTTTCAGTTATGTAGTTGATCAGAATGGAACAAATGTTATTACACCGTTCCAAAGTAATTGGTTGGTAATAAATCGATTGGAAATATTAAGTTGCAAAACTGCAATATTTTTATTAAAGATTTTTATTATTTAATGAAATATGTTCTTCAAAATCAGATCTTTAAATATCATGTACACTTTGGGGAAAATATAAGTAGTTTACCGTAGTTTTTACAAATCTTCCAAATTTGTAAATTTAAAGCTTTTTCACTTTTTCCGAAGAGAATCTTTCAAGTGGTGCCGGGTCCAAATATGACAGTGACAAAGCCATGACACGAGAATTTAAAGTTCCCAGAATTACTTATTGTTGGCGATGTCTCTTTTTTGGTTTTGCAAAATTTGCCCTAATGTATTAAATTTAAAACCTAACGTTTTAACACCTAATGTGATACAGGGAGGTAATGAGTTTTTAAAAGAACTGAAATGTGTTAATATGAACACAAATTGCTGTGTTCAAATATTACGTAATAGTTAGAAAATATGTGCTGGTGTATCATTGTTAGTTTTGTCTTTATCAACTGATATTATTTTAAAACAGACATATTATGATTTCTTGTTAGAAAGACAATAGTCATTATTTCTTATTCTTAATATTAATTATTTTCAAAACATTCTAAAAGATTTTTCAACTAAAATGTCAGTGTTCATCGTTTATATTAAATATTACAGTAAATGTGTTTCGTGTCTTTCGATTTAAAATTGTGACATCAAGCCAAAATAAATTGAAAGAAAATATAACGTCAACAAGTATCTTCAAGCTATCGGGAATAAAAGGTATTGTGAGCATTTATTTTGATGCGGTTTGCGAATATCATACGCATCTACTACATTCGAGAATCTTAGGGACGCTAGTCTTAATGAGGGCCTAGCACTACGCTGCGTCGGAAGAGTACAAGGTCTGACCCAAAAGTAAGTTGAATGACGTTGCACCGCCGAAGCAAGCCACTAGCAAGGGGCGCCAAGTGACGTGAATGGTTGTGTGGGGTTTAGGGAAGCCAAGGACAAACACGTCAGTTGTCTGCAGGCTCTTCCACAGTGCTCATCGCTGCTAGTTTCAACCCTCGTGTTAGTGACGCGTCGGAAATTTAAGATGCCACATTTCAAGGACCAGCGTTACGCAATAAAATTTTGTGTTGCGCTCAAAAAATCGGGCGCTCAGACCGTTGCCATGCTCAGGGAAGCTTATGGCGATAGCACCA
This sequence comes from Gryllus longicercus, assembly GCA_038098605.1. NCBI lineage: Eukaryota > Metazoa > Arthropoda > Insecta > Orthoptera > Gryllidae > Gryllus > Gryllus longicercus. The sequence continues at coordinate 397,468 of JAZDUA010000605.1, read as the reverse complement.
TGTCCTACAATATGGTTTACCGCTGGCACAAGATTTTTCGAGAGGGCAGAGAGGACGCCGAGGATGAAGCCCGCTCTGGACGCCCGTCAACGTCACATTTCGATCAAAATGTGAAGAAAGTGAGGGACATGCTGAACTCTAATCGACGCCTGAGTGTTAGAATGCTGGCAGATGAGTGTAATATCCCTCAAAGTACTGTGCATCGCATTGTTACTGAAGATTAGGGCATGCGGAAGATCTGTGCGAAGATGGTCCCCAAGGTGCTTTCCGATGAAGAGAAGGCTGCTCGTGCAAGGGTTTCGCGTGACCTCTTGGAGCAGTGTGAAAATGATCCGAATTTTTTGGATAATGTGATTACGGTTGACGAAACATGGGTTTTCGAGTATGACCCGGAGACCAAAAGACAAAGTGCTGAGTGGCACACGCCAGTTTCCCCGCGCCAAAAAAGGCGAGAATGAGCAAGTCCCGTGTAAAGGTCATGCTCATCGTGTTTTTCGACAAAAGAGGCATTGTCCTCTCAGTTTGTGCCACAAGGACAAACAGTGAACAGTCATTTTTACTTGCAAGTCCTGAAAAGGCTCTAAAGTAGAGTGAAACGCGTCAGAAAGGAGATCGCAGCACTTGGCGTCTTCACCATGACAACGCGCCGTCACACACCTCCTCCATTATTAGAGACTACTTAGCGAAACGCGGTGTGGCAACATTGCCCCAGCCGCCGTACAGCCCCGACTTGGCACCACTGGACTTCTTTTTGTTCCCGAGGAACAAGAAGGAACTCAAGGGCCACCTTCGGGACTTTGGAAGCCGTCAAAGAAGCAACGACGAGATGCTTGAATGAGGTCTCCGTCGACGCCTTCCAGGGTGCGTTCAGCGACTGGGAAAAACGCTGTCGCAGGTGTTTCGTCGCGGAAGGAAGCTACTTTGAAGAATTTTAGTTACTTGTATATTTATCTGCAATAAATCTTTTTCCTTGGCAGACCCGCCAAGGACGGACGGACGGACGGATGGGCGGACCCGCCACGGACGGACGGATGGGCGGACCCGCCACGGACGGACGGATGGACGGACCCGCCACGGACGGACGGATGGGCGGACCCGCCACGGACGGACGGACGGGCGGACCCGCCACGGACGGACGGACGGGCGGACCCGCCACGGACGGACGGACGGGCGGACCCGCCACGGACGGACGGACGGGCGGACCCGCCACGGACGGACGGACGGGCGGACCCGCCACGGACGGACGGACGGGCGGACCCGCCACGGACGGACGGACGGGCGGACCCGCCACGGACGGACGGACGGGCGGACCCGCCACGGACGGACGGACGGGCGGACCCGCCACGGACGGACGGACAGACGGGCGGACCCGCCACGGACGGACGGACAGACGGGCGGACCCGCCACGGACGGACGGACAGACGGGCGGACCCGCCACGGACGGACGGACGGGCGGACCCGCCACGGACGGACGGGCGGACCCGCCACGGACGGACGGGCGGACCCGCCACGGACGGACGGGCGGACCCGCCACTGACGGACGAACGGACGGACGGGCGGACCCGCCACTGACGGACGGACGGACGGGCGGACCCGCCACGGACGGACGAACGGGCGGGCGGACCCGCCACGGACGGACGGACGGACGGACGGGCGGGCGGACCCGCCACGGGCAGACGGACGGACGGACGGGCGGACGGGCGGACCCGCCACGGACGGACGGGCGGACCCGCCACGGACGGACGGGTGGGCGGGCGGACCCGCCACGGAAGGACGGACGGGCGGACCCGCCACGGAAGGACGGACGGGCGGACCCGCCACGGAAGGACGGACGGGCGGACCCGCCACGGAAGGACGGACGGACGGGCGGACCCGCCACGGACGGACGGACGGGCGGACCCGCCACGGACGGACGGACGGGCCCGCCACGGACGGACGGACGGACGGGCGGACCCGCGACGGACGGACGGGCGGACCCGCCACGGACGGACAGACGGACGGGCGGACCCGCCACGGACGGACGGACGGGCGGTCCCGCCACGGACGGACGGACGGGCGGACCCGCCACGGACGGACAGACGGACGGGCGGACCCGCCACGGACGGACGGACGGACGGGCGGACCCGCCACGGACGGACGGACGGACGGGCGGACCCGCCACGGACGGACGGACGGACGGGCGGACCCGCCACGGACGGACGGACGGACGGGCGGACCCGCCACGGACGGACGGACGGACGGGCGGACCCGCCACGGACGGACGGACGGGCGGACCCGCCACGGACGGACGGACGGGCGGACCCGCCACGGACGGACGGGCGGACCCGCCACGGACGGACGGACGGGCGGACCCGCCACGGACGGACGGACGGGCGGACCCGCCACGGACGGACGGACGGGCGGACCAGCCACGGACGGACGGACGGGCGGACCCGCCACGGACGGACGGACGGACGGACGGGCGGACCCGCCACGGACGGACGGACGGACGGGCGGACCCGCCACGGACGGACGGACGGGCGGGCGGACCCGCCACGGACGGACGGACGGGCGGACCCGCCACGGACGGACGGGTGGGCGGGCGGACCCGCCACGGAAGGACGGACGGGCGGACCCGCCACGGAAGGACGGACGGGCGGACCCGCCACGGAAGGACGGACGGACGGGCGGACCCGCCACAGACGGACGGACGGGCGGACCCGCCACGGACGGACGGACGGGCGGACCCGCCACGGACGGACGGATGGGTGGACCCGCCACGGACGGACGGACGGATGGGCGGACCCGCCACGGAGGGACGGACCTTCACAAACATTTTATGTATTGCATACTTAATGTTATTAGGGGTAATGTTTGAATAATTCTAGTTTCTTATTTCGTAATTAAAAAGTGATGAAATCTTTGAAGTGTCTATAATATTAAAATTTATTTTTGTCGCGTTTCTATTTATTTTAAAAACGGATTAAATTACGAATCATTATATTTAAAAGATTAAAATAACTCTTAATTTTTTATACGTAATATGTCCTTGCTAAATTTTCAGTTTCGTTTTCAAAAACTTTGCAAAACGACACACTTGCTTGTATATTTCTCCAACTATTAAATCACATTGTTAATTAAGTATTTTTTAATATGTGCTTAAGATCTATTAGCGAAATTAAATGTAACATTTTTTTTAAAAAAATAATGATGAATTCTTGAGGATGTATGTCCATATTTCACACCTCAGGGGGACATAGAAGGAGCCTCCACGAGAGCAATAAGCACTTACCAAGTTATATACCAAAAGCTTTTTGCCGGCGTCCCCTGGAAACGTCACTTATATAGTGACGGCCAATCCTTCTACCACCGGACTTCCAAATGTACAACGGAGCATCAGGCCCATTTCTGACGATAGTAAGCTTTAATGCTGAAGGCTTATCTAGATCTAAAGAGGATATTTTAACATTAATATGCAGTGAACAGAAAATAGATGTACTGTGCCTACAAGAAACACACAGGGACAAAGACAGTGCCCGACCTCGAATTCAGGGAATGACTCTAGTTGCTGAGATTCCACACAAAGCCTATGGCAGCGCTATGTTCACCAGAAGCGATATCACCATCACATCCACTGACACAAAACAACAAGACGACATAGAATTCATCACAGTAGAACTCAGCAACTGCACTGTGTCGTCCATCTACAAGCCACCCAGCAGGGACCTCTCTTTTGAACCAACAAACAACCTTCATGCTCAGAAGATCCAGTTTGTGGTTGGAGATTTCAACTGCCACTCCACCTCTTGGGGCTACGACAACACAGACCCAAATGGACACAAATTAGAAGAGTGGGCTGAGACGAACAATCTATCTCTACTGCACGACCATAAACTCCCATACTCCTTCAACAGCCGTGCCTGGAGACGTGGCTACAATCCAGACCTGTGTTTTGTCACAAGTAGAGTCTCAGCTGAGTGTGAAAGAGTTGTGTACGATCCCATCCCAAGGAGCCAGCATCGACCCATTGGTATCAAGGTTTACTCGGCTGTGAAGACACACGTTATACCTTATAGAAGGCGCTTCAACTTCAGAAAGGCCCGCTGGAACGCTTTCGCCGAAGACCTGGACCAGGCTGTGGCAGAAATTCCATCAACCCCGCAGAACTATGATAGGTTTGTGCAGCGCCTGAGAGAGGTGTCATGCAAGCACATCCCACGAGGATGCAGACAACGATACATCCCTGGTGTAACCACAGAAATGAAGGATGCACTTGCAGAATATCAGCAATGCTATGAGGAGGACCCATTCAACGATGACACCATTGCACTTGGAGAGCAAATCATGCGGATGACAAGTGAAGCCAGACAAGCCAAGTGGATTGAGACCCTTGAGGGCATGGACATGACACATAGTAGCAAGATTGCATGGAACCTTCTGAAAAAACTCAGTGGTGACAAAGGAACAACTTCACACTTTGGTAAGGTAACAGCAAACCAAGTTGCACACCGGCTGCTCCTGAATGGAAAGACAGAGGGCCGAGCAAAGAAGTTCAAAATGGAGCAACAAGAACAGCCAGACCCCAAATTGCTGGAGGAACCCATCCAAATGGACGAGCTGGAGAAAGCAATAACCCAACTGAAGAATGGGAAGGCTGCGGGAGAGGATGACATCTGCACCGAACAAATCAAACAGTTTGGACCTGGGACTAAAAATTGGCTCCTAAACCTTTTTAATAGCTGCCTGTCATCGCTGTCCCTCCCGAAAGTCTGGAGGAAAGCAAAGGTCATCGCACTTCTGAAACCAGGTAAACCTGCAGATTCTGACTCCAGCTACCGGCCGATCTCACTCCTGTGCCATCTCTTCAAGCTCTATGAGCGTGTGATATTTCAGCGCATTGTGCAGTTCTTTGAGGGGAGGCTTATCCCACAGCAGGCAGGATTCCGGCCAGGTAAATCTTGTACAAGCCAGATATTGAACCTTACTGAGCAAATTGAGAATGGGTTTGAGGAGGGTGTCGTCACAGGCATGGCTCTAATAGACCTAACAGCAGCATACGACACGGTCAACCATAATCTCTTGCTCTCCAGGGTGTACAAGATGACGGGAGACAAGCACCTCACAGGTACCATCCGTACCCTCCTTCAGAACCGACGATTCTATGTCTGCTTGAATGGAAAAAAGAGCCGATGGAGAATTCAGAAGAACGGTCTACCCCAAGGGAGCGTTCTGGCACCGCTGCTCTTTAATGTGTATACAAATGACCAGCCCATCACGCCAAATGCTCTCCACTTCTTGTATGCCGATGATCTGGCTATATTGGTCAAGGATCGTTCTTTCGAAGGAGTGGAACAAGGACTGACTCATGCATTGGAGGAAATATCAACTTACTACAAGGAGAGTCACCTCAAACCAAACCCAGGGAAAACACAGGTATGCGCCTTCCATCTAAGATCTAGGGAGGCTAGGAGAAGACTGAACGTCACCTGGGAGGGCAAGGCCCTTGAACACACCAACTCACCAAAATATCTTGGCGTGACCCTGGACCGAACTTTGACATAAAACAGCACTGTCAGAATACATCATCAAAAGTCAACTCCAGGAACAACATCATCAGGAAGCTATGCAGCAGCCAATGGGGAGCAAATCCCAGCGTGCTCCTGACATCAGGAAGGGCTCTCTGCTTCTCTGTTGGGGAATACGCCTGCCCTGTCTGGTGTCGGTCAGCCCACACAAAGAAGGTTGATACATCCCTTAATGAGACGTGTCGCATTGCAACTGGTTGCATGAAACCAACTCCCATCGACAAACTCTACAGGGCTGCAGGAATGAACACTCCTAAGATCAGAAGAGCAAACCACGAATACTTGGAGAGGTTCAAACAGACCTTCGATGAGAGGCACGTAATGTACGGTCAGCTGGAGCCATCGCGCAGCCGACTCAAATCCAGGAGAAGTTTCATGAGGTTCACACAGCCAGAACCTCCAGACTGGTACCCACTCCGGGATCCTGAGACTACTGGAACCAGTCTGCCATGGAAATCCTGGAGGGCACTGAATAGGATAAGAACTGGAGTGGCCTCTGTGAAGACCAACCTTGCAAGGTGGGGCTACTTAGCGGAGGACGACATCTACTGTGACTGCGGAGAGGCACAGGACACCGACCACCTCACACAGTGCCCACTGTGCCCTGTTCACTGCACAGATGATGACCTCTGGAGGGGGAATGCACCTTCAGAAGACCTGGCCCACTTCTGGGCTGGAAAAATTTGAAAGACCGGACACGAAAAAGTAAAAGTAAGTTCACACCTCAGCGTTAGAAAGGTGGTATTTTAGCATACGCACTTGGATTTGAGTGTTGTATTGATGTGTTTCTCTCTATTAATCTGTATCTCTTCAATGAAAATAATTGTCTTCTAGTCTTCTATTATTTCGGTGTGAATAGTAGTGTTTATTTATTATCCTTGATTACTTTCTTCCACAATGTTAGCTGGGAAACATTTTCTTTTGGTCTTTCTTGTCATACAAATTCGCAGTATATCTGTTCGATTGCCTGATTTAAATCGTTAGTTTTATGATTTAGCCTTATAACAACATAATAAATATTGCTTTTAATATATTTCTCGGATTGTATTATGATTGTAGTGTGTACTATAATCGCAATGTTTATTTTTGTAGCTGCGACGCCTTTCAAATTTTTTAGATATTTTAGAGTTAATTTTATTATCACATATTCCAGGTCAATCCTTTTGTTTCTCATATTTGTACAATGCTCTTTATGGCAAATTTTCGCTTACATTTAACTTTTCTTTTTTCATTACAAGTCATTTGTGGCTTTCAAGTATAGTATAATAGAAGAAAAATTTCTCCCAGTTAGACCCAGCATTTGTCTTCAGTAATTTTTGAACGCTCTATTATTACTATAATTATTATAATTATTATTATAATTATTATTATTATTTTATATTATTTTATATTATATTATTATTTTATATTATTATTTTATATTGTTATTTTATATTGTTATTTTATATTATTATTTTATATTATTATTATTGTTGTTGTTATCATTATTATCATTATTAATATTGTTATCATTATTATTATTATTAAGTGATACAAATTGTTATTTTTATCATTTTGCCATAATTTATTACGGCGTAAACAATTTTTACCCTTCGTCTACTTTTTACATTTTCTGAATAAATTTTCAAAATGTTTGTTATTCGTTATTGTCATGTTGCCTTCGGTCTGTTTTATATCCAGGTATATTTCTTACAATATGTTTTTGTGCTATTGTTTCGATTATTTATTTTTTAGGTTTAATGTGGTGTACAAGTTAATTTTTGTATTAATTACTTCTAATACATATATTTAATGATATCCTTTTTTATTGCGTAGACTCCTATTATGTAGTAATTTATTAGAAGGGTATTTTTCTTTTCTATTCGATTTTTGTCTTACATATATGTAATAGTTCTCCTGAATTATAAGGTTTTTAATGATTAATTCTTTTATAGCTTTAATAGCAGCTGTTTCCCTCTACATTCTTTCTCTTTTTTGCATTTTAATCTTTCAGTTATTTGTCGATTGTCTTATAATCTTTAAGTGCTAATGGGGATGCTAATGTTTTGGGGAAGGAGGGCACTCTAAACAAACTCCTAACCAGTGTTTGCCGAACCGCAAGGTCACTTGGAAGAATGCACACTTGTATTATAACAATGAGTAATATTTTGCTACTCCTGGATGATTATGTACGCCATACAATTTTTAAAGGTCTATTACATTTACAAAACCGGGATTTTTGTGTGATATGAGCGTTTGCAGAAACTGGTTTTCAACTTACCAGCCATTTGACCTGATAATTATACTTCGTTGCAAGACGTGGAGCTTTCCAGAATGTGTTCGTACAGAGAGGTCTACAACCACAAAAGCTTCTGCAGTTAGTATTTGATACCGACGTTAGCTAGCCGTATGTCCGCGAGGTAATGAACTTCTATTCATACAAATGCGGTAATTATTTAACTCTAATTTCCGAGTTATATGTGGCAAATAATATCATACTTCACCTTTTCAGTTTCTCCATCGTTTATGAATTAACTACAACGTATGATTTAACTACAATTAATCTAATTCGATGGAAATAATGATACAAAAATGTAGATCTATTAGGTTCAGATTTGGTCATGCAGCTAAGATTCCATGTTCTTAATCATGTTAGCAAGGTTACTTGATAAAATTATCTGCACTCCTTCTAGAAACAAAACGACAATACTGCAAAAACAAAAACGTAATGTTTTAGGTGTCATGTACCAATGGCGTCGCATACACCAACCAATAAGGAAGCGCACAGATTGTGCGGAATCGTGGTGGCTCCACTTCACTGGCATTTGAATATCTTAAATTCTTCGCTATCCGGGAGCCGCCGCGTCGTCGTTGGCTGAGAGGCCAACACATTTTGGCGTCTCCCGGTTGGCCAAGAATTTATGGAATCGGCCCGCCGAAGCTTAAGTGTGCATTTGATTATTTTCACAAGAATGTAACTTGAGAATAGTTGTTTGGATTAAATAAAATATGTACTTTAAAATATTGACATGATAAATGTGTTTTTTGTATACATCGGCCCAGTCTTCCCCTCCTTATATTCACTTAATCTCACAAAACGTTTACACCAATAATACAACCTTGAAGCACCACGCTATTACTTTTCGGTGTTGGTTCACAAGTCATTTATGCGGGTGCGGAAAATCTTCCACTCCATTTACAGGGCGACTTAAAAATATCGTTCTTAAGGGCACTAGAACGTCCAATAGCGATACACGGAAGAATATATGGATCTCACTGTCGATAAAAATAAGTTATTTAAATTTGAGGCACGGCCTCAATGACGTCGTCCTATTTGAGGTATTTCTTGCCAGACTTCCTCTGTTATGACTTTACTCGTCTAGCCCAATAAAATAAAAATCCTATTCGTTAAACCTACTTTGCAATAGATAAAATAAAACATTCATTACAAAATGACTCCTTGCATACATATTTGGGAAAAGTCTAAGATATTTGCTGAATGTTCCCTTATGCATGCAGGTAAATGTCAAAAAATTTACTTTACATTCATATGGAAAAGACAGAAGGCAAAAGTTACAATCAGAATACAGAGGGAATCGTAATGAATATGCCACTAATGTCTGCTTTCTTAGATAATAAATTATGCGACAAAATAAATTGTACAAAAAATACATTATACCTTCCAGCGAATCGCTAAAACTCGTAGATCACACTGTCACATTAAAGGATCCTCTGGTATTCTGCTAAGAAATATACATTTACCATGGCACAGACTTTCTTCTATTAATTATTTTCTTTTCTTTCCAGTCTGATCCAGGATGTTGGTTTCACCCCCATCGTCTTTCCAGCAGTCATTCGTATTGCCGCCTATGTGACATTTTTTTCACTTTGTCAAGTTTTAATGTTTCCCTCATGGTAGAATTGGTAAACGACTTAAAAAAATTGCAAAAACCCAGAAGCGTCTTGTAAAGCCCCCCCCCAAAAAAAAAAATTTGAATATGTCTCATATCGAAAGGGCTACATCAACCAGATCGATGAGAAAATATCAACGTTGGGAAAATCCTGCTTACGGTTTTGAAGCTAGTTTTCAAAAACAGACGGACACGCAGACCTATGCCACTAGTCGAGTTTGGGCATCAAGCACCCACAAAAAATAGGATTCGGACTTCACATCATGTTACAGGATCTAATGTACTGTATAAAAGGGTTTTTCCAAGATGTATTCACTTTTTCGCTACCACGGCCCGGCAATAGATTTTTTTTTCGAAAATACCGCCGTTTTCCCATGAGGGGTTCATACACTTGCTTTACACTGCATTAGTAGTGAGGTGGTAAGAGGGTGTAGCAAAAGGTCGAGTTAAGAACCTAAATATCTTCATATGAATTGTATTAATGCTAAAACCAGTCAAAAATTTCTGGAGACATTAGAATATATTCAAATTACAATAAATTATGGTACATTGATAGAATGTGCAAACGTTAATAAAACAAGAAGAAACACTTTCCAATGTAGGCGTAGAGTCAAAAGTTCTTTCAAAAGCATACCCTTTTATGTAGAGGATGCAGAAAGGGTGAAATGAATGAAAGTATTGATCCCGACTTTTGCACTTAAGCCCAAAATACGTAGAATAATAAAGATGCTATGCTGTTATTTTACTTGTATTATTAATGTGAAAAATAGTAAAATGATTAAATAATTTTACACTTTATTTCAATTTTTTTATATTAACCTCTTTATACGATATATTTAAGACTACGCAAAAGAAGTTGAGGGAACAACTACCTCGTAATATAAATGTGTAAGCCTGAATAGCAATGATTATACGTTGCATTGTCCCAATGTGTCTGTTTTTCCATTACACCGTCAATGTATTGAACAAAAGTCTCAAAAGAAGCAACGTTTGTAAAAAAACGGATGTTACAAATTACAGGATAATGTTGTGATTTTATCCTAGTTATAAAACATCAAACGTAGATTTATTAGTAGTATTGATTTGCAGTAATTGTGTATTAGTAACGCGTACATCACTTGTACATGGCAAAAATTATGCTCGTATTTTTCAACATGCCAAATTGCTTAATGTTGGTGGGGATTTATTGATGGTAAGATTTTGCAGCCCATCCAGTGCTATTGTATTGACAATATTGCCAAAAAAAATATAGAAAAGAAAAAAGTAAATTCAAAAGATACCCGACACAAAGTGCGAAGTTTCTTCTTCTACCTACAATTACTGTTTTAAAAACATATGACAAATTGAAGTACTCTTCTCAAAGTGCGTCAAGGAGGTAAAACGTATTTTACATATAGACGAAAAAATATATATTTCTATCGGAAGCCATAGGTTCATGCCTAAGAGTTGGCTTAAAGTTAGGAAGTTGTAAGTTCGGATCTAAAAAATATCGCCAGTTTTTACGGAGTTCAAGCTGCGTGATCAATCAATAGGTATGTAGGGTAATTTGACAACGGACCAGCGCGGACCTCCGTGTAAGCATTGCCGATTGCGGAAGACACATACGTTGTACAGTCACAACAAGTGTATGAAATGCGTAAAAATTCAACATCGAAGTTACTGAAGGAATGTGTAATCCTTTTCATTCTAAGGGTAACCAAAAAGCAGTAACATAAGTACATGTTAAAACAAGGAGCTCGGGAGAAGGTGCGGTAGCTGAGTGGTTAAGTGGTCGGACTTGTGTTTGGAGTTCCTGGGTTCGATCCTGGTCATTGTCGTTTGGTTTTTTCCACAGTATAGTCTTCAGATTCGAAGAATAACTAAAGATCAGTAAGATAAGGAGCGACCGGCGCGTGTCACGATGGGGCCGTGCATGCATTGCCGCTTGCGGAAGAGGAGGTCGCGGGTTCGAATCCCGCCCTTTTCGAGGGATTCCCGTGGAGCCTCGTACTGAAATTAAAGTAATATAATATTACAAGTTTCGTTACGTTGCTCTCGGAAAAGTCTCATAATGTTATAAGTACTATTTAAAACTTATAAGTTGCATTACGGGGCCTTTCCACCGGGAATCACTCGGAGAGGGTCTTCTCCGCCGGGAGTCGGCGCGCGTCTGAATCTTCTTCGAAAAGCAATAGCATGAGGTCCCATCGGGGGGCGTTTTGCAAAAAGTTATGCTCTATATTATGGAAAAATTCATTAAAATGCCCTACACATGGCATCACACTGGGACCTCCCAAAGCAGAGCAGACGGGGGCGGGCTGGGCGGAGGCGTCCCGGAGCACGGGCCAGCCTCGAACCCGAATCCTCCGCTTTGTTAGGTCTCAATGCTAGCCATGAGCCACCAGGGCACGAAGGCAAAGCGGGTAATTATTCTATATGAAGTCAACATGCATCAAGCTCTTGTTCACTTGGTAAAAACGTCGCCTAGGATACGAAGGATACGAGGATAGGAACCCCCCAATCTTCCGCACTTCAGGCAACCACCTTACCACTGGGCTACAGATGAAGGTGCAATTTGTTCTAATAACTAGTCTATTACTGTTATACGATACCGATCTCACAGGTAGCACACCTGCCGACAGGATACAAACCTGCCTCTACATTCACACACTCAAGCCAAATATCTGGTAGCTTACTACAATATTTTCGCGCGTTCTTGGTCTTTCGTATGCACCCGCGCCGCGATGGTTCTTCTTCCTTCCGCAGCGCCTAAATAATGTTCCAATACTACAAGATGTGGCTATTAATAACCAGGTCTTAGCATGAAACTGATCACTCGCCCGCGAGAGGCGCTGCTGGTATCCGGAAAGAAGTACATTGCGCATTCTCCCCGCACCGCGCGTCAGTTCCGCGCACATGTTCCATTTCAGCACTTCCATATCACCACTTTCCGACTTCGACAACCAAACATCACCTGATAGGTTTCCACGCGTCTTTCCTAGTCAAGCACGTTTCTACAACTGACGCGCGGTGCGGGGAGCATGCGCAATGTACATCTTTCCGGATACCAGCAGCGCCACTCGCGGGCGAGTGATTAGTTTCATGCTATGACGTCAGACCTGGATATTAATAGCCACATCTTGTAGTATTGGAACATTATTTAGGCGCTGCGGAAGGAAGAAGAACCATCGCGGCGCGGGTGCATACGAAAGACCAAGAGCGCGCGAAAATATTGTAGTAAGCTACCAGATGTTATTTGGCTTGAGTTTGTGAATGTAGAGGCAGGTTTGTATCCTGTCGGTAGGTGTGCTACCTGTGAGATCGGTATCGTATAACAGTAATAGACTAGTTATTAGAACAAATTGCACCTTCATCTGTAGCCCAGAGGAAAGGTGGTTGCCTGAAGTGCGGAAGATTGGGGGTTCGTATCCTCGTATCCCAGGCGACGTTTTTACCAAGTGAACATGAGCTTGATGCTTGTTGACTTCATACAGAATAATTACCCGCCTTGCCTTCGTGCCCTGGTGGCTCATGGCTAGCATTGAGACCTAACAAAGCGGAGGATTCGGGTTCGAGGCTGGCCCGTGCTCCGGGACGCCTACGCCCAGCCCGCCCCCGTCTGCTCTGCTTTGGGAGGTCCCAGTGTGATGCCATGTGTAGGGCATTTTGATGAATTTTTCTGTAATAATCAGGATAACTTTCTGCAAAACGCCCCCCGATGGGGCCTCATGCTATTGCTTTTTGAAGAAGATTCAGACGCGCGCCGACTCCCGGTGGAGGAGACCCTCTCCGAGTGATTCCCGGTGGAAAGGCCCCGTAATGTAACTTATAAGTTTTAAATAGTACTTATAACATTACGAGACTTTTCCGAGAGAAACGTAACGAAACTTGTAATATTATATTACTTTAATTTCAGTACGAGGCTCCACGGGAATCCCTCGAAAAGGGCGGAATTCGAACCCGCGACCTCCTCTTCCGCAAGCGGCAATGCATGCACGGCCCCATCGTGACACGCGCCGGTCGCTCCTTATCTTACTGATCTTTAGTTATTCTTCGAATCTGAAGACTATACTGTGGAAAAAACCAAACGACAATGACCAGAATCGAACCCAGGAACTCCAAACACAAGTCCGACCACTTAACCACTCAGCTACCGCACCTTCTCCCGAGCTCCTTGTTTTAACATGTACTTATGTTACTGCTTTTTGGTTACCCTTAGAATGAAAAGGATTACACATTCCTTCAGTAACTTCGATGTTGAATTTTTACGCATTTCATACACTTGTTGCGACTGTTCAACGGATGAGTCTTCCGTAACGGTAATGCTTACGCGGTCTCTATGTGACAAGCGCAGTTCCTCTGTTACGTTTTTCTATATTTCTCCTCTACAAACGATACTTACGATACAGAAATGCAGTATTATTTTTAGTTAAATTTAGCATAAATTAAGCCAATAACATTAATTTTTGCACTGAATCTCAAAACTAATATTTTATAGCTGAATCATAAAAATGATCGTCATGCGATATGAAGATTGCAAAGAAAATATTTATATTAGTGCTAATGTAAATTTTTGAAAAGATTAAAATGTAAACATTTTTAAGCTGAGTTTCTTAAACATTTACTTTACAAGATTCTCTTTTTATTCGCCCTTTTTTATTAACACTAAATGTGTTGCCTTCTGTCATGATAAAAAGTGTCAGTACTTCCGGGATCAATTTACATTACATATGTTGACATTGTATATATATGCGCAAAATAGTTTGATATATGTAGAGATAGTAGGTGTGAGCCTTTAGTTGGAATTTTTCAAACCTGCCGTTGAAGACATTGTTAACATAGAAAGTAATATAACTTCTTAAGAATGAAATGGTCCTCCGTGATCAGTAGTTGCACAGTGGCAAAGCCTTGGGCGCAGAAGCTTGCGTGTTCGTATCTTGAAGGAAATCGGGTGCGGTATTTTTACCATGTGAACAAGTATCTAACTGGTTGTTGACTTCATATGGAAGATTTACTAGCGTTCCCGTCGTGCCCTGGTGGCTCATGGCTAGCATTGAGACCTAACAAAGCGGAGGATTCGGGTTCGAGGCTGGCCCGTGCTCCGGGACGCCTCCGCCCAGCCCGCCCCCGTCTGCTCTGCTTTGGGAGGTCCCAGTGTGATGCCATGTGTAGGGCATTTTAATGAATTTTTCCATAATATAGAGCATAACTTTTTGCAAAACGCCCCCCGATGGGACCTCATGCTATTGCTTTTCGAAGAAGATTCAGACGCGCGCCGACTCCCGGCGGAGAAGACCCTCTCCGAGTGATTCCCGGTGGAAAGGCCCCGTAATGCAACTTATAAGTTTTAAATAGTACTTATAACATTATGAGACTTTTCCGAGAGCAACGTAACGAAACTTGTAATATTATATTACTTTAATTTCAGTACGAGGCTCCACGGGAATCCCTCGAAAAGGGCGGGATTCGAACCCGCGACCTCCTCTTCCGCAAGCGGAATTGCATGCACGGCCCCATCGTGACACGCGCCGGTCGCTCCTTATCTTACTGATCTTTAGTTATTCTTCGAATCTGAAGACTATACTGTGGAAAAAACCAAACGACAATGACCAGGATCGAACCCAGGAACTCCAAACACAAGCCCGACCACTTAACCACTCAGCTACCGCACCTTCTCCCGAGCTCCTTGTTTTAACATGTACTTATGTTACTGCTTTTTGGTTACCCTTAGAATGAAAAGGATTACACATTCCTTCAGTAACTTCGATGTTGAATTTTTACGCATTTCATACACTTGTTGTGACTGTACAACGTATGTGTCTTCCGCAATCGGCAATGCTTACACGGAGGTCCGCGCTGGTCCGTTGTCAAATTACCCTACATACCTATTGATTGATCACGCAGCTTGAACTCCGTAAAAACTGGCGATATTTTTTAGATCCGAACTTACAACTTCCTAACTTTAAGCCAACTCTTAGGCATGAACCTATGGCTTCCGATAGAAATATATATTTTTTCGTCTATATGTAAAATACGTTTTACCTCCTTGACGCACTTTGAGAAGAGTACTTCAATTTGTCATATGTTTTTAAAACAGTAATTGTAGGTAGAAGAAGAAACTTCGCACTTTGTGTCGGGTATCTTTTGAATTTACTTTTTTCTTTTCTATATTTTTTTTGGGCAATATTGTCAATACAATAGCACTGGATGGGCTGCAAAATCTTACCATCAATAAACCCCCACCAACATTAAGCAATTTGGCATGTTGCAAAACACGAGCATAATTTTTGCCATGTACAAGTGATGTACGTGTTACTAATACACAATTTCTGCAAATCAATACTACTAATAAATCTACGTTTTATGTTTTATAACTAGGATAAAATCACAACATTATCCTGTAATTTGTAACATCCGTTGCTCCTTTTGAGACTTTTGTTCAATACATTGACGGTGTAATGGAAAAACAGGCACATTGGGACAATGCAACGTATAATCATTGCTATTCAGGCTTACACATTTATATTACGAGGTAGTTGTTCCCTCAACTTCTTTTGCGTAGTCTTAAATATATCGTATAAAGAGGTTAATATAAAAAAATTGAAATAAAGTGTAAAAATATTTAATCATTTTACTATTTTTTACATTAATATTACAACTAAAATAACAGCATAGCATCTTTATTATTCTACGTATTTTGGGCTTAAGTGCAAAAGTCGGGATCAATACTTTCATTCATTTCACCCTTTCTGCATCCTCTACATAAAAGGGTATGCTTTTGAAAGAACTTTTGACTCTACGCCTACATTGGAAAGTGTTTCTTCTTGTTTTATTAACGTTTGCACATTCTATCAATGTACCATAAATTATTGTAATTTGAATATATTCTAATGTCTCCAGAAATTTTTGACTGGTTTTAGCATTAATACAATTCAAATGAAGCTATTTAGGTTCTTAACTCGACCTTTTGCTACACCCTCTTACCACCTCACTACTAATGCAGTGTAAAGCAAGTGTATGAACCCCTCATGGGAAAACGGCGGTATTTTCGAAAAAAAAATCTATTGCCGGGCCGTGGTAGCGAAAAAGTGAATACATCTTGGAAAAACCCTTTTATACAGTACATTAGATCCTGTAACATGATGTGAAGTCCGAATCCTATTTTTTGTGGGTGCTTGATGCCCAAACTCGACTAGTGGCATAGGTCTGCGTGTCCGTCTGTTTTTGAAAACTAGCTTCAAAACCGTAAGCAGGATTTTCCCAACGTTGATATTTTCTCATCGATCTGGTTGATGTAGCCCTTTCGATATGAGACATATTCAAATTTTTTTTTTTGGGGGGGGGGCTTTACAAGACGCTTCTGGGTTTTTGCAATTTTTTTAAGTCGTTTACCAATTCTACCATGAGGGAAACATTAAAACTTGACAAAGTGAAAAAAATGTCACATAGGCGGCAATACGAATGACTGCTGGAAAGACGATGGGGGTGAAACCAACATCCTGGATCAGACTGGAAAGAAAAGAAAATAATTAATAGAAGAAAGTCTGTGCCATGGTAAATGTATATTTCTTAGCAGAATACCAGAGGATCCTTTAATGTGACAGTGTGATCTACGAGTTTTAGCGATTCGCTGGAAGGTATAATGTATTTTTTGTACAATTTATTTTGTCGCATAATTTATTATCTAAGAAAGCAGACATTAGTGGCATATTCATTACGATTCCCTCTGTATTCTGATTGTAACTTTTGCCTTCTGTCTTTTCCATATGAATGTAAAGTAAATTTTTTGACATTTACCTGCATGCATAAGGGAACATTCAGCAAATATCTTAGACTTTTCCCAAATATGTATGCAAGGAGTCATTTTGTAATGAATGTTTTATTTTATCTATTGCAAAGTAGGTTTAACGAATAGGATTTTTATTTTATTGGGCTAGACGAGTAAAGTCATAACAGAGGAAGTCTGGCAAGAAATACCTCAAATAGGATGACGCCATTGAGGCCGTGCCTCAAATTTAAATAACTTATTTTTATCGACAGTGTGATCCATATATTCTTCCGTGTATCGCTATTGGACGTTCTAGTGCCCTTAAGAACAATATTTTTAAGTCGCTCTGTAAATGGAGTGGAAGATTTTCCGCACCCGCATAAATGACTTGTGAACCAACACCGAAAAGTAATAGCGTGGTGCTTCAAGGTTGTATTATTGGTGTAAACGTTTTGTGAGATTAAGTGAATATAAGGAGGGGAAGACTGGGCCGATGTATACAAAAAACACATTTATCATGTCAATATTTTAAAGTACATATTTTATTTAATCCAAACAACTATTCTCAAGTTACATTCTTGTGAAAATAATCAAATGCACACTTAAGCTTCGGCGGGCCGATTCCATAAATTCTTGGCCAACCGGGAGACGCCAAAATGTGTTGGCCTCTCAGCCAACGACGACGCGGCGGCTCCCGGATAGCGAAGAATTTAAGATATTCAAATGCCAGTGAAGTGGAGCCACCACGATTCCGCACAATCTGTGCGCTTCCTTATTGGTTGGTGTATGCGACGCCATTGGTACATGACACCTAAAACATTACGTTTTTGTTTTTGCAGTATTGTCGTTTTGTTTCTAGAAGGAGTGCAGATAATTTTATCAAGTAACCTTGCTAACATGATTAAGAACATGGAATCTTAGCTGCATGACCAAATCTGAACCTAATAGATCTACATTTTTGTATCATTACTTCCATCGAATTAGATTAATTGTAGTTAAATCATACGTTGTAGTTAATTCATAAACGATGGAGAAACTGAAAAGGTGAAGTATGATATTATTTGCCACATATAACTCGGAAATTAGAGTTAAATAATTACCGCATTTGTATGAATAGAAGTTCATTACCTCGCGGACATACGGCTAGCTAACGTCGGTATCAAATACTAACTGCAGAAGCTTTTGTGGTTGTAGACCTCTCTGTACGAACACATTCTGGAAAGCTCCACGTCTTGCAACGAAGTATAATTATCAGGTCAAATGGCTGGTAAGTTGGAAACCAGTTTCTGCAAACGCTCATATCACACATAAATCCCGGTTTTGTAAATGTAATAGACCTTTAAAAATTGTATGGCGTACATAATCATCCAGGAGTAGCAAAATATTACTCATTGTTATAATACAAGTGTGCATTCTTCCAAGTGACCTTGCGGTTCGGCAAACACTGGTTAGGAGTTTGTTTAAAGTGCCCTCCTTCCCCAAAGCATTAGCATCCCCATTAGCACTTAAAGATTTTAAGACAATAGACAAATAACTGAAAGATTAAAATGCAAAAAAGAGAAAGAATGTAGAAGGAAACAGCTGCTATTAAAGCAATAAAAGAATTAATCATTAAAAACCTTATAATTCAGGAGAACTATTACATATATGCAAGACAAAAATCGAATAGAAAAGAAAAGTATCCTTCTAATAAATTACTACATAATAGGAGTCTACGCAATAAAAAAGGATATCATTAAATATATGTATTAGAAGTAATTAATACAAAAATTAACTTGTACACCACATTAAATCTAAAAAATAAATAATCGAAACAATAGCACAAAAACATATTGTAAGAAATATACCTGGATATAAAACAGACCGAAGGCAACATGACAATAACGAATAATAAACATTTTGAAATTTTATTCAGATATTAATATATATTATTTGAAATATATTATAATTCAATGTAAAGTGAGTAAAATGAATATTATATAATAATTCAATGTAAAGTTAAAAACATAAACGTCCTATTTGTAACAATTGCAATATTAGGTTTTACAGTGATATGATCTATCATACGATTAAAACAAAGATTAACATTTCAGATATGTTTATGAATATTCACCAAGTAACAAAATTGAGAAAAAATACGTTATTGTTTTACTTTTTTATATATTGTTTTAAATTTTGCTGCAAGTCCATATACTCAGTTTATATAAAAGTATATTTTTAATTAATATATACTATCACATAGATAGTTATTTGTTATTTCTAATATAGTCACCTAGGTATAACACATACCAGTACGTATAGCAAAAATATCACAAAATAGTTACGTAACTATCGTAAATACAGTGTTTACACATAAATATTGGTTTTCTGCAGTCCTTATGTTATCTCATCAGGGTATTTATATATTGGCCCATTTAATTGTTTTGTAACCACATTTTTAGTTTTTTGAATTAATTAAAGTTTAAACACAGTTCTAGATCTAGTGGAAGTTCGTTGTATAACTTTGGTATTACATAATTTAAAGATCTTTCTCCGTACCTATTGTGAGTGGGATCATATTTTTTTTTCTTCTGAACGCAGAGTTATGTACCTATTGTTTTAAAATGTGTAATATTATTGTGACTCGTATGATACAATTTGTAGAAACCATAAGGGGTCCAAGTATCAGCTCCTTTTCGAAGTTGTTTGATATCCATTGTGTTGTTATTAATGATCATTTTCAGAATTTTTGATTGCATATTAGTTATACTAGACAGATGATTATAGCTAGTTCCCCCCATATATTAACACCATATCTTAGTATGACTGCTAATGTTTTATACAGAAGAAGCATAATTCTTTTGTTTAAATGATCTTTTGCAGCATAGACACAGCCAGATATTATTTTAATTTTGTCAAATAATATATTAGTATGCTTTTCAAAATTCAGATGTGGGTCGAAGGTTACACCTAGATAATTATATTCTGTGGTAAAGTTTAGTCTCTCACAATCACAGGGTAATGTTTGGTCATTAATGAGGTATTTATGCACGAAATTTAGTCCCCTCAATTTTTGGATTTTGGGTATGTGGCGTTTTGAAGTACTTTAGTTTTACCTGGATTAACAAAAAGATTATTATTGTATGACCATTTTAGCAGAGAGTTGAAATCATTTTCTAGGATTTCTTGACACAACCAGGTTTCTGAGAGAAAAGTATTGCATCAACGGCATACATATGTAATTTGCATTTCTTAATTTCTGTGAACAGGCTATTCACATAGATAAATAAAACTGGACCCAATTGACTCCCCTGTGGTACACCATATTTAACACCTTTTAAGGTACTTTCTGTTATTTGCAACTTTAACAATGAATTTTCTATTGAATAAGTAAAACTCAAAAAGCTTTAGAAAACGATCTTTGAGTTCTTTTAATTTTTTTATTAATGTTTTGTGGCCAACCGTATCAAATACTTTACTATAATCTATATATATAATGCAAAAGTTCCTTGTCCTTTATTTAATTTCTCTGCAATGTAGTTGCCTACTTTTTTTAAGTAGCTGTTCAGTACCTTTCCATTTTTGAAAGCCGTAATGGCCCTCGTCAAGAATATTTTTTTCTTTGAGATACTTATTTAATCTAGTTACAATATATTTTTCTATCGTTTTTTCAATAACCGACAATATTGATATTGGTCGATAATTTGTTTGCTCAGTAGCATCACCATTTTTATAAATAGGTCTAATAATGGCTATCTTCATGCATTCTGGTAAGACACTTTTGAAAAGATTATCTTTAGATTTTATTTTACTGAGCAGATGGTCAGTAATCCAGCCTTTGTGTCGTATTTAGTTGGGCTTTTTCATCCACAGTATTCTTCATACTTTTACCGTATTATATATATATATATATATATATATATATATATATATATATATATATATATATATATAAACTTAGTTATCAATTTACTGCAGAATAAATTAATATCTTGATTGGAGTATGCTGCCCAATCAGGCAATTTTATCATCCTCTCTATATTCGTATCATATTTTAATCTAAAATTGATATTTACACAAGTGTTATTAGAAGTTACGACATCATTCCAGGTTAAGTAAGAGAGAGTTGGATAGTGATAAGAGATTTTGTGTTCTGTAACTGCAGACTCTCTCTTTCGTTTTCGATCGAATGAAAATATGATGTAGCATGAAAATGCTGAGTGTTCCCTCTCTAATTTCTTCCCTTGTTACACTTTCTAGTGCATTAACTAAATCTCTACTATACATCATACCTTCATACTCTTATTCCAAATCTACTTTTGTCCAAGACATTTAGGTTCATATCACCTATTAAAATTAAATCTTGAGCTTTACAGCAATCAATCAGTTCTCCTAGATCATTAATGAACCCTGTTTTACTCAGATTTGGAGGTCTGTAGATGAAGATTGCATTCACATTATATTTATTGTTCGCAACATATTTGAATGAACCTGCCACATTTTCGAAGTTACTAGTCCTAAATTTGATTTCATTAAATACCAGATTAGTATTAAAATATACAATTAAGCCACCACCTCTTCTTCTGCTTCGTAAGTTTTATACCATGTTGTAATTTTCAATCTTAAATAGATGAATCTCACCGTCATGAATATTAACCTCAGTTAAACATATAACATCAAATTTGCTTTCATTGAGAATTATCTGTAGCTGTTCAAAGTATTTACGTAGGGATTTAATATTTACATGGAAGATATTTAAGCTATAATGATTACTAACGGAATTAGCTTTCCTAATCTTTTCCCAGTCTTTTAGTTCCGAACACTTTTTGAAATTAATTTGAGAATAAATTATTATCTGATTCCAGCCCATAATAATTGCTTACCGTTCCAGTCTTTTTTATCGTAACCTCTTAGATAGATTCTATGCTATGCACACTGTCGTCCTGTTTTCTTATGAGGATTCTACCATTTTTGACCCAGACGAATTTGAAACCAGCGGTTTTCCCTTTAATTCTGGCCTCTCGGTGAAGATTCCGAAATTCAGGAATAAGTGCTTCATTGAAGAAAAGTCTATCCTGTTCTTTCTTTTGTTTACAGTTCATAGTGTTAAACCCCTTTTTTTCCTTTGTACATGCAGTCATTCCTATCTTTTTCTCTTTTAAATATCACCATCAACATAGAGCTTTTCATTTGCACATGTTGCACACTACTCACTTCCAATTTACTTCCATTTTTTCCGCAATTTCTTCGTATAGTTGAAGAGGAGTTTTGTCTTCTTGCTTCATGAT